>VWZI01016405.1:323238-391452 GCA_013396835.1 Psilopogon haemacephalus
TTTTTTTTTTTTTTCTCTTTATTTTTTTTTCCTTCTCCTTTTAAATTTATTTCTTTCTTTTATTTATTTTCAGTCTGGCCTTTAATTATGCTGCCAGACTGTTTGCACGCAGGAGGCAGGTTTTAGAGCGAAAAATAGAGTTGCTTACTGGGCTGTGGGAATTAAAATAAACCAACAAACACAGACAAGAACCCAACCCAAACCCAGCAGAAATGCCCTCAGGAAGAGGGAAGCATAGTATTAAGACTTAGTGTAGGACCTAGTCAGAAGGGGATTTTAATCAGGAAGCTTTGCAGTCTTTTTCCAGGGATAATGAAGTGCAGCAGTAGGATGTGTTTGATTTGCTTTTAACCATTTGGTTTGTTTTTAGAATTGAACAAAAGCCCCTAACAAAATCATCCCACTATAATCTGTGCTTGACATCATGAGCAACCTGACCAACACACAGGCATCACTCATGGATATTATCATAGAGTCATAGACTTATTTAGGTTGGAAAAGACCTTTAAGATCATTGAGTCATGAGGAGGAACTTCTTGACTGTAAAGGTCACAGAGAACTGGAACAGGCTCCCCAGGGAGGTTGTGGAGTGTCCTTTGGAGACTTTCAATCCCTGTCTGGATGCATTCCTCTGTGACCTACACGAGATTGTATGGTCCTTCTGTGGCAGGGGGGTTGGACTCGAGTTGCTCAGAGGTCACTTCCAACCTCTGACATCCTGTGCTCCTGTGAGTCCTGCCATAACCAAGATTATTTTTAAGCTAACCTGAATCACAGATAATAGACAATCCTGTCCTAGAAAAATTGACATTAAAAATCCTCTCTCTTTGTGACAAAAAGGCAGACGAAGGCAGGAAGATCTGGCAAGATCCCACTTGCCAGGTCAGCAGAACTGCCCACTTGAAAGTGAAGCCTGCTTGAATTTTTTGAAGTGATACGTAAATAGCTCTGATGCAGTAAACTTACTACATTTTTTATTCTATGCTCCAAACACAGTAAATATGAAGCCTGTTTGTCTCTCTGTGTTTTCTCATTAAGAAAATTAACAGTCACAATAGCTTTGTTTGCAGAAGGCATTATTAGTTGGGAAGAGTAGGTAATATTCTGATTATAAACCAATTCCAATGCAAACATAACTTTTGTCAAAATATTATGTTCCTTCCTATATTACTGTTCCACTCTCCCTAAAAGCTAATCCTAGGTTATTAAAATAAAAGCAATAAAGAAATTTTACAGGACATCAAGGAGCTTTCTTTTCCAAGAAAGAAGCATTTTATATCTTGTCATTACTCTGACTTCTGAATCTCTGCAGAGTATCTGAAGTGGTGTGTGGAGAAATAAAGGTTTCATGCTTATAGCTTTGACTTCACAGCCCTAAAAATTAACTGTAGGGAAAACTTGCTTATATAATGTCTCTGTTTCTTTCCCCCCTTGTTTTTAATTGGTGCTGTGCACAGCTAGAATGGCTCATGAGGATGTGGGTGTTGGGTATTTTGACAATGAAGTTTTAATTTGAAAAGAATCAGTCCTGAGGTAAGGCTTTTTTTTTTTTTTTTTTTTAAGGGAAGGGAGAGAAATTAAAGAAGGAAGTCTCCCCCAAGGGGCCCTCTACGTGTTGAGTGCATATGCTGCTTGCATTCAGCTGGCATCTGAATGAAGTTCATGGGTATGGTAGGGTGGATGTGCCTCAGCTTCCTCCCTCAAGTGTTCTTAAACTGGAACAGCATCTTAACATCCCTTGACTTTCCTCTCCCCTTACCAGGTTCTTCAGAATCCAAGTCTTACTTTCCCATCCATCTTAACAAACAGAATCCAGCCATATGTCACCCTCTCCACCTTATGTTCATCAGCAGTTGGCAGGCGCTGCCTGTGTTCAGGAATTTGCTCCTCACCTGCCTGTGGGTGGTTTCCCGCTGCTCAGTGCCTATGCCCAGTTTATTTACTGCTCAGCCAGCTCAGTGCTCCTTTGGGGCTGGGTTTTAATTGCTGGGAGCTGGCTGCTGCAGGGGGGTTGGTGGCACTGCTCACCTAAAAGCTTTCGGTGCAGTAGTTGGAAGCAGCTTCCCAGGTTGTTTGAAAGCAGTTTGTGCGCTGGGAGATGTTTGCATTTATCATCTACTGAGAGAGCACTTACAGCTTCTTTTCCTAAATGAAAGCACAGCCTTCTTTTATTGCACCTGAAATGGCTTTTAAGGTAGAGCTCCTCAAGGAAAACAGAGCTAAATTACAAGGGAAAAGGTTCATGAAAGTTTATAACTGCTTTATTTCCCACCCCTCCCCTCTGCAGCACGGTCCTGGAGTTGAGTCTCTCAGTTTGTCCATCTGCAGAAGGTGCGTAGAAAAATTGTACTTCAGTGCTGGAAAGAGCTGTCTGAACCCTCTGCATATAGACACCCCACTTACAGGAAATCCGTGCTGGGTGACTGCCCAGGCAGAGAGTGTGACTCCAGAGGCACATCTGCTCAGCTCTTCCAAGGCAGCCCTTGCAGCCTGCAGTCTGTGGCGCTTGCACCTCGCACTTAGTGTTTTGTTGCGGCCTCTGAACTTTGAAAGTTTCTGCTTTTGAAAGCTTTTGATTGACAGAGAATATAAATTTCTGTTTCCCCGCCCAGAATAATTCAAAAGCTGTTTGCCATTAAAAAAAAAAAAAAATCAGGATGAATGTGTTTGTTTTCCAGGCCTTGACTGTGCAGTAGACAATGTGAGTTGGGTGATGCACGTAAGGGTTAATAGTTACACGGAGGCAGTTCTGTTGAGAGAGTTTGGAGATTTTTGTAAGTGCTGTATCTAAAAATATCCGTGATTTTCATAACTTAGCACTGGAGAACAATTAGGCAGCGATATTATGAGAGGAGAACTCTCAGCAAAGTTATTCCCCATAGTACAGAGGGATCTTGTTGATAGGGCTGCTGCAGTGTGCGCAGCAGTAACTACGACTGATATTAAGCAATCTGCTGCCTGCTAGTTCCACAACCAAAGCCTTTTCTAATTCCCCAAATTGAAGTCGGTGTTTTCCCAACAGCCTTTATTTTTCCAGTTGTGCAGATTATATTTAATTGTGCTGTTTAAATTGAATTTTGTTATTTCCTTGCCCTCTTATATTTAGCCGTTGTAAATGTTTGTGGCGTCAGGCTTTAAACTGTGTGTAATGAAGTTGAGGTTTAGGGGGGAGGAATCCTGGAACAGTTTAGGTTGGAAGGGACCTCAAAGCTCATCCAGTTTCAACCCCCTGCCATAGTCAGGAACACCTCCCACTAGAACAGATCACTCAAGGCCTCATCCAAGCTGGTCCTGTACACCTCCAGGGAGGTAGCATCCACAGCCTCCCTGGGCAACTTGTGCCAGTGTCTCACCACCCTCACTGGAAAGAACTTCCTCCTAACATCCAGTTTAAATGTCCCCTTTGCCAGTTTAGACCCATTCCTCCTCATCCTCTCATTACAAGACCTTGTCAGTAGTCCCTCCTATAGCCCCCTTTAGATACTGGAAGGCTACTCCAAAGCCTCCTCGAAGCCTTCCCTTCTTCAGGCTGCAGAACCCCAACTCTCTCAGCCTGTCCTAATAGCAGAGCTGCTGCAGCCCTCTCAGCGTCTTCATGGCCTCCTCTGGACTGGCTCCAACAGTTCCATGTTCTGCTTGTGTTGGGGGCTCCAGAACTGCACACAGTGCTCCAGGTGCGGTGTGAGGAGAGCAGAGCAAAGGGGCAGAATCCCCTCCCTTGCCCTGCTGGCCACAGCTGCTCTTGCTGCAGCCCAGCACACAGTTGCTGTCTGGGCTGCACTCACACTGCAGCCTCATGCTGAGCTTTTCCTCACCCCAGACCCCCAGGTTCTTCTCCTCAGGGCTGCTCTCAGCCATTTGCCACTCGTCTTAATGCTTCAGACTTACTAATAATCTGCTTTCTCACGTGAGATGTCCTGTTTGATGTGTGCCACAGACATTTCTTTCAGGGTTCCACCCCCACAATCACGTTTTTAAAGCCTGCTTATGGCACAGTAAACTTACTCAGGAGAGGGAACATCCACAGTCCCAGACCACTGTGAAAACCTTGCTGAACGCCAGGCAGTTTTAGCACTGTCTTGTGTTTCGAGGTGGCAGTTCTTGCACCAAAATTAGCTGGAATCTTAAATTGGAATAAAAGGAGTGGGCTGGTTTCGAAAAGCACTGTAGAACCCAGATGCTACAAATAATTCTGGCGTGTGTCAGCAGAGAGCCTACCTTGCTCCCTGGAAGTCGTTGGTAGCTGTTTCCTTGGGGTGCTGGGTTAAACCTGTGTGTTGGTGCTGAGTTAGAACTGGGAAAAGCCTCAGGTCGCCAATATCAATTGCACCTATGGTGCTGGGGGGAAAAAGAGCAACTTGGACTTTTACTGTACTCAGCACTGGTCAGGCCACACCTGGAGTGCTGTGTCCAGTTCTGGGCCTCTCAGTTCAAGAGAGATGTTTGGGGTACTGGAAGGTGTCCAGAGAAGGGCGATGAAGCTGGTGAGGTGCCTGGAGCACAGCCCTGTGAGGAGAGGCTGAGGGAGCTGGGGGTGTGCAGCCTGGAGAAGAGGAGGCTCAGGGCAGACCTCATTGCTGTACACAACTACCTGATGGGAGGATGTAGCCAGGTGGGGTTGGTCTCTTCCCAGTGACAGAACCAGAGGACACAGCCTCAAGTTGTTCCAAGGCAGGTATAGTCTGGATATTAGGAGGAAGTTCCTCACAGAGAGTGATTTGCCATTGAAATGGGAGTTGCCATCCCTAGAGGTGTTTTGAGGAAAGGTTGGATGTGGCACTCAGTGACATGATCTGGTGGTGTTAGGTCCTAGGCTAGACTTGATGATCTCAGAGGTCTTTTCCAGCTTCAAAAATTCTGTGATGGAGTTGCCATCCTTGGAGATGTTGAAGAAAAGTCTGGATGGGGCACTCAGTGCCATGGTCTAGTTGATTGGCTAGGGCTGGGTTATAGGTTGGACTGGATGAGCTTGGACTTCGTTTCCAACCTGGTTGATTCCATGATTCTAAGATTCTGCTTTGTAGGAGAGAGGAAGTTCCTGATTTCAATCAAGGTATTTCGACCCTGGAACACAGAGATGAAAGAGAAGGGAGGAAAAGCAGGGAGGAGAGGCAGAGGCACATCCTGGCTGGCAAGAGAGCAGCTTTCATCCTCTTGTATCTGAGCTCTGTTTGTCTAACTGATCCTGGTAAAGCATTTGGGTAGCTTGGCATAAACAACAGCAGTTTAGTTTCACTCCTGAGTGTGTTTGTTTCCTGTTGATTTCTGCCTTCCCTTATTATGCTGATGCTCTTAAAGAGATCCAAATAGCTAATGGGTTTTTCTCCAGGCTTTGGGAGAGCTTGGATTTGGCTGTGAGTTCAGGGCAGGTGTATTAGGTGATTAGCATTGTCACAAGGTAGTTCCTCTTTTTTCTAGTTGGCTGGGGCTTTTATAACAGCCCAACGAAACTGGCTGCAAACAGATTTTGAACTTGCACTGATGAAACCCAAATCCTGGTGCTTCTCTTGAGTTGGTCTTATGTCAGCCGTGGTTCCTTTCACAATCTTGATTTCTGCTGTTCATTTGCAGCTAAATAAACTGCAGCGTGGCCTGTGTAAACAGTGAAACTTACAACTTAAAGTACCAGTGATCATGGGCTGAGCTCAGAAACTAAAAGCGAAAGCGTATCAGAAATTCTGGTAATGAGAATTTACTAGATCTAAGAGTCAGAGACTGATTTTTTTTTCCTTTTTTTTTTTTTTTCCCCTTTCTTTTCCTTTTTTGTTTTCTTTTTGTCCCCGGGAGAAGGGTACCTGCTGAACTAAGGGATGAAAGAAATTTCTCAGTGTTGGGAAAGCCATTGTAATCTGTAACAAAGCTACCTTCAGGTCTGTTTCTATGGCAACAGGAGCATCAGACCAGTAGAGAATGGACCAGAAAGGAGAGATAAAAGCCTCTGTAAAAATAGTTATAAAAAGCATATGCAGAGCTTATACATTTGTGTTTCTTTGTTTAAAAACCCAGAGAAGCCAAAACCCTGGAGTTATGGGGAACCTGGTTATTGTGGTAGCTATTTGGGTGAGGACTGATTGATAGAAAAATAGCAAATTATTTACTTTTTGGCCATTCATTAAGAAGGCTTTGTAAAAAAATGAAAAGAAATCTCAAATATATGCTTGCTATAAACAATATAACTGCTAAAATTATTTTTATAAGCCCCTCTTTAAAAAAACAAAAACAGAAAACAGCATTTTCTGAACCTTAGGCTCTTCATGCTTTTTTTTCATTAAAGTTATCAAGAGGTGGGAAATGATCAATCTTTGGTCTGCAAAGAGCCTTTTCTCCTCTCTACTAATTTTCTGTTTATTACTGCGTTCTCTTTTTGGTGTCTGATTGCAAGGGTGTGAGTTGTAAATCCCATGCTGGCAGTCCATGTGGTCAGTGCCCTTTCAGTGTATTTACCTCTCATATTGTGGAAATCAACAACCTATTTAGAAGAAACCTATTCAAAATAGTCTCTGTTGCAATCACTCGGAAGCTGAGGTTATCCCAAATTTTCTCTTTGTGAGAAAATTCTTTGCATTTAATTAATTTGAGCCCCTACCATCCTGGCATGCAGCGAGAGGAAGGCTCTGCCTATCTGCTCTTACAGATAGCTTTATGAATTCCTCCCTTTAGCCAAAATCCACTTTTCTTTCTCAAGGACTGTGCTAGTACCTGCAGATCGACCTACTTACTCCTAAGTGAGTCATGTTGTGTTGTTAAATCTGAAGCCCCAAATCCCATTCCTCAACACACATTAGCAGCATTCCTTTTTTTTTTACCATATTAAAAATTATCTTGGTGTCACTTAATTAAAACCAGTTTAGAATTCTAATAAGCAGAGAGTTTAATTTATGTGCTTGTTCTCAAAGTTTATTCCGTTTGTCTTCTTGGCCTTGTTCTGCCAAGTGGATTTCAGTTCTCAGTTGTGAGATTTAATGAATATTGGTTGGGTATTGGCAACTAGAATGGGAGAGTTGAACAAGCTCCACTGGCAACATCCTGATAGCTCCCTGAATGGCTCTGGCCCCTAGGGAATGAAAGAGGAAGGAGAATGCTTTTGGAGAAGCAGAAGCAAAAAAACAAAACAAAACAAAACAAAACAAAAAAAAAAAGATAGGAGAAGAGAGAAAAAAAAAAACAAAACCAACCCAAACAGTCAAAATGAACTTTTAGGAGCAATATGTAATCCCTCAGAGTTTTGTCCAGCAGCTGTCACTTGTATCTTCATGTGCCAAGAGCATGATTGGACCATTCATGAAAATAAAAAGAACTCTGCAATCAACAGACTTTGTTCAATATTCCTGCATAAAGGGAGATTGGCAATAAATCACGTGAAAGACTTTGGTCAGACGCAAATGGGTTTATATTTAATGTGCTTAAATTAGACACAGGCCACCCAGAGGTAAAATTAAGAGAAATAGAAATGAACTTGCTGGGTTTTATTATTATTATTATTATTACTACTATTACTATTACTATTATTATTATTTGCTGGAAGCACATGGGAGTGAGAGGGGTAGAAAATGTTCTAGTCTGTCGTGCCACACTAATCCTTTGCTGTTCTGTGAGGAGGTACAGCTGTTTACTGATCTTACAAGCTGAAATTGAATCAAAACCCTCTCCTAATGCCTTGTGTTTGGCAAGGCTGAAGCCCTGGGGTCAGACGAGGAGACTGCGTCTGCTCTGCAGCCTTCACCTGAACTCCTGCAGGCACCCAATCAAGGGGAGACATTCTATAGCTAAATTAAGTCACTTTGGAGACATAATAGTCCAGAAACAGTGCTATAATAGGAGTTTTATTTTCAAGTGGTTGTAAATGAATGGAGGGGGGGAAGGTGCCGTTTTAATTTTTCTCGCATTAGCTGTCACTGCCCTGCGCTTTGTGTTTTTAATCTTGCCTGCTCCTGTCACACAACTCCATCCACTCGGGTTCATTTACTGCTTGTTTTGCCAATACTGTTGGGCTGCACTCCAAGAATTTGGGCTGTTAGTCACTGCAATAAAAGACCAATGCATCTTAATCAATACGAGCTTCCAAACGTTAAACATTTCCTGAAGTTGTGGTTCCAAATGCTCACGTTTAAAACTCATATTCCCCCCTTAAGGAGAAGAGGTTTTTCCCCTTTTCCTCCTCTGAGAAAAGTCACACGTGAAGACACCTTCAACATGAGGATTGTTTTGTTGTGATTAAGGCCTCCTGGCAAAGTTCTCCCTGCTGTAAAGAGGATGTGAAGTTCCTCATCTGTGCACATCCATCTGATGTGTGTGCACAGATGTAGTTAATTTTGCATCTTCATTTGTGCTTGCCAGCAGAGTCAAGAGGAGCTGCAAGGAGGCACTTGGTGCTTTTGGAAATTAGGCTAATAAATCATGGACACCTACTCTGTGAGGGTGTTAGATGGTGTCAAAGTTACAAGGTATCTGCTCTTTGCTCTGGCTTTTTCTTGCGCCGTTGCATGCCTGTTTGAGCATGAACAATCTGTGTTGGTTCAGCAAAGCCAGGTGCAGGGTCCCACACTGGGGTCAGAACATTCCTCATTATAAATGCTGGCTGGGGATGAGGTGATAGAAAGCAGCCCTGCAGAGAAGGACTTGGGGGTTCTGGTGGATGAGAAGCTGGACACAAGCCAGCAGTGTGCACTTGCAGCCCACAAGGCGCCTGGCATCCTGGGCTGCATCCAAAGCAGTGTGGCCAGCAGATGGAGAGAGGATTCTGCCACTCTGCTCTGCTCTGGTGAGACCTCACCTGGAGTGCTGCATCCAGCTCTGCAGCCTTCAACAAAGGAAGGACATGGACTTGATGGAGTGGGTCCAGAGGAGGAGGAAAATGATCAGCGAGCTGGAACACCTCTGCTATAGGCAGAGGGAGATGGAGTTGTGCAGCCTGGAGAAGAGAAGGCTCCAGGCAGACCTCAAGTAGCCTTCCAGTACCTGAAGGCTGCAGAGGGACTCTTTCCAAGGGCCTGCAGTGATAGGACAAGGGGCAGTGGTTTAAAATTAGAGAAGAGCAGATTTAGATAGATGTTAGCAACATGTTCTGCACCATGAGAGTGGTAGAACTCTGGACCAGGTTGCCCATGGTGGTAATTGAGAGTTAAGACCTCACTGCTGCCTGCAGCTACCTGAAGGGACATTGTGGAGAGGCTGCTTCTGGGCTCTTCTCACAGCTAACTGGAGACAGAACAAGGGGGAATGGCCTCAAGCTGAGACTGGGCAGGTTTAGACTGGACATTAGGAAAAAGTTTTTCAGGGAGAGAGTGGTCAAGGAGTGGAATGAGCTGCCCATGGATGTGGTGGAGTCACCACCCTGGAGGTGTTTAAGGGTGGTTTGGATGTGGTGCTTAGGGCTATGGTTTAAGGTGAATGTTGTAGAGCAAGGTTCTAGGTTGGACTTGGGGATCCTGAGGGGCTTTTCCAACCTGGATGTTTCTGTGATTCTGTGATTTCTGAGATGCCATTCTTGGAAGTATTCAAGGTGAGGCTTGGCAAGGCTCTGGGCAACCTGATCTTGTGGAGGATGTCCCTGCCAACTGCAGGGGCTGGACTAGGTGACCTTTGGAGGTCCTTTCCCAGACAAACCTTTCTGTGATTCCCATCATACAGCACAGAGTATTTCTGGTACCTGTATGTTGAAAAAGCATTGCAGTTACACTAATATCTGGATGGAAGAAGCCCTCAGTACTGCAAGCGATATGGCTCAGCATAGCAGCTTCAAAAAACCACTTCTTTTTCAGGAGAAAATTCTCTCTGGAAATGACTTTTCTCTAAATTGAATGAGCTAACAGTTCAGTTTTGTAAAATGTGCTGAATGCAAAACGCTGCTTTGGAAATGGTGATGGCAAAGCTGAATTCAGGAGGAGGTCTCGGGAACAGTTTCTCAGTGTTACTAACATTAGTACAGAATTTGCATCCAAGTCAGTGGGAGGCTTTTCAGTGCTTAATGAACTGTGCCTGATTTACAAACTTGGTATTTAAACTGCTTCTTTAACCCAAAAATAAAAGAGTATGTAAGATCACAAGTTTAATAAAACCTAAACCGGGGCAGGCTGTGCCATGCTGCATCTCTTCGGAGGGCTTAGGAAAGCGTCAATTGTGCGGAAGTCTTCAGTGCCTCTTCCACAAAGTCATGGGCAGAAATTCCTTTGCCTGTGCTGGTGATGATGATGATGAAGGAGTGAACACTGCTGCTGCTGAATAATGGTGTTGAAGGATGCCTCTAAAATCAGATAAAACATTTATGGTTCATTTAGTAGGAAATGGAATATTAAATGATGCCATGGGTATGTGGTGTTCTCCTGCTGCCCTGGTTTAAGAGACTCCAAGAGGGAATTCATTTGCAGGTGGAGGTCTCTGGCTGATGTTTGTGATCTCTGCTGATCACTACCAGGGTCACAGTCATTGGGATTGGGAAGAAAAAAAAAAAATCTATTTTATAGATTTAAATGCATTGAGATTGAAAAAAAAACCTATCATATATTTCATTGAGATTGAAACAAAAACACTTTTTAATGTATTTATCGCATTGTGATTTAAAAAAGCCCTGTTTTAGATATTTAATCTCATTGTGATTGAAAAAAAAACCTGGTTTATATATTTGTCTTTCTGATTAAAAAAAAAAAGCACCCTATTTTATATATTGAATTCATTGTGATTGTTTTTTTCATATATGTAATTAAATGTGATCAAAAAAAATATTTAATTCATTGTGATGGAAAAACACTATTTTATATATTCATTGCAATTGAAATGTTTATATATGTAATCCATTTTAACTGAAAAAAAATTATTTAATTCACTGTGACTGGAAAAAAACCTATTTCATATATTTAATTAATTGTGATTGAAAATGCTAATTTATATATTGAGTTCATTGTGATTGTATTTTTTATACATGTAATTTGTGATTGGGAAAAAAATCTATTTTATTTATTTAATTCGTTGTGATGGAAAAAATGTTATTATATATTTAATTAATTGCTATTAAAATGTTTATATATGTAATTCATTGTGATTAAAAAGTCTGTTTTATATCTTTAATTAATTTTTATTGGGGAAAAATATTGTTTTATATATTTTATTCATTGCTATTGATACGTTTCTGTATGTAATTAATTGTGATTGAAAAAATATCTATTTATTTAATTCATTGTGATGGAAAAACATATTTTATATATTGAATTCATTGCTGTTGAAATGTTTATATAGGCAATTAATCGTGATTGAAAAAAATCTATTTAATTGTGATTGAAAAACTATATATTTAATTCAATGTGATTGAAATTTTTATATACTTAATTTTAATTGAAAAAATATATTTTATGTATTTAATTAATTGTGATTGGGGGGAAAAAAACCTATTTAATATATTTAATTTTGATCTTTTACAAACAACCTGGGTTTTATGTATTTAATTAATTTTGATTGGAAAAAAAAAACCAACTATATTATATGCTTAATTCATTGTTATTGAAAAGAGGTGGAGGAGTAAATGAGGCCAGCAGCAGGAAAATATGAGGAGAAGAAGAATGCAAATTAATAATTGTTAGAATAATAATATGCTTGTTAAAATAATAGTATTTAAAAGCAGGCTGGGAAGGAAAAAAACTGCTTTAACTGGATTTGTCCAATATGCCCAGCCCTGGGCAGAATGATCCAAGTGCAGGCAGTTTTCAGAGCTGTGTTAGTGCTGCTGTAACTTAAAAGATAACAAGTTCAAGGTGAAGCCTGTCAATAAAGGTAGTAATTTAAAAAAAAAAAAAATCCAAAGAAAAAAAAATTGAATCAAGACCCTGCTAATGATATTCCATAATTACATCCCCTGAATGGATGAGTAGAATAATCTATTTGATTGTAACTATAGTTTCTGGCAGGGTCCTGTGTCTTAGTGCGTTACGAAAGAAGCAGCATCACTTTTGTCATGAATTCACATGGCTCCAGGTGCTCTCTCTTCTCAACTTACCAGACATTTCTCTGTCACCTTGGGAAGTTTTTTCCTATCACGTTGGGAAGTTTTTCCTATCACCTTGGGAAGTTTTTCCTTCCTTCTTTCTAATGAAGTACTGTGTCCAGTTCTGGAGTTCCTGTTACAAGAGGGATATGGAGGTGCTGGAATGTGTCCGGAGAAGGGCCATGAGGATGATCAGAGGGCTGCAGTACCTCTTCCTTTAACGACTGACTGAGGGAGTTGGGGCTGTGCAGTCTGCAGAGGAGAAGGCTCCCAGGTGTCCTTATGGTGGCTTTTCAGTATCTTAAAGGGGCCTACAACATAGCTGGGGAGAGACTTTTTAGGATGTCAGGTAGTGATAGGACTGGGGGAACAGAACAAAGCTAGAAATGGGTAGATTCAGAGTGGATGTTAGGAAGTTCTTCAGCATGAGGGTGGTGAGAGCCTAGAAGGGGTTGCTCAGGGAAATGGTGGAAGCCCCATTCCTGGAGGTGTTTAAGATCAGGCTGGATGAGGCCGTAGACAGCCTGATGTAGTGTGAGGTGTCCCTGCCCATGGCAGGAGGGTTGGAACTGGATGATCCTTGTGGTCCCTTCCAACCCTGCCTGATTCTATAATAATGGGACTGCCCCTCTGCTCCTCTGATGGGAAGGGAGATTGCTCTGATGTTCTCAGTTGCACAGCAAGTTTTTTGGCCTGAAGTAGTTTCAAGTATATGCTGCTGTTTAATGATTTATCCTTGACTGACATGCCTTATGTTGGCATTTTCTGTATCTACAGCCTAATTAAACTAAGGCATATACCATCTGTGTCTAGTTCAATTAAAATGAATTGGACAGATTGACCTCCTTAATACTCTTCAAAGCATGTTATTAGTCCATACAGTCCCTTCAAGATAACTTGTCATCTCTTGAAACAATGCTTACTGTCTGCCTGAAGAGAGTTAGGGGGAAAAAAATGCCGATCTGCTCAGCTCAAACAGAATGCAAATGTCTCTTTTGCCACCTAGAAAATAAAAAAAAAAAAAAAGTGAAAGCCTGTGTGAAGTTACATCAGGTGCACACAGGAATTGCAGCACATGGGCAGCTCCTGCTAACAGTTAACCCAGAGCTGGGATGCCAGTGCAGAATCAGAAAGGTTGGAAAGACCTCGAAGATCGTCAAGTCTAACGATCAGCCCAACCCCTCCGTGGCCACTAAGCCACATCCCAAAGTGCCACAGCTCCTTGCTTTTGAACACCTCCAGGAATGGTGACTCCACCACCTCCTTGGGCAGAGCCTGTTCCCATGCCTGACCAGTTTCTCCTAATAGCTAATCTAAACCTCCCCTGGTGCAACAGACCCTGACCCTTTTCCTGCCCTTTGGTATCACTATTTGAGCTGGAATTTTAGTATAGTTTGCTCTGTGTCCATCTTGATGGCATCATCTTCTCTCCTGCTATTATTTTTCTGATGCTCAGGAGTTTGTCTTTGGAAGGGACCAGTTGTCTACAGACCTAAATAAGCAAGGGTGTTCTTGGTACAGAGACACAGTATTGAGCTCTTTTAACAGAAACAGCTGAAGTGCTCCATGTATCATGACTTGACAGATGTTCCATATTTAATGTGTAAAATGAGGAGATGTGAACAATCTCTAATTATTTTTTCATTTCCTATGTAAGTTGTCAAAGGAGAATGAATAACATCGAATTACTCTGTTGGATCTGTGCTTTAACGGTGGCTGCTCACATTTTAGGCTTCTGGAAGAGATTTTTTTTTTGGGGCACCTCTTCTTGAACAGAAAGCAGAAGATAAAAATCAATAAAGTGTGTGGGCTGCTGATAAGTTTTTATATCCTGTCCCCACTGTCACTGAGAGCTGTGTGTGATAGTTCTTCTCTTCTCTGTAATAAGATAAAGTATCATTAGGATTCTGCTGCTATTCTTAAAGGGATCCTGGACATTGAGAGTGGCATTTTCCTTACGTTCACTTCAGTGTGGCTTGCAGTAATCATGCTTTTAACGCAATAATTTAGCCTTTTATTACTCTTTTGAGCCCTAACTCTCCTACTAAATGCCTGATCAAAACCTCATCTTTAACAGCAAGCCACGATTTCCCCCTCTCTATGCATGCAGATGGTGTTTCAATTCCGGCTGGAAGAAATTCCTGCAGAAGATGCTGCCAAAGTATCTTCATTAACTAACTGACAGAAGTTTTGAGCAATCAGTCACCTTTCCTTCAGGTGCTAAATCATTTTGTCTGGCTAATTGCTGATATTTTTCTTTTTTTTTTTAGTGGCCCTCTGAGTTCCCTTGTAGGCTTCCTTTGTAGAGCAGGGTCTGGAGTGAGCTGCAGTACTGGTGAATGAGAGTAAATTTTCTGACATTCTGCTAATTGTGTTGTTCATAGTGCAGGAGAGCTGGCTTAAAAAAAAAATGGAGAGTGAAAAATACAACCTGGTATTATTCTCCAGATTAATTTGTTGTTTACAACTGCTCAACAACAGCATGCCTGGAGCTTAAAGCACCTTTACAGCTGAGCTTCTTTACTCTGTTGGGATTTCCTTTGGGACATTTCACTCTCCTGACCTTGCATAAACCTGCTGCATCCAGACTGTCCTCTGTGATTACACCTTGAGATGCTGTGACTGTGTAATACTGTTCCACGATTGTCTTTAAAATGTACTGAATGATGTTTAGAAAGAAACTGAGTTAGTCTGCAGAGAAGAAAAATGTTTACTTGTTTGTGATACAAAGCAAGAGGAAAGACAAACAGTCATTTTTTGCTGGCTGCTTGGGTGACTCAGTGAAGGCTGATGGAGCATCTATTAAGCACTTTGAATTGAAGTTTGAGATTTAGCTATAAAATCCATCATCCTGCAATAAAGAAGAAAACTTAATTTCATTGTCAATACGTAAGCTGAAAATTTACTAAAGCTGGATGTTACTGCGAGTAAATTGAGTTTGAATTCATTAACAACCTAGAAACAATCATCAAGTCAGTAATGAAACAGCAGCAAATGCAAAAGCAGGCTTTTAATATTAGCAGAGATTTTGTTGAGCTGCTTGGATGCTTCCTACTTCTACCTGCTGGTTTTCCACTTCTGAGGCTGATTTTGCAAGGAAACTGCCCTTGGCTTGTCAGGATGTTTAGTCCATCCTGCAGCTTGGTCTTTCTGACTTAAACCGTGTTACACCCTTTAACTCATCTGACAGCTTCTGTCTCCTGGCTGGTGCCCCACCAGTTAGAAGTTCACTTGTCTGATTCCATGCTGAGGAATTCCTGATGCTCCCCAGCATCAAGAGCCACAGCACAGCAAGGAGCAGGTGTCAGCATGACACTGAGCGTTCTTCCAGCACCTCTCACAAGCCTTCCAGGCGCTCTACAATCATCATCTCTCCATGACCCTGCAAGGCAGGCACCTCTTAACTCAGGTAATGAGACACAGAGGAGATGAGTCCTGCCTGGGTCATACAGAATGGGACCCAGTTCCCATTCTGCTGACCTCAGATTTGTTCTAGACACCCTGCACTGCACAGCAGGTGTGT
Organism: Psilopogon haemacephalus; assembly: GCA_013396835.1. NCBI lineage: Eukaryota > Metazoa > Chordata > Aves > Piciformes > Megalaimidae > Psilopogon > Psilopogon haemacephalus. Next base: position 338,736 of record VWZI01016405.1, read on the forward strand.
CTGCAGCTCTCTCCCTGCACACAGAGCTGTGGAAATAAATGCTCCTGGCTTCTCATCATCTGGAAATGTTTATGAGGGTGGGGGTTTCTTTTTAGGCAGAGATAGAAAAGAGCAGAGTAAGTTTTCAAATCAAGAAGAAACCAAATCCCTCCTGCAGTAAGGGCACCATTTGGGTTATTACAGTGTGATGTTTCAGGCATTTTTTTAAGGCCACGTGAGAAGATTGAATCTTTGAAAGATATTGGATATTTAAAACGAGTCTTCTAAGACATTCTGAATTCCCAAGGGATAGATTAATAGCTGTTTCAAAATCAGAAAGTTATAGTCCAATGAGGTTGGGTGGTTTTTTGGTTTTTTTTGCCTGCTTAAAATAACCCAGCTGTGAAACTGGATGTGGTACGAAGTGTTCTTTGTTCAGAGTTTAAAAATAATTCAAAACCCCAGAGATGAGGAAGCAGATGTCTGTGCTTCAGGATTCATAAAGCCCCAACAATGGGACTGTCTCATTGTCACCATCCTGATTTCAAATTCGTGCAGCACCCAGTTCTTCACAGAAAAGTTCTTTTCTCCAGTGGTTGAAGCATAGTTTGTGGGAAATAGGAGGGTTGGGGGTGAGTTTTTTAACTTGTTCTAGCTGCTTGGGCTAATCAGTATTCCAGTCTGACTGAGCCTTCTCATCACAGACATCTCAACCTTTGTACTGTGGAGCTATTTCCAAATGTTAAAAAACACAAAGGAAATAATTTTGAGACCCATCTTCCCACAACCCACCCAGAAATAATTTTGAGACCCCACAGCCTACCCAGCTCAGGTAGCACTGGGACAGCAGGACAGCAATGAGGAACAGAGGCTGTTGCATGTGAGCGTGGAAGGTGCCACCAGCCTGAGGTTCCTCAGGATCCACAGGAACAATGACTTGCAGGCTGAGTGTGTGTTAGTCTCTGCTTGGCTTGGTATGCACTAAAAGTGCTGTTTGCTGAGTCTGTTGCTGAGTGTTGCATCCAAATGCCTGATGCAAGCCCAAAGCATTCACTGGGTGCTCCATGTGCACTAAAGCACAGCCCAGAGAGCTCAGGAACGTGCTCTTCCCATTCCACTCTTCAGTGTTCCATTAATGTGACATCTCTACTTCTCCTGCTTGAATTTCAGTCTGGTTTTTTTGGTTTTTTTTTTCCCTGTTCTTTATTCCTTTGTCATATTTTTTTTTCCCTAGCAGCTCTAATGCATTCACTGCCTCTGTGTGGATCTGCCCCTCTCTGAACTAAGAGGGAACGTTTCTAAATAGATATTGTCATTTTAACCTGCAGTTACAAAAATAAATTCCCACTTTATTGCTTCTTCTAAACAGTCCTGTGCATGATGCTGTTGGCATGATAGCTGAGGCAGTAATTTCTGAACACAAATACATGTTTAATCAAGGAGCATTATAGAAAGCTTTAGGGGAAAGATTTAACATGAAACGTTGTGGGTTTTTGTTTGTTTGGGGTTTTTTTGTTAACACCAGAATAATTAATACTTTCCTGTGGTGCTTTGAGTGCACAGCTTTTGTCGTTGTTCATTTTTAACCTGCAGTTAATGTAAAGACAGTTGGAATTATAGACATTATTCTCTGGAGAGCAGTTTTTTTTAAGCAGAGCATCTTCATTAAGAAACCTTCTGTATTTGTATCTCAGGCATTCTTTCAGTCTGTGTATTCAATGTTCCTTTCTGTAGCTTTGGTTTTAAAAATACCTGCCTGATTCACAGGGTCTTTGGTTAGACAGATGTGAGAATGCTGCCTTGTTTTTAATAGCATTGCTTAGTACAGAGGCAGGCTGAGAATAAACTGTTCTTTAATTGTGTTAATTTAATGCTGTGTCATTTGGGGGTTTTTGAGGGGAAGACTTGATCAAATCTCAACGACAAACAGGCATAAAGCAGTCTTCTGTCTTCTGCTTCAGCTTTCACAGAATCACAGAAACATCCAACTTGGAAAAGACCTTGAGGATCACCAAGCCCAACCTATAACCCTACTCTTTACTAGCCATACGAAGCTGCTCTGCTGGTTGGATGATGAGGCAAAACTGCCCATCTGCCTCATTGAGGTCTTGGGGCTGGGGCAGGAGTGGGGACACTAAGGGGTGGATGCAGTACAGCAGTGATGGGAGATGCTGCTGTCATCTGCAGGGGTGGAAGTTGCAACTTTATTCTGAGCACAGCTCAGATGATTTTTTTTTTTTTTTAATCCAAAGGAGACCCAAGGACATGTCATTTTTACCTGCTCTTTATTGCTTTTTCGGGTGAATCAGCACTAGAAGTCCTAAAGGATGTGGGTAGAGCACAAGGGGATGTCTCACTAAACACACAGTATATTGACTGCCTGCCCCTGGGATTTGAACTAGATGATCTTCAAGGTCCCTTCCAGTCCCAACCATTCTGAAATTCTATGACTTTATTCTATGGATTTGGCTCTGCATCTGGGGCCTAATAATTTTTCAATTAATGGGTGGATTGCTTTGGATTTACAGTCCTGGATTTACAATTTAAAATGGATTCTCCATCCTGTAAAATCAAAGCTTTGCATACTTCACTGGCTCAGCAGGTGATCTGCTTTCTTAACTCTTCCCAATTTACTCCATCACATATCTTATATAGGCTCCTGACTATTCATGGGCAGACTGAGAAGGGGGTACCAATGTTCAGGTCAGTGAAAAGGTTGAGCTGCATCTAGAGCAGAAGTCATACATATGTGGTGTATATATTGACAGAGTAGCTGGTAATAAAAGGAGGAATGATAGGCTAAGTGATTGGATAAAGGCACTAATACCATTCAAAATCTATACTTTATTAGCCTCTGTCAGCATCCATAGATCATGAGCACAGATGAATGGGATACCTCTGAACCACTGGCCAGAAGATGAAGAGCAGAAATGTGAGCATCTCATCTATAACAGCAGAAAACAAGGGGGCAGAGCTGCTGGACTGCAAGTCACTATCTCTGCGTCATGGAGATTGCCTCCTGCAGCATTTGAGAATTGCTCTTCTTGCAGTGGTTTCTTGGCTGAGACTCCAGGTTGTTGTTTTTTTTCTTTTTCTTTTTTTTTTTTCCTTGCTATGTAGAATGCAGTATAATGCAAAAAGTGATGATGACAGGAGAGAAAATCTGACTAATGATACCTGCATTTAGCCTGTGAAAGGAGTGACTCAGTGGTCTTAGTTGCACAGATGAGTGTCAAATTTGATCAAAGCTGATTCTTCCTCTTCTCTTTCTTCTAGTTGTAGGTGTTTACTAGTTTGCTGATAGACCAGACTGCCAGGTACATAATGTATACTCTCTGCACTATAGTTCAGTGCCTTCCAGATGAAATAGTTGTGCTATTGATTTAAAAATAAAAAAGAGGCTGGAAGACCTTTACTTTTTTTGGGAGGGGGATTAGAACAGCAGCTACTTGGAAAAAAAAATCTTCAGAAAACCCCCAGCTGTGCTGGTACAGCTTCTGCTGAGAGATTCTGACGTGGCATGTCAAAAACCAGGTTTGCTGTGACCTTTGAAACTGCCCAGATGACTAAGAAAGGCTTGCACTGGGTCTGGCGTTAGCTAATAAGTTAAACGAATTGCGCCGAGCTGAGTCGTGCTGCTTTCTGGAGGGGGATTTATCTTGGGAGCATCAGCTGCTTGTGAAACGCAGCTCAGAATTTATATCAGGAGAACTTTTTTGATAAAAATATCGTTGCTGTGATAATAAAACATCTCTAAATGCTTGAATATAGCTTGAGAAGATGATAACAGCCCAGAGACGTGGCCTGCCTCTTGTATGTGGAGAGGGGGTCTGGTTGTTTCGGCTGCTGCCGTGGAAGTGCAGAGCTGTGTTTATGCTTTGTGTGCTGAAACTTTTATTAAACTGTGATAAAAGCTTTCCTTTTAATGCCGGATCGCTGCTGCAGAGTGGCCTCATTTGTTGTGCCCAACGTGAAATATGCAGAAAATAAAAAATAATAAAGCAAGACCTTGCTCTGTCATGCTGCAAGCAGCCGTGGGAGTTGAACGGAATGAGGCTCGATAAATTAATGATGCTAAGTGCTGAAGGAAAATGGAAAAGTGATGAATGTAAGTCGAGAGGTGCCAACCTTTAATACTGTGATTGACGAGCCAGGCACAGAGGTAATGGCAGAAGCTGTGGGCAGAGATAGAAAGCAGTGAATGAATTGTGAGCAGTGGGGCGGGTCTGGGACTGCCAGAGGTTAGTAGAGACACATTTGGTTTAACCACTTTAAAAAAAAAAAAAAAAGTGTTTACTTTAGGGAAGATAATATAATTTTAATAAATGGGATGTTAGGAGGAAGTTCCTCACAGTGAGGGTGGTGAGATACTGGAACAGGCTGCCCAGAGAGGTTGTGGCTGCTCCCTGCCTGGAGATGTTCAAATCCAGGTTGAATGAGGTCTTGAGTGACCTGTTCTAGTGGGAAATGGCCCTGCCTGTGGCAGGGGGTTGGAGCTGGTTGAGCTTTGATGTCTCTTCCAACCTAAACCACTCTATGATTCTATGATTTTGTAACTATTTAACACATAGTTATTACTTTTTTTTTTATCTTGTAACCATGTGTTACATTCTGCTACAAGTCTAATTTGACTTTTTCTGGTGTTTTATAACGAAACTGTATTTTGATTTGAGCTGGAGCAAATATTATTTCTAGTTTCTGATGTCATCTTAGAGGCTGCATTTTTATGGGTCTGTCTGCCAGATCCAGTCAGTCATTTTCAGCTTTGGGGGTTTTTTTGTGGTTTGGATGTTTTTCCACCTTGCCCATCGTAAGCTGGGAGCAGGTTATTTAACCTGAAGTTGAAGCCTGTTGCAGTGCTGCCTATCAGCTGGGTGGCAGAGTGTTATGCCTGACAATAAAGTAATTGGCACAGGTGCAAGAAAGTGTTCCTGGTTTGGGAATTGAATTCGGTTTTGCTTTGATTGGATGTCAGAATAATATGGTCAGACCCCTTGGCCTTTGCCCCCATGCACACACACAGAGGTAACAGCTGATGGCTGCTCTCAGCAACAGCACAAAGCCATGAAGCAGGCAGCAGGGCTTGTGGCTGCCATTTCTGCTTCAGGGAAATTAGAAAGAACTTTTCATGTCGTGGACCTCCTCTCCTTTGGGACTTGTCTTTTGTACCATTTCCTTGTAATCAAAGCGCGTTGCAAGTTGCTGGGTAACTTCCTCTGTGCCCTGCTCTGAGTGATCCTGCTCCAGCAAGGGGGTTGCACTAAATGTTCTGTCGAGATCCCTTCCAACCCCTAACATTCTGTGATTCTGTGCTGCTTTCATCAGCTCTCCCAAGAGTGCCTTGCAGTCCTCTGCTGTCTTGGAAAAGAAGAGGGTTGAACAGTTCGTTTTCAGCAGCTACAGCACTGCAGTGCAGCTGGATCCAGGATCATCCATGGGGCAGAAGTGCTCTTTATATAGTGCACTGCTTGCTGTCTGGTGGGTGAATTGAGGTTTGCCCTTCTCTAGGTTACTTCCCACACAATTTGTTTTTTTCTGGAATTAATCTGAAGGGTGGTTGGTGCAAAGACAGCTCCCAGTTTTGGCTGGGAAAAGCTGTCAGAGTACGAAAGCACCTGCAAGGGCTGAGTCTCCTCCAGCAAACAGGGACTTTGTCATTATCCACTGCACCTGCTACAGGGTGTCAGAGCTGGCCATAGGCCTCATGAAAGAACAACGAAGAAGATCTAACTGTCTTCTAATGGAAATCTGTGTTCTAATGAAAATCTAAGTGTAATGAAAGAACAATGCAGAGTGTTCTAACGAAAATCTAAGTGTAATTAGCACCTGCACCTGATCTTGACTGAACACAAATGTCCAGAATATGGGGAAGAAGTTAAGGTGATGGAATCATTAAATGGCTTAGGTTGGGAGGGACTTTAGAGATTATCTGCTCCAGCCTCCCCACCATTTGCAAGGATACTTCTCAACTAGGCTCAGCTGCTGAAGTCCTCATCCAGCCTGACCTGGAACTCCCCCAGGGAGGAGGCATCCACAACTTGCTTGGGCAGTCTGTTCCAGAGTCTCACCACCCACCTACTGAAGATTTTTTTTCCTAAGATTCAGTTTTAACCCTATTATTCCTCAGGTTAAAACCATTCCCTCTTGTCCTGTTACTACTCTTCTGAAAAGTCCATCTGCAGCCTTCCTGTAGGATCTCTTCAGGTATCAGAAGGCAGCTCTAAGTCCCCCCCAGAGTCTTCTCTTCTCCAGGCTGAACACCCTCAGCTCCCTCAGCCTCTCCTCATAGCAGAGCTGCTCCAGCCTTTGGATCATCCTTGTGACCTCCTCTGGAATCAAAGACTCAATCAAGGACAAGGCATGAAACATATTTATTTTCCCTGAGGATGTAATTCTGAATACAAACTGTACCAGGCACTTTATGTTAGTCATTAAGCCACTTCAAGCTAATAGCATTATGTTGCCATCTAAGAAGTTGGGTGCTGCGTTGTAAAAAGGTTATCTGAAACCATTTGTTTTCTTTAAAATGTGAAAGTTCAGCTGGAGGACATCTGTTGTTGCCTTGCCTTTGTTTCATTCAGTGGTGAGGAGAGCTTTGCTACCATGAAGGGAGCTTGCTTAAGGACTCTTGGAGCCATCATGTCATTTCTGGCTGCCAATTTACAAATATTTACTCTGCATCAAAGCTTTCCCGTGTTTTGCACTTGGGATGGTCTGTTACAGAAGGATTTTTCTCCCAGTTTGTTTTGTTTTTTTTTTGTATTTTAGTTTCTCTTAGACTGAAAAAAATACAACCCACACCTTGAATTAGCTCCAGATTCTTTTTGGTGGGCTCTGAAAGTCTGAATTTGTCACCAGGATGGCCCCTCTCGAAGGCAGGACCTACATCTTACTGCTTCTGCGTCAATTTTCCTGTGATGCTACACAGCCATCACTTGGTCTAGTGCTAGCCAGACTTCTTTGCACAGTTGGTTTGGTTGTTTGGATTTTTTTTTTTTTCTTTTGGTCTTTTCCTTTCTTTGCTCCTCTTGCCAGTCTTCTACATATTTACCATATCAGCTTTTTCTTTCAGTGGGATTAATATTGTGCAATTCCATTTGCTCCTGGGATTATTTTTAATAATTGTTGTTGATGCAGTCTTACAAAGGCTTAGCTAGGAAAAAAAAAAAAGCATTGCTAGGAAAAGCCTATGTCCATTTAGATACTGGGATTACAAGGCAAGACCACCTTCTTTCCATCTTTCAAAGCATTACCTTCCTTGCAAATAAGGAAAAAAACCAAAACAAAACACTTTTTTAGCTGCTGTACATGGAAGCAATTTTCATAGATGCCTGCTCTGTAATCCCTGATAGACCTTGCCCTGTAATACCTTTAATGAACACCACTTGAGATCTTTCCAGTGTTCCTGTTTCCTCCATAGTGGCATCAGGCTGCCAGCTAAAGATGGTATGAAAGTGGTGCATGATGCAGTGAGCAGACAAGTGCCCAACCTCGCTTGCCTCATGCTGCACAATTAATTCTATGTGTATTATAGACTAGGTGCAATCATGGCAGGGACTCCCAGTACAGTGTGGGTGACTGAATTTTGTAGTCAAGTGGCATGCTTTTTCTCCTCTGTTACCAGAACTTTTTTTTTAAGGTGTTTGTTTATTCTTTGCTCTCTATTGTTTTTTTCTGTCTGCTGCTCTTGGATATACATTTTCTGTATAAAATGGACCTGGTAGTGCTCAAGAGGATCAACTCTGACAATGATGGATGACTTGTATAGCAGTATTCAGGACACCATCAATTTGCACTGGCTGGGAGCCTTCATGCCAAAGAAAAGGAGGAATGAGAAATGTGTGCAGAAGCTTCTTACCTGACCTGTAACCTCAAGAGCTGTTGGAGTCTGCATTGTAGATGAGGCTGGTTAGAAAGTTTGGCCTTGGCTCGATAGCTTTTGTCACTAGTGGAGAATATTTACAGAGGTTCACAGTGTTGTAGGAATACACAGCAAAGCTTTCTACAGCTGTGAAATTCTCCTAGTCACAGGCTTCACTGCAGAGTCTTCTTACAAGGAAATGAAGAATCTAAGCTGCTCTTCCCCTTGTAGGAAGTACTATGCCACCAGATCTCTTCTATGCAGGCTTTGTTCCAAAGAGAAAGCCTTCAGTGTGATTTGGGAAGCTCCTTTGTCATCAGTAGCCTTGATAAAAAACACTCTCATTAAAGGAGGAGAAGAAAAAAAATGCTTTTTGCTGAAAGTTTTGGCCATGGGATGATCTCAGGGTGAACACACTCAAAGTATCTATCTAGGAGGTGATACTGCAGTGTTACTAAATGGTTTGGTGAAGCCTTTCTGTATTTCCACTTTTTTTTTTTTGCTTTGAGCAGTGCAGAGTTAATTGCCAGATATTAAACATTTATAGCTTTTATTGTTATTCGTTGCTAAATGCTGTAAGGACTTCTCCTGATGCTGTAAAGCAATCGAGACTCATTCAGCCTTAGGAGCAAAGTGGAGATGGCAGCCCTGAGGAAATCCTCCTTTCAGGGCTTCAAGGCACTGGAGCTGCCCTTCTCCTAATGCGATTACAGCAGCCCTCATTGTGTTCAGATTTTTGATTAGCAAACCTCAACAGGGTCAAACTCAGCCTAAGGGACAGAAGACTTCTGTCAGCTCTTATTTTCAGTCTCAGTGTGCTCTGAACTGCTGTAACAATGGAGGAGTTTCCTCCCCAAATGGTAGCATCACAACTAAGTGCTGCCAAGTGTTGGAGAATCCAAGGTCTGTGCTAAAAGCCTTTGGTTCCTTCAGGGGTTTAGGATGTGCCAATAACTTTTTTTTCTTCAAGTTTCAGGATGGTTTTCTGAATTTTTAATCAGCTAATAAATAACTGCTTCACTGTTAAGGAAAAATGTCATGGATCAGGCAGCTTAGCTGTGATTTGTGTTGTTGTAAGGTCAGGATTTGAGTACCAAATCTCTTGCCAGATCATCTTGGACGTTCAGTCTTTGTTGCCTTTTTATAGGTGTTTTTACCTTATTCAGAGGAGTAGGATCAGTGACTTTTTAGAAGGAGGAGATGGTGATGTTGCTAGAGAAAAGATACCAAATGCTCTATAAATACTAACAAGCCTAATTCCTCTGCATTCCTTGGTCTGCAGAATGCAATGTGCTTGAATTCCTCTTCTGAAGAAGGGTTATTTAGACATATGGAAAAACATCTGTTCAAGGCACAAATAAATAGTCTTCCAGGGGGTTATACAATGTGAAAGACCATTCAAGGACTCTGTGCCTTACTGTCTGCCATGATATAATCCTGGCTGTGATTTCTTGGAAGCATTTTTCAAGGGAAGGGAAGGGAAAGGAAAAAAAAGGGAAGAAGAAAGGGAAAAGGACATGGAAAAAGGGAAGGGCAAAGGGAAAAGGAAATTAAAAATGGAAACGGAAGAAGAAAGGGAAAAGGATGTGAATAAAGGGAAGGGAAAAGGAAATTAAAAAAGGAAAGGGAAGGGGAAAGGACATGAAAAAAAGGAAAGGCAAGGGGAAGGGGAAAAGGAAATGGAAAAAAAGGAAAGGGGAGGGGAAAGGGAAAAGGAAATTTAAAAAAGGAAAGGAAAGGGGAAAGGAGATGAAAATAAAAGAAAGGGGAGGGGAAAGGGAAAAGGAAATTATAAAAAGGAAAAGAAAGGGAGAGGAAAAATATGTATGTTCCAGTGTCTAATCTGAAGTGAAAGAGAAATGCAAAGCTCCAGGGTGTGTAAAGTACCCTGGGACAGACCAAATTTTCTTTGGATTTCCCTTTTCACTCTTCAGGAAACACCTTCCTGCAGTACTCAGTTTCCATAAACAAATCTGTACAGAAGTTAGGGAGGCTGGCTTGAATTTGGAACCATATGTTGATGTGTGTGGATATTCCTTCCTCCTGTTTGGTGGCAATACAGCCAGACACAGAAATATCTCTGCTTGAAAGTGTACTGAAGCATACAGATGCTGCTGTGGGAGGTGGGAAGGAGACAAGGTGCTGTGTAAATAAGTGGGTATGGGTTTAGGGAGAAGTTGTAAAGTGTGTGTTTATAAGTTGATGGATTCTTCTGGTAGCAGTCACCGTTTAGAGGGGGAAAGGGAGTTGTGCAATGTGAGGAGGAGGAGGGCAAATGTAACCCAGTTGTTATTCAGATGTTGAAGGGGCTCAGAAGAGGACTAATCACAGAATTAGCCAGATTGGAAAAGACCTATCACCTAACCCTTCTCATTAACTAAACCACGGCACTAAGTGCCTCCTGCAGCCTCCTCTCAAACACTTCCAGGGATGGGGACTCCACCACCTCCCCAGGTAGCCCATTCCAATGCCAATCACGCTCTCTGTCAAGAACTTCTTCCTAACATCAGCCTGAACCTGCCCTGGCACAGCTTGAGGCTGTGTCCTCTTATTCTGTCACTGGGTACCTGTGAGAAGAGCTCAACCCCACCTGGCTACAACCTCCCTTCAGATAGCTGTAGACAGCAATGAGGTCTGCCCTGAGCCTCCTTTTCCTCAGGCTGCACACCCCCAGCTCCCTCAGCCTCTCCTCACAGGGCTGTGCTCCAGCCCCTCACCATCCTTTCTGCCCTTCTCTGGACACCTTTCAGCACCTCAACATCTTTCTTAAATTGAGGGGCCCAGTACTGGACACAGGACTCAAGGTGTCACCTGACCAGTGCTGAGTACAGGGGCAGAATGACCTCCCTGCTCCTGCTGGCCACACTGTTCCTGATCCATGCCAGGATGCCGTTGTCCTTCTTGGCCACCTGGGCACACTGCTGGCTCATGTTCAGTTGCCTCCTACCAGTCTCCCCTAACCCTCTCAGCCTGGCTGCTCTCCAGCCACTCTGTCCCCAGCCTGTAGCTCTGCATGAGGTTGTTGTGGCCAAAGTGCAGAACCTGGCACTTGGTCTTGTTAAAACTCTTTGACGTTGGGCTGCGCCCATCTGCCCAGCCTGTCCAGGTCCCTCTTCAGGGACCTGCTCCCAACTTGGTTTTGTCTGCAGACTTAACAAGCTGTGTTCGTTAAGTGCCTTCATAGCACTGCTGTTAATTCACTCATGGAGATTTTGGCAAACAAACTCATCTTTACGTTCAAAAACCTGTCAGTAGTTGTAGAGACCTTCATTCAAACCACATCAGACAGAACCAGCTGAGGGCAGGTTTGGCTTCACAAGTAAAACCTGAAGTTTGCTTTGGTTTTGCTGTTGTCAGCAGTCAGGAGGTTTGGGGTCAGGAAGACTTACTCTGAGAGGGTGTTTGGAGTAATTTCCCATTTCCCCCTGTACTCTTGGATGAATGAGTGCCACTTTTCTGTGTGGCTAGCACTTGAACTACGACAGATGTTGAGTTGTTTGACCTGACAGCTCTGCACTCGGGGTCGTTGCTTTTACAGAGCAACCAGGGCTTTTCAGGTGAGGCTGGTTTGCAGCCTGCACCTCATTTCATCTTCTGTCTAGGTGAATGAAAGAATGAGCTCCAGCTGAGGGGAAGGGGGGGTGGAAAAAATGAGGTCCTATCACCTCTGGCATAAGCAAGTTGGCTAATAATTAAGTTTCTTCAAACTGGTAAGAAATTATTGTACAAAAATGTGTAAATGTAAAACAGTTGTCTTGCAACCTGATGTTCCCCAAGGTGCAGTGGCAATGACAGCAGTGCCTGTTGGTGTTAACTCCTTCATCACACTAATTAATGATGCACTACATCTGGCCACGTTGGAAAGCATAGACACTGTATGGCAGTTGCTAATAGTAAATGATTCAGCATGCTGTACCTAGCAAGAAGTAAAATTGCTCTTTTATCCTCCTGTGCCACTCTCTTCCTAGTATTCCTTTTGAATCCAAATCCCTGATTTATAGAGTCATGGAATCACAGAGTCATGGAATCATAGAATCATGGAATCACAGAGTCATGGAATCACAGAGTCATGGAATCACAGAATCATGGAATCACAGAATGATTTGGGTTGGAAGGAACCTCCAGAGCTCGTCTAATCCAACCCTCTTGCAGTCAACAGAGACATCCTCAGGTGGCCCAGAGCCTTGCCAAGCCTGACTCTGAATAGAGCCTAGTTTAAATCCTTTTTGAAGTGATTTGCACGCTGTAACATCAGAGTGAGTTGCATCTGAGGCAAAACCTTGCTCCATTTCTTTGCCAGTCAAGCATCAGTCTGTGACAGGATCTTTTGTTTGTGCACTTTCTGTAATTATCCTGCGGTTTCTTCATTAAAAAAAAGAATGAAGGAAAAATAGCCAGTAAACACCAAGTGCCTTCCAAATTTAACTGTCTTTGTGGTAATTAGGAAATTACAAATCCCAGTGAGTACAGTCATGCAGATCTTCCCTCTCCATGTGCCAACTCAATCAGTGCCATTCTATACGGGCAGCACACGAACAAAAGGCAGCAATCAGAACCGGCTGATTCAATGACCACCTGTTTCTTTTAATTAAAAAATAATAATTTGGACTTGGATTCCAGGAGGGCACTGAAAAAGCTGCCTTTGAGTCATTGCTGAGCTGCAGTTGAGTATGGGAAAAGAAATGGTTGGTAATTGTCAATCTCAGTTAAATGCGATTTGTTTCTGTTTGTGCCTTCCTAACTCTGGACTTAAGTGATGGCAGAAGCTTTTTGCTGTTGGTTTTGGCCAAGGTGTCTTTTCCTTTCATGAGAGATTTTTCTTCTGCAGAACTGGAGGCTCAGTCTTCATTTCTGAATGTCATCCCAGCCCTTGAACTCAGGGATGAGTTGGCTCTGGTTTGGCCTGGCCCTGCTGCAGCTGCTTTCAGATGTGCCCATGTTTGCTCAGCGCTTCACCATCTGTGTGCATAAGCTCAGGGCTCTCTGGACTCTGTTTTCTCTAGATTCCCTTGTGAGAAGAGCCTGCCTCTTCTCTTCCCTATTGCATCCCTCTTGTGCAGTCTTAAAGACAAATTCACTTGTTTTATTAGCTGTATTTTTGCTTAGGCTTTGTTTTCTTATGCCACCACCACTGTTTCTACTGTGGAGTTGAATGCAGCTCTGTTTATGCTCTTTACCACCTACCAGTACATTATAAGGTGTGTGCCTGGGTTCCCATCCTGCAGATGTCAGTGGAATGAATGATTCCTCTGAGTTACTCTTTTGAGTCACTCCAAACAGTGAAGCTCCAAATTCTGCCTGGGGGTTGGATTCCTGGAAAGAGTCAGTGTGTAATTTCTTCCCAAGGAAGAAAGCAGGGTTATGTCATTCCTCCCTTGCAAGAAGATGCTATTAGTAGCTATAGCTCAACCTATGGAAAATAAATTCCTGGATGTTTATCAGGTAGACTTGGAGCTCTACTGTGTCTTGCTTGGAGGGAGTAACCCTGTGAACCCTGCCAAACCCTGCATCTGGAGCTGGCCTTGCTTTCAGCCAGGGGTTGGGCTCCAGACATCCCTGCCAGCCTCAGCCCTTCTGTGATATTTTTGATTCATCAGGCAGTGAAGTCTTAAAACCCTGCATCTGGAGCTGACCTTGCTTTCAGCCAGGGCTTGGGCTCAGTGCTCTCCAGACATCCCTGCCAGCCTCAGCCCTTCTGCAATATTTTTGATTCTTCAGGCAGTGAAGTCTTACCTCTCTTCACTGAAAGCAGCAGAACTCTTCTACACTGCAGCTCTGAGAGAGGAAATAGCAAACAAACTTGATGCATTTGTACATTTTGTGATAAAAAGTGATAGGATCTTATCGTTCCCAGGAGTTTCAGATCCTGCTTTCCCTCTCCCATGTGCATTTGGTCAGAGGAGAACAGCTAAAGAACAAATTCTCGCTGTTTCTTGATTCTGGGCCCTGATCATAGGAGTCATATTTTAAGCCCTGGGAGTTATTTGCAGTTGAAGCATCTGCCTCCTTGGCTCTCACAGCTCCTGCAGGTCGGAGCTGCGTTCTCGAGCAGAGGCACCCTGCAAACCTCCAACCGATACTGCAAATAAACTGCAAACAGTCTGCAGCCACTCAAAGAGACGTGGAGTGAGAACTGGGGTCTGGGATGTTGTAGTGGCTGCGTGGAAGGCGTTGGGAAAAGCTGGAGTCTGAAGACTTTCATAAATGATTCGGAACTTTGCCTGAGGATAGCGTGGGATGAGTGTGGGATTTGGCTCCGTGCAGAGCAAACCCCACTTGCTTCTTCTGAAATGTTTTATTAGCTTGGTACTCACTCGGGGAAGGTAAAGCTGGTTTAAGAAAAGTATACATGGTGTGAATTGCAGTGGAGTCATTGATCTCTTGGAGCAGCCTTCCTCAGGATCCATACTTAAAAGACAGGATCGGAATTAATCAGATTGGAAAAGGCCTTCAAGATCATCCAGTCCAACCTATCACCTAACACCCTCTAATTAACTAAGCTATGGCACTAAGTGCCTTATCCAGCCTCCTCTTAAACACCTCCAGGGATGGGGACTCCACCACCTCCTCAGGCAGCCCATTCCAATGCCAATCACTCTTTCCATGAAGACCTTCTTCCTAACATCCAGCCTGAACCTCCCCTGGCGCAGCTTGAGGCTGTGTCCTCTTGTTATGTCTCTTGGTGCCTGCAAGAAAAGACCAACCCCAGCCTGGCTGCTGCCTCCTTTCAGGTAGTTGTAGACAGCAATGAGGCCACCCCTGAGCCTCCTCTTCTGCAGGCTGCACACCCCCAGCTCCCTCAGCCTTTCCTCACAGAGCTGTGCTCCAGCCCCTCACCATCCTTTCTGCCCTTCTCTGGACACCTTTCAGCACCTCAACATCTTTCTTAAATTAAGGGGCCCAGAACTGGACACAGGACTCACGTTGTGGCCTAACCAGTGCTGAGTGCAGGGGCAGAATGACCTCCCTGGTCCTGCTGGCCACACCATTCCTGATCCATGCCAGGATGCCATTGTCCTTCTTGGCTACCTGGGCACACTGCTGGCTCATGTTCAGTTGCCTGTTGACCAGTCCCCCCAGGTCCCTCCCTGCCTGGCTGCTCTCCAGCCACTCTGTCCCCAGCCTTTAGCTCTGCATGGGGTTGTTGTGGCCACAGTGTAGTACCTTGCACTTGGTCTTGTGAAAAGACATTTGGAAGGAGGCAAAGAAAGACGTTTTTGCTGCAGAAGGAAGTGTTTAAAGGTTGTGCATTGAGGTGAGGAAAACAGACCCTGCCAGTCTTAAGGGCTTTTGCTGTTGGTAAAGAGGAAGAGTGATCCCTTATCTCCTACACCAATTTGTATGTTGGTTTTGCATGTATTTAATATATTGCCTCCCACCTGTCTTCAGCAGAAATCCAAACAGTGCCATAATTTATGACACTGAAGTTCAGGAAGTTGTTTGCTTGGTTTTTTTTGGTGTTTTTTTTTTGTTTTTTTTTTTTTTTTTAATCCAATTAAAGTAATTTAAGATCTTTTAAGCTTATTTGAAGAAGCCTTGATGATCTCAAAGGTCTCTTCCAACCTCACCAGTTCTGTGATTCTATGAATCTGCTTTTCCTTTCTACCTTTTTGAACTAGCAAATAACCCAGTGTTTAGTTGGAGGTGAAGAACAACAACCCTGCTGTTCTGTCAGGAAGGCAGGAAGTGGAAAACTGGGCATATTTGCATTTATTTAAACAAAATTGTGCTTTGTTTTTTGTAGATCCTCAATACAACCTTAGGACCTTACAGGTCATCCGTTGCAGAACTCCTTTTAAGTTATTTTTTCTAATGGATAATAGGAATTTCTGTTTCTCACAGAGTAATTTTGCATTTTCTGCTTCTTAATCATCACAGAAGTAGTTGTTCAGATTGAGAAGGGAAAAAAAAAAAACCCCTTTCACCAGCCATAGGCAGTTTAAAAATAAAAATTAATCCTTTGTCCTGCCCAACACCTTGTTAATGTCTGTGCTGGTATTAAGGACTGAAAATAGTATGTTTCTCCCACACCTTGATCTCTAGCAGAGGTTCTTGCACTGCCAGATCTGCTTGGCCTGTTAATTTCAAATTCCTTCCAAAAAATCACCCAGATGATGCCAAATTAAAAGCAATATGGGTGCAGTTTCAGAGGTTTTGCGCTTTAATGGTTCTGGTGACAAGTTGTTGAGATCCCACCTGGAGCACTGTGTGCAGTTCTGGAGCCCCCAACACAAGAAAGACATGGAACTGGTGGAGCCCGTCCAGAGGAGGCCACCAAGATGCTGAGAGGGCTGCAGCAGCTCTGCTATGAGGACAGACTGAGGGCATTGAGACTCTGCAGCCTGGAGAAGAGAAGGCTTCCAGGAGACCTTAGAGTACCTTCCAGTATCTGATGGGGGCTACAGGAGGGCTGGGAAGGGACTATTGACAAGGTCTTGTAATGACAGGGTGAGAAGGAATGGGTTTAAACTGGCAGAGGGGAGAGTTAAACTGGATGTTAGGAGGAAGTTCTTTCCAGTGAGGGTGGTGAGACACTGGCACAGGTTGCCCAGGGAGGTTGTGGATCACAAAACCACTAAACATGATCGAAGAAGATCACATTCTGTGATCCACAACCTCTTTGGAGGTGTTCAAGGCCAGGCTTGGGTGAGGCCTTGATTGACCTGTTTTAGCAGGAGGTGTCCCTGCCTGTGGCACAGGGGGGCTGGAACTGGATGAGCTTTGAGGTCCCTTCCGACCTAAACCATTCTGTGATTCTATTCTACGATTCTACGCCATGAAATTCCCTACTATTCCCTACTATTTCAACAAATAACAATCACAATAACGAGCCGATTATTGTAGCAGATCTCCACTGCTGCAGCCTCACTCAAAAGTATGTTTTTCATGTGTGTTTTACGCTTGACAGCAATGTGCTGCTTTAATGCCTGCAGAATTGCGGTCGCTTCAGCATGGCTACCAAGGGGAAATAAAATTCTAATCGAAAGGGAGCTGTCAGGAAGGATTGGGAGCTGTGCTGCTCGGGAGCTGGTTGGTGATGTGCCGAAGCACGGTTTGCCATGTGCCGCTGGTTAACTATGCGCTTGCAATTAGCGCCCACCCCCGCCTTTGATCCAGAGAAATTGTGGAATGATTTCTCGCAGGAGGGTGCTTTCCCCGGCTCTTCAATAAAGGAAATGGATTCGTTCGCGCTAAACAAAAGGGGATATAAGGCAGGGAGGGTGGCAAGGCTGCTGCGGGGCGAGATGTAGTTCAGCGACAGTGCGGAGATCACAAAGCTGTAGGTTTTTGGTGAGATGCCTCCGTGTTCTTCTGCTTCCCTCTGCTGGAGTGTGGCCGGATCCCTGCCTGGCTGCCAGCTGAGTTTCGGAGCAAGTGGAAGCCCTTTGAACATAGCCAGAGCTGGCTGGCTGGGCAAGTCCCTTCTGCAGACTCTTATTTTAATTTTATAAAGGTTTCTGCTCTGGTTTTGGATTTCTTTCTAAAGGTCCACCTGGTGCAAATCCCTGTGCGGCACAGATCTGCAGCTCAGAGCGGTTCTGTGCCCACCTGTCTCTGCAGCATGGCTCAGCTTTGAGGTTAATGAGGAATATTTTTGGGGTTTTTTTTCAGAGCTGGATGGGGTGTAGATGCTCAGTTGCTATTCGTCTTTACAGGGGTGCTGCACCCACATGTGTCGTTACAGGCTGTGAAACTCCAGGCTGCTGTGCTGCATCCAGATCTCAGAGCATCACAGTTTTGTGCCCACTTAAAGGTTTTTCAGAGACAAGTATTGAAGTGTCTGTGATACTGATTGCCCAGAGTCTCCTTTCACATTTAGTTATACTATTGTTGCACTCAGTTGCGCCTGTAACAAAGTGGGGGTTGCCTTGATGCTAGCAGAGAATTAATTTTTTAGCATGGAACTGACATGAATTTTGCTGGAGCACCTCATCCATCACTGCTGAACAAGTGCTTTCCCATTGCTTTCCCATTGCCTCTTTCCCCCTTCATAATTTTGATGGATTTTTGGAAAGTGGGTTTTCCCTTTAGAAGTTCCACAATTAATCTACGCCAAGTTTAGTGCAAAGTTCAGTTCTCTTGCAAATAGCAGCCATTATTTGGCAGTTCATCTGTCATATCCTGGCTTGGCTCCCTGTGTTTACTATGAAATGCGACTGCCAGCTATGCTTTGGGAATTATTGAAAAGTTTTACGTTGATTTAAAAAAAAGGGGGGGGGGGGAATTTTTGAAGAAAATTTGGAGGAACTTACCTCTCACAGCATTTCAGCTGAAAAAGAAAAATAAATAAATTCTGCAGACAGTGCCATTTCCTTGGTAATTTGTACGAGTCATTAAATGCATATTTGACACGGAGAAGTATTAAGCTCTGTTAACAACTAATAAGCGAATTGCTGTTAATGCTGTGAGTAATTAGTGCTGGCAATGTAGTGATTGTTGCTAATGTAGTTACTTATAATCCAAGGGTAAACTATAGATTTGAGGGTGGTTCTAATTGCATGGGAAGCTTGCATTAATACAGGGAATCAGATTAAAAGGTTTCGTCTTCTGCGATGGGTGTGCGGAGCTCTCTGGGCTTTCTCTGGATGCTCTCAGACTTGCTCGTAAAAGAGCAGTGTTTTGTGTACTTGAGCTTACCACAAATAAAAGCAGAAGTGCATAGGAGTGAAAGAAAATAGGATTAAACAGTGGTGAGTCACAGAATCAACTGTGGTTGGAAAAGACCTTCAGGATCATTAAGTGCAGCCATTATCAAACTGCTGTCTGACACCATATTCTGATGAAGAGTGTCCTGCCTTATTCAGGCTCACAGGATGTCAGGGCTTGGAAGGGACCCAAAGAGATCATTGAGTCCAACCCACCTGCCAGAGCAGGACCAGACAACTATCAGACTAGTTGAACTTTTGGGATCCCTTCCAACCCACATCACTCTGTGATTCTTTGAACAAGCCTTTTTCCAGCACAACGTAGGCATAAGGTGCTGACCTCATGGAGGCACTGTAGTTGAGACCCTGTGCCCAAAGAGCTGGACTCTCCTTCTCTGGAGAGGTTCCAAACCCACCTGGACATTGTGATTCCGGGCAGTCTGCTCTAGGTAACCCTACTTTAGCAGGGGAGTTGGACTGGATGGCTTCCAGAGGTCCCTTCCAACCCCCACCTTTCTGTGGTTTGGCAGTGACTGGCTGGAGAGCAGCCCTGCGGAGAGGGACTTGGGGTTGCTGGTGGATGAGAAGCTCAACATAGAATTATAGAATGGTTTAGGGATTAGGTTAGAACGTTAAGTTTCAAAGAATTTTTGGGGTTTTTTTTTTAGGTTCCTCTATTTCATTCCCTTAAAGGGATTTTAAAAGAGAGATTTTCCTCATATAAATTTCCAGTTTCAGGAGTGGATTTGCTGCCATTGTCCTTTGTCCTCTGGGGTTTTTTTGGTGTGTGTGTGTGCTCTGACTTCACGTGTGCATGCAGAATAATAACTGATAACAGCCAGAATGTACCTGCTGCTCTTTAAGCAATTAAGTTATATGGAATTGTTCCTTTTGAACATCACACAGTGAGTATTTCCACACCAGGAGAGAAACGAGCATTTGTTACAGAAAGCAAAGGATGATTCAGGTTATTTCCACTGAGTCATGAAAGAGCAGCTTCAAGGTCTGCTCCAACTTCATTCATGTATTCCCCTGGCTGGTTTCAATTCGCTGTTTTATATTTTTATATATATACGCATATATATATCTAAAATTGGTTTCCATTTTATATTATTCTGTGATTCCCTACAGCTCAGGGCTCCTGCAGGGCTGCTTTGCAGCAGAATTGTCCTAAGATGTCACAACATTTTATTTTTTTTTAAAGCCACTCACACCCCCCTGCTTCAGCTTAATTACCACATGTGTGCCGTTGGTTGGAAAGGAGTTGTTTGGTAGTGTTTGTTAAATAATTGCAGTGTAATATCCAGGTTGGATATATTTAATAGGCATTCACTATAATAATTTTCCCATAGCTCTTTCCCTCCCATGTCATTACTTTATACTCATAAATACCACTCGTGTCAGATGCTAAACACAACTTTATGCATCTGCCTTATTCGCTGTCATTCTTACAAGCCCTGGGGTTTGTCCTTCTTCAGCAACAGATGGGCCTACCACAGTCATGTTTAAGTGTATTTACAAGGCAATAAGCCCCCTTAAATCTTCTAAACAAAGCAATTTAAGGAGGAATTAGCTTTGAAAATGTGTTTCAAGTTGTTTGGGAGGCATATAGTCGGAGTGGATGGTCAGATAACCCTGGAGCAAAGCAACGTTCCCATGACCCCCGTGCCACGAGACCCCTTGGCTATATCCTTCATAAATAAGCAAGCAGATGTTCTCTGGAGCATTGGATCTCATTCCGTTTAGGTTGTTAACTGTGTTTGCAAAATAAATCTGGTTGTTAGCAGTTTGCATTTCACGGCTCAGGCTGCATGGCAAACAGAGCCATTGGAACAGCCTCGCTTTGACTTTTGCACGTAAAGTATTTGCTCCCGAGAATTTCTACCTGTGCCAGGCAAGAGCAGTGCTTGTAGATTCATCACAAAGCTTAGCATTAGTAGCAAAAAAAACCCTCATGTGCAGAATGCTTACCAAAACGAAATGAACCTTCAAAAGGCTGGATGGGTGGGTAGAGGCCAATGGGATTTGATTTAGCAAGGCTAAGTGCAGGGTTCTACACTTTGGCCACAACAACCCCAGGTGGTGCTACAGGCTGGGGACAGAGTGGCTGGAGAGCAGCCAGGCAGAGAGGGACCTGGCGGGGCTGGGAGATAGTAGCTGAACATGAGCTAGCAGTGTGCCCAGGTGGCCAATGGCATCCTGGCCTGGATCACAAATAATGTGGCCAACAGGACCGGGGAGGTTATTCTGCCCCTGTACTCATCACTGGTCAGGCCACACCTGGAGTGCTGTGTCCAGTTCTGGGCCTCTCAATTCAAGAGAGATGTTGAGGTGCTGGAAGGTGTCCAGAGAAGGGCAGCAAGGCTGGTGAGGGGCTGGAGCACAGCCCTGTGAGGAGAGAGTGAAGGAGCTGGGGGTGTGCAGCCTGGTGAAGAGGAGGCTCAGAGGTGACCTCATTGCTGTCTACAGCTACCTGAAGGGAGGTTGCAGCCAGGTGGGGTTGGGCTCTTCTCCCAGGCACCTAGTGGCAGAATGAGGGTATGCAGGAGGTTCAGGCTGGATGTTAGGAAGAAGTTCTTCATGGAAAGAGTGATTGGCATTGGAATGGGCTGCTTGGGGAGGTGGTGGAGTCCCCATCCCGGAGGTGTTCAAGCAAACCCTGGATGGGGCACTTAGTGCCATGGTCTAGTTGTTTGGATAGGGCTGGGTGCTAGGTTGGACTGGATGAGCTTGGAGGTCTCTTCCAGCCTGGCTGATTCTATAATTCTATGAAAGCATACCATGGCAAAATACTCCTTTTTAAGGCAATATTTTGCCTCCTTATAATCAGATTTTTATGATAATTACCGTGCGAAGTTCCCACATTTATTGAATTTCTTTAAGAAATACTTAAACTAGGGGAATAGCCTCTGAATAGTTATTTCCCTCCTCTCCTGCTGGGTTTTGTGTCATCATTTCAGAATGGTGACAACCACACATTGGAACCAAGCAGAGTGTGTATGACCTTTTAGCCCCAGGCTGAGTGCAATCATTGCACTTCATGTGTGTGTAGAGTCAGGAAAATAGGAGCTTTAGTGTTGGTGGATTACAGGAGCAAGCCTTTATTACAGTGCTGCCAAATTATTCCTACCAACACCGAAGAAAAGTGTGACCAGCAAGACAGGGAAGGGATTCTGTCCCTCTGCTCTGCTGAGACCCCACCTGCATCTCTGCCTCCAGTTCTGATGCCCCCAGCATAAGAGGGACACAGACTGTTGGAGCAGGTCCAAAGGAGGGCCACAGAGATGATCCAGAGGGCTGGAGAACCTCCCTTATGGGGACAGAATGCAAGAGTTTGGGCTGTTCATCCTGGAGAAGGCTCTGAGGACACCTTAGAGCAGCCTTCCAGTGTCTCAAAAGGGGCTACAAGAAAGCCAGGAAGGGACTTTTTACAAGGGCTTGTAGTGATGGGATGAGAGGGAATGGCTTTAAGCTTGAGGAGGGCAGATTTAGACTGGAGATTAGGAAGAAATTAGTTCTAGTGAGGGTGGTGAGACCCTGGAACAGGTTGCCCGCTCCCTGAAGATCATAGAATTGTAGAATCAGTCAGGGTTGGAAGGGACCACAAGGATCATCTACTTCCAACCCTCCTGCTATAGGCAGGGACACCTCACACTACTTCAGGCTGTATACAGCCTCATCCAGTCTGGCCTCAAACACCTCCAGGGGTGAAGCTTCCACCATCTCCCTGGGCAACCCCTTCCAGGCTCTTAGCACCCTCATGGTGAAGAACTTCCTAACGTCCAGTCTGAATCCACCCATTTCTAGCTTTGTTCCACTCCCTGCAGTCCTATCCCTACCTGACATCCTAAAAAGTCCCTCCCCAACTTTCTTGTAGCCTCCTTAAGATTCTGAAAGGCCACAAGAAGGTCACCTGGGAGCCTTCTCCTCTGCAGACTGAACAGCCCCAACTCCCTCGGTCTCTTCTCGTAGCAGAGCAGCTCCAGCCCTCTGATCATCCCTCGTAGCCCTTCTCTGGACATATTCCAGCACATCCATATCCCTCTTATGATAATGGCTCTAGGGAAGCTGTAGCTGGATGATCTTTTAAGGTCCCTTCCATCCTAAACTGTTCTATCTATGAAATTAGGAACCAAGAGCAATGTATCTGCACCGCTGTAGGTACCACTGGAAGGGTCGTAAATAAGCTACATATTTTAATATACTTTTCTATAGCATAATTTTTTTGGGCATTCCATGCAATACATTCAAGATGTGTAATATATTAAAGGTTAGTCTTACTTTGTATGGCTTGAGAATCTCTGTTTTGTTTTGTTTTTTTTCCATCAGGATCCCAGAAGCAAGCACAAATTTAAGATCCACACCTATGGGAGCCCAACCTTTTGTGACCACTGTGGGTCTCTGCTTTACGGGCTCCTGCACCAAGGGATGAAATGTGACAGTAAGTGAAGTTTTTCTGTGTTACCAAAAAGAGTATTGTAGAAAGTTAAGTTGAAGCACTGAGTAACAGCTTTGTATTTCTTTTTTTTTTTTTTTTTTTGGCCCCCTTTTTTTTNGGACTGAGTAAAAGCTTTTTTTTTTTTTTTTTTTTTTTTTTTTTTGGCCCCCTTTTTTTCCTTTCCTGTGGAAAATGCCATTTGAAATGTCAGCTATTTATATACTCTTACATTTCAAGTGGATATTTCAGTACTATAATAATATAGTAATGAAAATCACCTCCGTGGCTGAGAACATGATGTATTCTCTTTGATGTGGCTGAAGAGCTTTTGCCATGGCAGTTTTGAGAAAGCCTTTTTTTTTTTTGGACTGGTCAGGCAAACACACTGTTGGAGACTGAAATTTCCGTTCAGTTGGGAGCTGAGGTCCAGTATTTAATTTGTGCTTCACTTGGATTGGAAGTCTCCTGCCAGAAAAATCTAATAATCAATTTAAACCTAACTGCCTCCATTGCTAATGCTGGCATGAATGCTCTGTTTTCTTAGTCATAGTCCCAGCAAGTCTTTATTCCATTTTCACTTGGTTTTGGTCCTTGCACTTCATTACTGGTATTTGTAGGTTTCTGAGGTAGATTATTTTATTCTCTGCGTTACTCACTGTCTAAAGAACATATTGGGAGATGGGCAGCAGCAGTGTCACTTGGCTGAAAAACAAGCAGCTCTAATCTGAAAGTCTTGCCCAGCAGTTCAGCAGTGCAATCTTAGCTTTCACTTTGCTCAGTGCCTACAGTGTAATCATCTTATTAGCTTCTCAGAGCTGCCTGAACTGTTTCTGCATCCACAGCCTGCGATATGAACGTCCATAAGCAATGCGTAATAAACGTCCCGAGCCTCTGCGGCATGGATCACACCGAGAAAAGAGGAAGGATCTACCTGAAGGCTGAAGTCACAGGTGACAAGCTGGAAGTAACAGGTAAACAGCTCACTTTGGAATTTTCACAGAATGTCAGGGGCTGGAAGGAACCTCCAAAGCTCATCCAGTCCAGCCCCTGCCAGAGCAGGATCACCTAAACCAGATCACACAGGAACACATCCAGGTGCTGTTTGAATATCTCCTGAGAGATATTCAACCACAATCCCCTTGGACAGCCTGTTCCAGTCTTCTGTCACCCTCACAGGGGAAAAAATCCTCCTCATGTTTAAATGAAACTTCCTATACTTCAGCTTCCACCCATTGCCCCTTGTGCTGTCATCAGGCATCACTGAACAGAGCCTGGCTTCAGCCTCCTGCCACTCACCCTGCACATATTTATAACCATTGATGAGGTCATCTCTCAGTCTCCTCCAAGATGAAGAGTCTGAGAGCAGGTTTTGTAGATGTGTAATGTCAGCTGCTGGGGTTATGTACCTTGGTCAGCCCTTTCTGTATTAAAGGCAGAGATGGAACAGTTGCCTTCAGTGGGAGGATTTCATTCAATGCATCCATGAAGGAAGAATAAGAGAAATTTAGTATCATTAAGGTTGGAATAGATCCGTAGGATCATTGCATCTCGATTGTGAGCCCACAACCACCATGCCACAAAGGGCCACAGAGATGATCAGAGAGCTGGAGCACCTCCCCTGTGAGGACAGGTTGAGAGAGTTGGTGCTCTTCAGCCTGGAGAAGAGAAGACTCTGGAGAAACCTTAGAACAGCCTTTCAATGCCTGAAAGGGGACACAAGAAAGCTGGGAAGGCACTTCTAACAAGGGCTTATTTTGATAGGACAAGGGGCAATGGCTTTGAGCTTGAGGAGGGGAGATTTAGACTGGAGATTAGGAAGAAATTCTTTACATTGAGGGTGGTGAGACACTGGTACAGGTTGCCCCCTCCCTGAAGATGTTCAAGGTCAGGTTAACTGAGCAGCCTGGGCTCATGGAAGGTGTCCCTGCCCATGGGGCCAGATGCTCTATAAGGTCCCTTCCAACTTTCATGAACCTCTGGCATTCATAAAAATAAACAGAAGGATGAGAGCTGTAGTAATAGCTTTAAAAACTCAGGAATGTTAACTGGCAAAAAATCCCTGTGATATGAATTATGTGTGTGGGAAGCAGCTCAGCAGGATAGCTTGCTGTGCAGGAAGTTAGCCATCATCTCCAGAACTTTCATCAGCTGAGGAGTTGTTTCCTCCATTTCAAGTGTTTCATAAACAAAGCCAACTTGGATTCAATCCCAAATATTACTCCCAGTGAATTATAAATGGGGGGGAAAAAAAATCACCACATTCTGGAAGATTAATGTTACCAAGCTGGGCAGGAGGGGGAAGAGAGGAAGGAAAGTGAGGGTGGCAGCCCATTTCCGTGGAAGTGTTTCTCCCAGGCAGGATTTATGAGTAAGTGCTGGTTGTGCATGCCCCTGTGCACCCTCACACACCCACCCATTGCCAGTCTGAAGTTGCAGGGGAAAAAAAAAAAAAAAATGTTGGGAAGCATATTTTGCAAGTTGGAGGACAGTTTTGTCCTCCCAGATAGGGGCATGGCATGATAGGTTGGTTAACTCCCGACAGAACTTCCTCGTGCTGTATCGGAAAGCAGAGTTTATCACTCAGCATCTGCATGAGAAATTGTAGTTGCAGCCTGTTGGACACAAATACACAACCTGTGTCCTTTGCCCATCAGATCACACTGTACTCACCCACGGGGAGGGCAGAGGGCAGGAATTAGATAGGCAGAAGTGAAACAAGGGAGGGAACAGCAGAAAATTTTGTTCTTTTCTTTTTTTGCTATGCAGAGGTAAGGCTGGAGAAGAAATCATAGAATCATAGAATGGTTTAGGTTGGAAGAGACCTCAAAGATCATCCAGCTCAGGGGGGTTGGAGCCCTTGTTTCTTGATGTAGCTGTGTTGTGTGTTGCTTCAAAATTGCTCATCTGAAAGGCTGTTAAACACCAAAAGGATCTTCCTTCTACCTCTGCACTTCACTGGGGAATGAGTCTCAGTAGAAACCCATCCCCTTGTAGTCAACATGAAGGAACTCAGAGCATCACGCTGAATGTTCACAGCTTAGAGAACCAGCAGACGTCCCTCCTGGCACTGTGTTTGCTCATGGCTTTCTTCTCTCGAAATCCAAATGCCTCCACGTTCTCCTGTCAGGCCTTGTGGAAAGGAGAAGTGTGGTCAAATTTAGTTAGGAAGGATCATAGCAGATCCCAAGTGAGACTTAATTGTAGCTTAACTTTTCAAAGAGCTTCCTGCCGATGTGGGAGGGGTAATTTTGTCCAAGATACTGTCATTAGAAGAGAGGTGGTTTCTCTAAGTAGGGAGGCATTTCGGAGATGGCAAAGCGGATTCTAAAAGTAATTGTACCATGAGAGAACTAATCTGAAAGTCACCCAAGTGACAAAATTTAATATTTGCAGTATTCGTGGCAAGGTTCTGAAACGTGGCTTCAGCTTTCTGCACAATTCCCACCATTTGCCAAATAACAGGCACACATCTTCTGAGGATTCAGCAGGTTCATAATCCTTTTAGGGACAAAACTGTTTGTCACGAGCCTCTGCGGTGCCGAGGCACTACAAATTACACAAATAAGGATTCTTCTAGGTTGCAATTTGATTTGAGAAGGTCTCACCCGGGCTGTCAGTGTGGTAAAACTGTGACAGATATTTGCAGGTTTTCTTCGTGAGCTCTTTTAGGTCTGAGTGTACTTGGCAAACTCTGGTGCCTTTGTGTTTATAAATGAAACATTTCAGCCCCACGGTTTCTTTACAGAGTCACAGAATGATAGGATCTGGACAAGAAGGAAAAGATTTTCTGGTAACCTTGTTATGTATATAACAATGACAGTGCTGTTGTTTGGGTTGAGGCTTGGCAGCATCTCCATTTCAGAAAATGTCTCTAAATAAAAATGACAGTTGCCCTAAAAGTAAGTTGCTTTTTGGGATTCTTGGTTTTCTGTTTGTTTGACTTTTTTTTTAATTAAAAATTACTGAAAAGACCAAGCTCAGAGCAGGTGACATTTCCAATATCTTTTACTCATGTGAAAAGGAAATCAGGAATAGAAGTGGGACCAGCAGGATGAGGGAGGTGGTTGTTCTCCTCTGCTCTGATGAGACCTCACCTGGAGTACTGCATTCAGTTCTGGTACCCCTCTGCATAAGAGGGAGGTGAAACTACTGGAGCTGGCCCAGAGGTGGCCACAAAGATGATCAGAGGGCTGGAGAGACTCCCCTGTGGAGACAGGCTGAGGGACCTGGGGCTGTTTAATCTAGAGAGTAGAAGGGTCTAGGGAGACCTTAGAGCATCCTTCCAGTACCAATGGGGGCTTACAAGAAAACCAGGAAGGGATTTTTTTACAAGGGCTTGTGGATATAGGATGAGAAGGAATAGATTGAAGCTTGAGGAGGGCAGATTTAGACTGGAGATTAGGAAGAAATTCTTTCCAGTAATTATGGTGAGACACTGGCACAGGTTGCCTGGGGAGGTCGTGGTTGCCCCCTCCCTGACAGTGTTCAAGGCCAGGCTGGATGAGGCCTCGAGCAACCTGGTCTGGGGGACGGTGTCCCTGCTTATGGCAGGGGGGTTGGAACTGGATGATCTTTTAAGGTCCCTTCCAACCTAAACCATTCTATGAATCCATGAATTCTTCTCCAGCTCATGGGCATCTTCCTACACAATACTCTCAAAGTCCTTTTTCCCTAGTGTGGCATTGCCTATAAAATATTTCTTAGAATCTGTAGTTCCCTGAGCTGCCAAGCACAATAGCACTGCCTCTGGTTTGAGGAAAAAAGGTGAATTGAATGTCCAAGAGGTTAAGGAACAGCAGGGAAAATAACCAGTGACTGCCTGTTTGGTGTGGGCATTTGCTTTTATCTTTTTCAAGGGAATTACTCTGTAGGTGTTAAACTCCTTCAGCCGAATTTCTTAATATCTCAGCTCTGCATTTTGTTTTAGTTGTTAATTAGTTCCTGCTGATCCTTTCTTTGCCAGCCTTGATTGCATGCAAAACATTTGTGCTGCTAAACACAGACGTGCCACTCTGGTTGGCATCTTGCAAATCCCTTCAATGGGCAACTCACAGAATTAATCAGGTTGGAAAAGACCTTTGAGACCGTCAACTCCAGCCTGTGAGCCAGCACCATCTAATCAACTCAACCACAGCACCAAGGCCACATCCAGCCTCTTTTTAAACACTTCAGGGCTGGTGACTCCACCACCTCCCTGAGGAGCCCATCCCAATGCCACTTTCTGTGAAGAACTTCTTCCTGACATCCAGCCTAAGCCTCCCCCTGGCATAGCTTTAGGCTGCGTCCCCTCTTTCTGTCACTGCTTTCCTGAGAGAAGAGACCGATCCCCACCTGGCCACAACCTCCTTTCAGGTAGTTGTAGACAGTGATAAGGTCCTCACTGAGCCTCCTCCAGGCCAAACACCCCCAGCTCCCTCAGCTGCCCTCCATAGGGCTGTGCTCCAGCCCCCTCACCTTCCTTGGTGACCTTCTCTGGACACGTTTGAGCATCTCGACATCTTTCTTAAATTGAGGGAACAAGGATTGGACACAGCACTCAAGGTGTGGCCTCACCAGGGTTGAACACAGGAGATAAATTGCTTCCCTAGTCCTGCTGAGCCATTGTGGTTTGAGGCAGCAGAGCTGGTGGAGGATGCAGCTGTCTCACAACGGCTGCAGGATGCTGGCAGTTGGGGGATGCTGCTCAGTACGTTGCAATTTGTCTTTGCTTTTGCATAATTGCTTTGAGATGTTGGTGGTGGCTTTTGTTTCCAAAAAAGGCCCCAGTCCCACCTCCCTTGCTGAGTGTTTTCCCAATCAAATATTGTAAACAGCACTGGGAGCTTTTCCTCCAGTGAATACCAGGCAGGAGGCACAGCAGAGGAGTACCAGATGGAGCTGGCCAGAGGTCCAGTTAGATTAGCTAAAGTAGCTCACGTGAGTACTCTTCTTTGGCAGGTTTTGAATTGAACTAACAGTGGGAATGATTCAGTCCTAGCTGTAAACATGCTTAATTCCAGTGTGCTAGGTTGGATCCTTGGTTTGGATGCTCAGAGATGGGCAGCCTCTTTTCTGTGTGAGTGCTGGAGACTGCCACACTTCTTCACAAAGGAGGAAATTTGCATTGGGATACTTAGCCAAAACCTTCAAAGCCATCAAAGGGTGTTAGGAGTTGGAAGGGACCCAAAGAGATCATTGAGTCCAACCCCCCTGCCATAGCAGGACCATACAGTTTAGCCCAGGTCACACAGGAACACATCCAGACAGGCCTGGCAAGGCTTCAGACAAGGAGACTCCACAACCTCTCTGGGCAGCCTGTTCCAGTGCTCTGGGACCCTTACAGGAAAGAAGTTTCCCCTTGCATTGAGCTGGAACCTCCTGTGCTGCAGCTTCCATCCATTGCTCCTTGTCCTATACCAGGGAGCAATTGAGCAGAGCCTGTCCCCCTGCTCCTGTCGCCCAGCCCTCTCAAAGATTTATAAACATTGGTTAGATCCCCTCTCAGTCTTCTCTTCTCCAGACTGCAGTCCCAGGTCCCTCAACCTCTCCTCATCAGGCAGTGCTCCAGTCCCCTCATCATCCTCGTAGCCCTCCACTGGACCTTCCCCTGTCCCTCTTAAACTGAAGAGCCCAAAACTGAACACAGTACTGCACAAGCAGTACTCCACGAGGAGAAGGAGACTCCACAACCTCTCTGGGAACCCTGTTCCAGTGCTCTGTGACCCTTACCATAAAGAAGTTCCATCTTCTCAGTGCTAGTCAGTATGCCACCTTCAGTGCTCATTTCTCTTGCAATTCTTTTTATGTCAGTGCTTTATTTTATAGCTACCAGCTTGAGAGTTGCACTCCGTCTACTTAATGTATTGCACTTGCATTCAGTCAACTTGGTACTTTTCACAGCAGCTGTCTTGAGTTGTTTTGCTTTCTGAAGCCACTGAATTCATGACCCTTTCGTAGGTTAAGCTGGCATGGAGATTTTGCTTCAGGCATAGTAAAGCAGCTTTTGCTATTCTTGCTCTATGCTTTTTGCACTGCATGTTCTTCCCCCACCCCACCCCGAAATGTGAGTTAGAAGTTTTGTCACTCATCTTTACTCGTTGACCCATCTTACAACTTGGGGCTTTTCTGAGCGAGTTTGTAGGTGGTTGAATCACAGTTTGGAGATTAATCTTTCCCTTTTTTTTTTTTTTCTTTTCTTCAATATATATCCTTTTGGAATTATTTTTTTTCTGGTGAGTAAACAATAACCTTTGTGAGGAAAATAACCCCATCTGGTGCACTGACATATAAAAAGCTGCCAGATTACTGAGATCCTAGACTGTGACCTCGGAGTTTGCTGGCAGTTGGATATGACAGCAGCTGACAATAAGGAGCTGCCCTCCCAACACAAGGCACTGGGAGGGTGTTAGCGACTCGCTGGCAGCTAATGCAGCCTCCTGCTACCAAAACGTTATTTATATAGATAGATGTGATAGATGCACAACCCAGAGCTTTAGAAGCTGGGGGGGGGGAGGTTAAGTGCATTTTTCTTAGCTGAAATAATACAGTTTATCCTCCAGTGATGCTTCAAAAGAGGAGCAAACCTGGCAATGATCTCTGCAGAGGTTGGGAGCGCACAATAATCTCCGCGGGAGTCCTCTACTCCCCCGCTCTCTGTTTTCCAAATTATTGATGACTGTGGTGAATGCTGAACCACCCCATGGCACTGCATATTAATGCCCTGTCACACAGCTTGCTGGGGACAGCTGGGGGAAGAGCCTCTGCCCAGCCAAGCCGGAGAGCCAAACTGCAGAATCTTGGCACGTTTCTAGATCCTCCTAGAAACTGTTTCCTTCAAAGGCACACACACGCTCTAATAATTTAATTTACGACTGTCTAGGTCAATATTAGTGTCTGATCTTTCTTAGCATTCATCTCCTAATATCTGCAAGTGATTTTAAAAGGAGGCATGTGTGAGTATTCTGCTGTTTGGCCAGCTTTTAATACCAGACACCAATAAATAGGTGATTCTCCCCCTTTACTCTGCTCTTGTCAGACCCCACCTGGAGTACTGTGTGCAGTTCTGGAGCCCCCAGCATAGAAAGGACATGGAACTGTTGGAGAGAGTCCAGAGGAGGGCCACAAAGATGATCAGAGGGCTGCAGCAGCTCTGCTATGAGGACAGGCTGAAAGAGTTGGGGCTTTTCAGCCTGGAGAAGAGAAGGCTTCAAGGAGACCTTATAGCAACCTTCCAGTATCTGAGGGGGGCCTACAGGAGGGCTGGGGAGGGAATGTTCACAAGGTCTTGTAATGACAGGACGAGGGGGAATGGGTTCAAATTGGCGGAGGGGAGATTTAAACAGGATGTTAGGAAGAAATTCTTCACAGTGAGGGTGGAGAGGCACTGGCACAGGTTGCCCAGGGAGGTTGTGGATGCTCCCTCCCTGGATGTGTTCAAGGCCAGGCTGGATGAGGTCTTGAGCATCCTGATCTAGTGGGAGGTGTCCCTGCCTGTGGCAGGGGGTTGGAACTGGATGATCTTTGAGGTCTCTTCCAACCTAAACCATTCTATGATTCTATGAAAGCGATCCCAAATAAGTTCTTGCACGTGGGACACAGTTTTAATGTCTCCAAAAATGCAAATCTCGTGTTTTAGCTGTCATATCTTCTCCCTTTCCAAGCATTCCCAGAGTCTGCCAGGTTGCTGTAATCATTCTCCCCCCACACCCCACCCCAAAAAAAAAAAAAAAAAAAAAAAAAAAAAAAAAAGAAAAAAAAGGGGNAAAAAAAAAAAAAAGCTGTGAATTTAACAAATGCCAAACCTGGCAGGATCTGAACATTCCCTATCTCATTCATTAAATTGACTTTCCCACGAAGAAATAAGGACTTAAAAGAGCCATCAGGTTTTCCCAAATGGCCATCTGCATGCGTGTAAAAAAAATTAACTGAGATGCTAACATCTCTCTTAAGTGCATAAACAGATAAGGATTGGAAATACTCTGGTCTTGAGTCCCTTTTCACTCGATTTGATACAGCTCATGTCAAGATGTATGTTTTATTGAGTAGCTGCCCTACCCACCAGTGCATATTTTTTTCTGATGATCATTTTAATAATCTTCTTTTCCAAGGAAAATGATGCTGCTGCTGCTGTGAGATTTCCAGTTTAAATTGAATCTGGAGAACTTACTGCAGGCACAAGCACAAAAAAAAAAAAAAAATTTAAAATCTGCCATCATCTCTAATGCTATATCAGGTAGTGACAGGACTAGGGGGAGCAGAGCAAAGCTGGAGATGGGGAGATGCGGATTGGATGTGAGGAGGAAGTTCTGCACCGTGAGAGTGGTGAGGCCCTGGGATGGATTGCCCAGGGGGGTGGTTGGGGCTACTTCCCTGGAGGTGTTTGCAGCCATCTGGATCAGGCTCTGGATCAGGCTCTGTCTAGCCTAATGTAGGGTAGGGTATCCCTGGGCATGGCAGGGGGGTTGGAACTAGATGATCCTTGTGGTCCCTTCCAACCCTGACTGATTCTGTGATTCCATGATTCTATGTTGGTGGGAGATAATATCTTAATAAATAGGGAGGAAGGAAGTCTCGTGCCATGTGGGGTTTGTTTTTCATCTTGTTCTAGGGAGGAAATTTGTCTTCTGTTTGTCATGTGTAAATCACTCATGAAATGTAGGCATTCCCAAAGTTATTGTTGGTGTGTTGCCATCTTTCCCCATTCAGGAGATGGGGTGTCATGAGTAGGCACTGGTCTCAGCAGGGATACTAAAAGATATTTTAGCTAGGCAGGGGAGGAATTATGGACTAGGGGGGAAAAAAAAAAAAAAGTCTCCTATCAGAAAGCCATTTTCCATGGCTAAAAACCACCTAGCAATTGGAAACTGTCCGAAAAAGTAGGATTTGCTTTGGAGCCAGTTATACATGTGAGTCACAAAGCAGCCCCAGAAAGCCAAGCATTCAGTGAGAGTTTCAATAAATCTTATCATAAATCTTTAATGAAAGCTGAGCAGCTTGGGAGGCAGCTTGGGCTTTTGCATACAGAGAGCAGGAGCAGGCAGATTGGAAGAAAGGCTCTTCTCACTCATAGGTAAATCTTACCAACTGTGATTAAGAGGAGTGTGATGAGATCCTGGGGAGAAGGTTCCCAGGCTGGGAATACAGGATCCTTTGTCACTCACCTTAGTCAGCCATACGTGAGCTGGCATCTGTACCAGAATCTTCTTCAGGAAGTATTGAGAATTATGGAATAATAAAGGGGCCTACAGAAAGGATGGGGAGGGACCATCGACAAGGTCTTGGAATGACAGGACAAACTGGCAGAGGGGGGATTTAAGTTAGTTATTAGGAGGAAGTTCTTTACAGTGAGAGTGGTGAAACACTGGCACAGGTTGCCCAGAGAGGTTGTGGCTGCTCCCTCCCTGGAAGTATTCAAATCTGGGTTGGATGAGGTCTTGAGTGACCTGTTCTAGTGGGAGGTGTCCCTGCCTATGGCTGGGGGTTGGAACTGAATGATCTTTGAGATCCCTTCCAACCTAAACCATTCTATGATTCTAAGATTTCCTAACATTTTATTGCGGGCAGCCCAAAACTTGACCAGGTTTTGGAGCTAGCAAACCATCAAACTTTCCTTTCCTGTTGCTAGCTGGCTTGCCAGACAAGCCCCTTCGGGACTTGAAGCATCTTCTAAAAGCAGCAGTTCTCATGAATTTGAGAGATTTCTGCTCCTCTAAGGTGCCTGTAGGGAGGAAAAGGCTGGCCAGCAGTGGCTGCTGTGATTAGTAAAGGGTTTTATTATCAGCACATGGGAATTCAGGAAAAAGGTAGGTGTGACTCACTTGTGCGAAGGAACTGAGTAAACCCATGCTGCTAATAATTCAGCTTTGTTAGGGGGACAGAAACAGTTATTTACTCATTCCCATTACTACTTTTACTTGCTGGTATCACAGGAAATTATAAATCCACAGCCTTGAAACTTTTCATCTCTAGCATCTCCTGGAAAAAAGTTCTGATTTTGTCATCCTCTCTCTGAGTCCCTCAAAATTCCTTCTCTTTACATAAAATGTCAGTTGTTCTCTGCCAGCCCACTCTCTCTTATTTAGGTATTTATTTAAAGTCTGAATACCTAAGAAGCAGCTCTGTATTTCCTTATGTCTTCCTACTATTCCTGGGCAAGCAGGCGTCCCAGTGTTAGGCTTGGCTTCTGGGTGGATGCTGCTGGATTATAAGTAGCACAGAAGAGCACAGCCATAGGACAGCCATCAGATGGTCTGCATTTTCTGCTGAATAAACACTTATGATCTCATCTTCCTTACCAGTGAGAGGGGAGGAATGGCACATTTTTTTCCCTAGGGCAAGTTCACAACTTTGGGTTTTGGCTTTGTTTTTCAAGGAGGTTCTGGCAGGGTCGGATTTGTTAGAAACTTCGTTATCTGCTTGTCTTCGCTCTCTTTTCGTCTATGTGCTTTCTCAATCTCTGTTAAAGAGTCTAACCTGCACGAAACGCTGGGAAATGTAACTTGCAGCAGCTGCTCTGCTCACTGCAGCAGTCGTTAGCACACTTAATAGTTATGACAGAAAACTGGCAAGTGGTATTTTAGGTTTCTGTCCAAGTCACACTCCGAGGGAAGCTGAACTGTATCTCACTTCACCCATCCCTAAACGAGGCTTACACATCTATCACGGCCTTGAGTCTAACTAGCTGTAATGATACAGCAGTAAGAGATTGCTTGCTGTCATCCCAGCTATGGCAGAATTCGGCCACAGTCAGCTGCTTGGTTTTCTTGAGTTACTTTTTCAGTTAACTACTTCTCTCTCAAGGGCACAGAAGAGTTGGTGCCGTTGATGGGGAGGGGAAAAGTCTTCTTGTCCATCCTCTTGCAGGAGTCTGGCTCATCCTGGTAAAACAGGATGGTCTGAAAGAGATGGACCACGGCAGAGCCTAATTCTTTATAAGCATTATTTAGCAGTGGTATCGTCAAGGCTGTTTCCTCAAGAAAAGAAGTGCTAAGTCAGTTGGAAAAAAGAGACTGAAGGTTCTAAATAGGCAGACAAAAGTGCGAATGGGCCAGATAGCCTGAACAAGGAATGAGATAAGGACATCTTTGGCAGCCTGTACTTATACTAAGTTGTAACCTTCTTTCTTTGAGCTTCTCTTTTTTCTTGTATTTAGGAGGCTTTTCCCTTTTCTCCATGTTTGCTGCAAAATAAAGAGGTAGCCTTGCACATGCTGGCACATCCTCCTGCTGTCGGTGTTGTTTTCTAGGCTCAGCAGCATCTATCAAGGCTAATCAGGGATGGCTTTCCCCAGGGAGCTCTCCACAGCAGAGCCTTGGAGGATGCATCCACCCAGCCGATTTCTCACAATTCTTCTTGGTGCCACACTGAGCATCTCTCCAGTTTAGAATTCAAATATAAACAACCAGGCTGATGCTGTTTAAAATGACTGTTAAAACCAAGCTACCCATATTAAAATGCAGCGATTTTGTTCAAGGAGTTTTAAGTGGAAAACTTCCTCGTGTGTGTGTCTGGGAATACAGAGAATTCTGCTCATCACTTAGCCAAACTGCAGTAGAAAAAGAGAAGTTAGAACACAGACTTTGAAGTAATAACTCATGTGCTAAACCTGGTACAAGAAGACAGTAAAATTCCCTGCAGCCCTGCTTTTATTTCTGAAGAGCAAGCAAGGGACATTTTCATAGATTCATAAAAGAGTCATGGAATTATTAAGCTTGGAAAAGATCTCTAAGATCATCAGGTCCAACTGTCAGCACCACCACCGTGGCTGATAAACCATGTCCCTTTCTTTGAAATGATGTACAACTCATAGAATCATAGAACAGTTTAGGTTGGAAGGGACCTCAAAGCTCAGCCAGTTCCAACCTCCCTGTGCCATAGGCAGGGACACCTCCCCCTAGAGCAGGTTGCTCAAGGCCTCATCCACCCTGGCCTTGAACACCTCCAGGGAGGGAGCAGCCACAACCTCCATGGGCAACCTGTGCCAGTGTCTCACCACCCTCACTGGAAAGAACTTCCTCCTAACATCCAGTTTCCATCTCCCCTCTGCCAGTTTAAACCCATTCTTCCTTGTCCTGTCATTACAAGATCTTGTCAACAGTCCCTCCCCAGCCTTCCTGTAGTCCCCCTTCAGATACTGGAAGGCTACTCCAAGGCCTTCTGGAAGTCTTCTCTTCT
The DNA here is from genome assembly GCA_013396835.1 of Psilopogon haemacephalus. Classification (NCBI taxonomy): domain Eukaryota; kingdom Metazoa; phylum Chordata; class Aves; order Piciformes; family Megalaimidae; genus Psilopogon; species Psilopogon haemacephalus. The sequence continues at coordinate 374,812 of VWZI01016405.1, forward strand.
TCAGGCTGCAGAGCCCCAACTCTCTCAGCCTGTCCTCATAGCAGAGCTGCTGCAGCCCTCTCAGCATCTTCATGGCCTCCTCTGGACTGGCTCCAACAGGTCCATGTCCTTCTTGTGTTGGGGGCTGCAGAGCTGCAGACAGTGCTGCAGGTGGGGTGTGAGGAGAGCAGAGCAAAGGGGCAGAATCCCCTCCCTTGCCCTGCTGCCCACACTGCTCTTGCTGCAGCCCAGCACACAGTTGGTTGACTGCTGCTGGCCTCTTCTGCTCTAAATAATGAGAGTAAACAGCACATTATGAAATATTTTTGTGACTCGGATGCCTTTCAGCCTCCCTGCTGAGAAATAACAGGTCAAAATCCCAGAAAGGTCTATGATTTTCCTTCACAATAGGAAACTGTCATTTAAATCTGGGGGAAAGGAGGAAACTGCCTTGAGCAAACAGGGACTCTCTGTGGCTGAAGATCCCGACAAGGATGCTCCTTTTTGCATTAGCCGTGACTGAGGTCTAAAGTGACTCTCAAGTTCAGGTTTGTGCAGGGAATGTTTTCTCTCAAGAAATGCTAGATGGCTCAAGGCTTGATCTTGCTTAAATGTCCTTCCTAGCAGTAGATAAATTTTAAAAGCTCTTCTGATGCTGATACTGTGAAAGCAGTAGCTGAGGGCACTGTCAATCCAGAATAATGCCTCTAGTGACTCACTCTTAAATCCTGCCTTTCTGTCATGCCTTAAGAACCATGTCACCCCCAAGGCTTCTTGTGATTTTCCTTCCAGGAACAATTGTAATCTTAAACTATGACTCTCACAAAGGAATTCCCAAATGAAAGCTGTTTGCTGTCCAAATCCAGCCCAGAGGATTGCTGCTCGCAGTAGCTTTCGAGATGCCCAGTTATGAGCTCATAACTGATGAATTTCCTCATCTCTGGCTCAACCACTGCAGTTCCTCCCGGCACAACCAGTTTAAGTGGGATGGGATCTCACAGCCATGTGGAAAATTCACCTCTTCTGAGGTTCATCAGAAGCTGGTGGCTGAGTTGGTGTTAACACAGGGTAAAACCTTAAGTGTCGTCTCAATGTTACACAGACTTTACACTGATCCTCTCCAAGAGGGAGGAGTTGCTGTCTCTGCGCACGCACTGGAGCACTCCACCCCTCTGCAGTGACTTCTGAACCATCTCACAAAGCCCACAGCTGCTGCAGGATCTCCAACCAGACTGCTAGGCCCTGATAAATACATCCATAGACCGCTGCTGGCTGGCTGCAGTTGGGCTGTGGCCCCTGTGCTGCCTCTGCTCACCTCTCTGTTCGGCAGGGCAGCCTGAGATGCTTTAAGTCCCTTGGTGCCTTCTTTTGCCATCGTAAAAATAGAAGAGCTGCATTGCCAGCTTGGTGAAGCTGAAGTTAAACTTGGCTGCCCTGTGCTTTTGCTTTGGGTGCTGTTATGACACAATGCTTACAGCCATTCCATCTGACAGCTACTGAGCCACCACGCCGAGGGAAGGTTAGTGTTAGCTGCCTTCCACTGAGGGCTCGTAGCAAATTGCCTCCCTTCAGAAGTCCTTTGTGATCTGGCTATTGCCCTTATAGAATTTGGCTGATAGTTGTATAACCTAAGACAGACGAGGAAATAAAAGCAAAAGAATTGCTACCCACTTAAAAATTTATAGTGATGGATTTGGACGTTTAATCATTCCCCTGCAGGAGAAGAGCTGCCTGGAAGCTGCGAGCCGATGGTGAATTGCTCTTCTCTCATTTCTCTCCAGCACTCTTATAAATGTCACTAAGTGCAGCCTTCCTTTACAGCAAGTAGTTTCTCCCTTGCCAGGCCTGACAAGTGAGTTTCATGTCTTACTTGTTTTATCTTTTGGCGTGTTCCCATAACTCTGCCTTGAGGTGTTCCTGCTTTCCTAAGGGTGGTTTGTAATCCCGTACAGTTTAGCTGTGTTTTGTCTTGGCAGTGCGGGAAGCGAAAAACCTCATTCCCATGGATCCAAACGGACTTTCAGACCCTTATGTTAAACTGAAGCTCATCCCAGATCCTAAGAACGAAAGCAAACAGAAAACAAAAACCATCCGTTCCACTCTGAACCCAGACTGGAATGAGTCCTTCACATTGTAAGTCGAATGCCTTTTGATGTAGCATCTCTGTATGTGCTCAATCGTTTCTTTCAGTGTTGCCTTGAGAATTCCTTCTTTATTTCTCTCCCTTTTAGTAAGCTAAAGCCTACAGACAAAGACCGACGGTTGTCCGTGGAGGTCTGGGACTGGGATCGAACAACCAGGAATGATTTCATGGGATCTCTTTCATTTGGGGTGTCAGAGCTTATGAAAATGCCAGCCAGTGGATGGTAAGAGTTTCTGAAAAGAAAGAAGGAGAGGATGCAGCCCAGCACTTTTCAAACCAGTATTTTTCTTCTATATAATCTGCCTTCTCAGGGCCTTTTCACTGTATCTCGGGCTCTAAATTCACTAAAATGTGAGTAAACCTAGGAAACATGAGGCTATATATAACAAAGGAGGATAATAAAAGGAGTGTGGTGTTCATGCAGAATTCTGCTGGAGCCAGGAGCTGCTGCAAGCTGAATTCTGTGTACACAGTCTTGTGACGGGAATTTTATTTTTATCTCAAATATGATGTATTCATTACTAAGTGTATCATGTTATATATAGCTCTGCAACTTCAAAGTGCATGGGAATTGGTTTCAGAAAGTGCCTTCTGATTGTCTACCAAGCTAGGGTGTTGAACTCATCTCATTGTCTCCAAGAGTGGATCCATCAAAGGTCATTGCTTAGGGGTACAGAAACACTTCGGACAGGTTCTTCAGGGTGGGCATCTCCCATCGTACTATAGGATGGGTGGGAAGAGTTCCTTTGTCCATTAAATTGCCTTGGTAGATGAGCTTGGGTTTAAAGATCTAAATATAAGTTTAATAAAATCTGCTTTAGTCTGGTTCAGATCTCTGAAAGTAGTTCACACACCTGTGACACCGACGCAAGCAACTCGATCAGATTTTAAATCTAACGGGAATAAAACTGCAGAGTCAACTTTTTGGTTTGTTTTCTTTTTGTTTGTTTGTTTGTTTGTTTTTTCCCACAGGTACAAGCTGCTGAATCAGGAAGAAGGTGAATATTATAATGTCCCCATTCCAGATGCTGATGAAGATGGAAATGCAGAGCTCCGGCAGAAGTTTGAGGTGAGGGTTAAACACGAACGGGCGCAGCTCTACCTTACACACATTTTGCACTCGACTGCCGTTCAAAAAGGTTGCCTGTTAAAAGCTGTGTATTAAGAGTCTGTATTTCTGCAGCCTGTGGGCTCCTTGAGGATGGACCAAATGGTTTCATTCAGGAGTGGTATCATTTTTCTGACATTTCTCTGCCGTGGCACTTAAAAAATGTTCTTTTCAAATAATTGATCTCAAGTGTACGTAATGATTTCCAATGCCTTTTTGTACTTGCTGCAGAATCTGCCAGCTATTACCACTGGTATCTCTTTTAGTCCACAAATGGACCTCTCAGAAACAGATTTTTAACACTTCAGACTGTTTCACTCTCGGTGCCTTTTGCTATTTAAAGAAAATATTTACACAGTTAATGATGGTTCAGATATTTGCAGCGGGCTGGCATCTGAAATTCTGATCTCTTTAATGTGGATATGGAAGCTTTTAAGGGTGGAGAGGTGTTGCTGGTTATGAACAGGAAAGAAACCCTCAAGGATGGAGAGGTGTTGCTGGTTATGAATAGGAAAGAAACCCTCAAGGATGGAGAGGTGATGCTGGTTAGGAACAGGAAAAAAAAACCTCAAGGATGGAGAGGTGTTGCTGGTTAGGAACAGGAAAGAAACCCTCAAGGATGGAGAGGTGCTGCTGGTTATGAACAGGAAAGAAACCCTCAAGGATGGAGAGGTGTTGCTGGTTATGAACAGGAAAGAAACCCTCAAGAGAGGCAATACTTGTTGCAGTCTTCTTGCCTTGCGGGGTGCAGATTGAAGCAGTTGGTAGCCACAAGCATGGTCTGACTGTGCCGTGCAGAGCAACTGTTCCTTAACGAGCAGGCTTAGGCAGCAACTCTGCCTCTTCTAAGAGCTGCAGCTGATACTACTGCAAAATACTTGCTGGCGATTAAACCCAGCGAGGAGAAAGGTGTAGTTTGGAGAGGGAGGAATTTTGTTAATGGTTCTACTGGATTCAGCTGATCTGACTTGACAGCTTTTTCCAGCTGCATACACAATATTGGATTTGAATCTCCACTGTTGTTTCTTTTTTTTTTTTTTTTTTTTTTTTTTGTTCTGGTTGAACAGTTACTACTTCAGTCGAGCTGTTTATTATTAAAAAAAAAAAAAAAAAAAAAGTAATTACTGTTCCTATTGTGCATAAACAAACACTTAACACCAGTTCCTTTCAACCTGAAATGGCCATTTTCTATGTTCACCATCAGGCTGAATCCTACACTGTTATTATAAAAGCTGATTTAACCCAGGAAAGTGAGGAAAAACAGCACAAGTTCAACTTGCAAGGAAGAAAACCCAAAGGTGCATCAATTTCTTCTGAACACATTTGGATCAGCTACCTTCCTTTTTGGTCTGCAGCATGAACTACGATTTTTCTTTTCGTTGTTGTACATTTGAGAAGGATTTGAATTCTCCATTCCATTTTCTTTCCTTTACAAGCGCGATCTGACCTGTGTGATTTTTATTTTGCTGCACTAGGTCGTTTTTCTAGTTGAGATCACATTTGGGTTTTTTTCCTCCTCCTTCTTAGAAAGAATAGCTTTGAAAGGAGATCTTTTCACTCCCTGCAATATGCAGAGCCTGGAATTCAATTGATTGGTCTACGCTGGTGACAGAGGTGTAGAAATCTACCTGGGTTTTTCTCAGGGCAGGGACAGCACAAAGAGAAATGACTAAAATGGTTGATTTTTAAATGTCAGTTATTATATGCAGTTTATTTGCATATTGGATATGCAATCTCTTAGGGCTTTTTTTTTTTTTTTTAATGTATTTTCCTTAATCCTGCTGTAAATATGTTGGCTGCAGGCAGGGTTTGTCTGTGTCCTGCAATGAAGTGGATTAGAAATCCTGAGTTTTGTGAAGCTATTGGACTGGCTCCCAGAAATGGCAGCTTCACACAGGGTCAGCTCTGCCTCAGAAATAATTAGTCTGTCTCAAAGACTAATTAGTTGAGCTTCAGCACTGTGTCTTTGAGGCTTTCCTTGTTCTGGAGGTAGCCTGGTTGATGCTATTTTAGTGGCCTGAATTAATCAAGGAAAGGGAATAGGTTGTCAGCAAGCACAGTGTCTCCTGGAATATCATTTACAGAGCTGCATAATGAACAGCTTCAAAACTTTTGGAGCCAAACAAAACTTGTAATTAGAACTAGACCAAGACTAGTGCAATGCAGTATTATGTGGAGAGAAGCTTTAGAATCAATATCTCACTCTCTTTCTAATTTTAACCCACGAGAAGGGAAGCAGCACCCTCCAAGTAATGTCCTAACTCGGTTTCAAGGGGAATTACTGCAATGGCTTATGAAAATTATCAGCACAGATGTTAATTGGTGGTGTTTCACTTAATAGCTATTCTGGTATGGCACCTAAATGGTGCTGCTCATCCTCAACATTATTTTTCTTCTGGTTTGTATCTTGGTGGCACAGTCATTTTATTTTAGGTACCCTATGCTAAGGGAAAAGTAGATAGCACTGGGAAGCAGGCTGCTATTTGTGATTCAGTGACATCATCTACATAAATATTTTTTTCCCCATTCTGAAATCAACTTTGAAAGCTTACAGGAAGAAGATTGCAGATCTTGTGTGCCATTTTACTAGGGGAGTGTATTTGTCAGGAAGATTAAGAACAGAGAGAACCCAAGAGACCATTCTGGGCTATCTTCTCATCTATCAGTTACAGAAAAGAGTAACTTCAGAGGCCCTGCTAATCAAGTCTCTGTTCGTGGTGCTTGGTCTGCTATATGACAGTGTGATTGATATCCAAGCTACCCTGATTTAATCTGGAGTACAAAAATGACAACAATTTCTACCCAAATATTGCATTACAAATAGCAGATGCTTAAAATGAAGGACGGTGGTCTTCAGAGTAAGGAGCTTCATACAAACCTAAGCTAGGCAAGAGTAGAGAAACTTCAGGGTGAGAATTCCACTGCTTAATATTAAGCAAGCAGAAGAATATTTTCAAGGTATAGAGGATGAGGGAACTGCTAAATAAAACCCCCAAATCTAAAATATTCTTAATACCAACTTTGCCCTTTTAGTATCATAGAATCACAGACTGGGTTGAGCTGCAAGGGACCTTAAAGATCATCTGCTTCCAAGCCCCCTGCTCGTAACTAGCTCAGGTTGCTCAAATCTTCCAACTGGAGTTAAAAAATGTGCTTAGTAGAATCTCCACAAAGAGACAGGAGCTACCTCCTGTTAAATCCATGAGAATTCTTGAAACATCTGTCCCTTGCCTGTAGTTCAATGGAGACCTTAAAGATTTGGCCTCCAGCTCTCATTGATTTCCAAGTGTTTACACAATCCTACGGCATCCTTCTAGCTCCACTTTAACAACCCAAGACTTTTCATGTGGTTAGCAGTCACTGAAGTCTTATTGGTGTGTTGCTTTACTTTATTGGACCTTCTGGCACAGTTGCTTTGAGTCATTGATTCAATAAAAATCTATCATAAAATAGCTTAATACAAATAAGTAAATAGTAGATTCCAACATTTGCAGAGGGACCTGGACAGGCTGGGCAGATGGGCGCAGTCCAATGCCAGGAATTTTAACAAGACCAAGTGCCAGGTTCTGAACTTTAGCCACAACAACCCCATGCAGAGCTACAGGCTGGGGACAGAGTGGCTGGAGAGCAGCCAGGCAGGGAGGGACCTGGGGGGACTGGTCAACAGGCAACTGAACGTGAGCCAGCAGTGTGCCCAGGTAGCCAAGAAGGACAATGGCATCCTGGCCTGGATCAGGAATGGTGTAGCCAGCAGGACCAGGAAGGTCATTTTGCCCCTGTACTCAGCAATGGTCAGGCCACACCTTGAGTCCTGTGTCCAGTTCTGGGCCCCTCAATTTAAGAAAGATGTTGAGGTGCTGGACAAGGCAGCAAGGCTGGGGAGAGGGCTGGAGTACAGCCCTGTGAGGAGAGGCTGAGGGAGCTGGGGTTGTGCAGTCTAGAGAAGAGGAGGCTCAGGGGTGGCCTCATTGCTGTCTACAACTACCTGAAGGGATGTTGTAGCCAGGTGGGGTTGGTCTCTTCTCGCAGGCATCCAGAGACAGAAAAGAGGACACAGCCTCAAGCTGTGCCAGAGCAGGTTCAGACTGGACTTTAGGAAGTTGTACGTGGAAAGAGTGACTGGCATTGGAATGGGCTGCCTGGGTGGGTGATGGAGTCCCCATCCCTGGAGGTGTTTAAGAGGAGGTTGGATGAAGCACTTAGTGCCATGGCTTAGTTAATGGTTAGGTAATAGGTTGGACTCGATGATCGCAGAAGTCTTTTCCAACCTGATTAATTCTGTGATTCTGTGATTTCTCTTCACTGACATTTATAACTGAACAGTAAAACCTTGTTTGTCATGAGAGAAGGTTTCTTTACAATTCATTCTGCCAGATCTAAACAGTTGAAGATTTATCAGCTGCCTTCCGCCCAGTAGTTACAGATCTATCCAAGAAATGGGACCAGATTTGGAAGCAAAAGAGGAAGGAGCTGATGAGAACAATGGCTTCATTAATGGAATCACTCAGTGACCTTACTAATTATTACATTTTATTGCAAGGATTTTTCTTTTTACATACTATGTGGTACCTGTAAGAAGTTTTCCAGCCTATAGCAATTGTAGTCTACTGCCCACAGGTTCAGGGCAGTGTTTTCTGTCCATGAGATTTTAATTAATCTACAATAATCTCACCTGCCACTAAAACTTAACAAGTCAATTATCTGCTCATTTAGCAGCATGATCAAATCAGTCTTCCAATGACTTACAGATGATGCATCAGCATTAATATTTAGAGATAAAAATATACTGCTGGAGGAAGTGGGAGGCAGGATAAAAATCTGTCACTGGGTTTTTTTGGGGTTTGTTTTTTTCCCCATTTGGTTTTTAACCTTTGGCTGTGAATTTTTTTCCCTGGAATGGCATTATCTGTGGCCAGCTCCAAAACGAAACTCCTTTCTCAGCAGGCCCACTCAGAATAATTGGAGCTGCTCCAATAATTGTCCATGCTGAGGTTGCCATGGGAACTCCCAACAGTCCCAGGTGGCTCCGTAGACCCCAAAGTAGCAAATCTTTCATTTGCAGTAGCTACTGTTTCGCATATATGGATTTTCCTCTGAGAAGATTTTTTGCTAGTCGAAGCAAAAAGCAGAATCTTGAGATACTGTGACCTTGTATCTTTCATACCTCGTTGCAATTTGAGCAGCAAGCTGATTTTTGCCATTTAAGGCATTGTTCTGATCTAGAGTTTGAGGTTTTTTTTTTTTTCCAACGGGGGAAGGTGGAAAGAAATGTGAGACCTGTTCCTAGTGGGAGGTGTCCTTGCCTATGGCAGGGGCTTGGAGCTAGATGAGCTTTGCGGTCCCTTCCAACCTAAAGCATTCTATGAAATTCTAAAACTTCTATGGAAGGAATTGATTTCAGTCTTACCAAGCCTTTTTTTTCCCCCTGTGGTTTACTGCTTAGTAAAGCACTTCTTTATATTTAAACATCACCTTAGAGTAATAGCAGAGCAATACTGTTTTACAAGTAGGCTGAGGAATTATTCTGTCTGTGCCCTTCTGTCCACAGCACCATCACAGCAAATGTTATTAAAAAAAAAATAAAGCAGCTGTTATGGTCCATATCAGTGATTTGATGTTTTTTTTTTTTTTTTAATTAAAGCAAGAACAGAGTAGCTTTAATCCTTATGTGTGGATACATTTACCCAGCACAAAGTATATTAAGTGATGGGAACAATCCCAAGCAGCTTTGGTAATTGAAGTGATCCAAGCAGGTTGTTCTGAGGGCATAGGTTACTGCTCATATAATCTTCAATTTAAGACATCTTTAGGGAGGATGTGTGAATGGTCCTCTGAAGATGTCAGGCAGTTTCTTTTAATCATTTTCTTCAGTGGAGCTCTCTCAGTGTTCAGCAGACTCAAAATCATCCCCTTAGTTCCTGAGAGAGCTCAGACTGCTGTCCCCACCGTGGGAGTCCTTGAGGGGCCATTCTGGTGCTTCCTTGGGGACATAGATCCACGTTTACTGTGGGGCTGCCACCTTGGAATTGTGTTGATATTAGAGATTTCAGCTGAGGCATCAGGTGCCAGCAGCTTTCCAAGGCTGTTCGTTTTGTGCCATTGCATTTCATTAACTGAACAGCAATCAAATCACTCCACGATAAGATGGCACTATTCAGATAATTACTCGTTTCAGAAATACAATACATATTTCTGACAAATAATTGCCAGTTTGGGTGAGTAAAAGCAGGGAGCATTTTAATCTAGTAGTCGACATCTTGGACCAGATCCATAGACCCATATGTAGTAAGAAGGCAGGCAGAGTAGCCAGGGAAGGTGCCCAGGTTGGTTCTGTGCACTGTTTCCAGTCTACCCTTTCTGGGATTGATCCAGGTGTTTGATAAACCACCCAGGAGCAGCTGTTGTTATTGTCCAGTTGCCTGATGAGCTCTTTTTGCTGCCAGGGATGCTGTGATTTGGCTGTGCAGTGATTCCCAAGGACAGTGGCTGGTGAGGGTGGACACCTCATGCTGTCACCTCTCAGGTTATCATTGCTTGAGTTACGTTTTCAGCTGCTCTGTGCCAGTGGAACTGCTGCTGAAAGCTGTACAGAAGCTAGACCCATAGTTTCCTTGAAACAGATGGAAACATAAGGAGGAAGCAGAGTTCAGAACAGGGTGGATGTTGTATCTGAAAATTGGAAGTGTACAGTCAGCAGTGACATTTTGGTGACATCTCAGTGCTTCTAAAGATAACTATTATTGTGAACCTAAAGAAAATTACTTTTTAAAATGTCTTACCATTTAAAATGCAAGAACAGGGGCAATGTGGTGCTTGCCCATCAGGCTTGGTTATAAATACCTTGAACCTCTCCAGTGACGCAGGAGCTGGAGATATTTCTGCTTCTGATGTGCTTCTAAACTCCTCCAGTACACAGGACAGGTTTAGTTCAACCAGACTTGGGTCTTCATTCTTGTGCAGGCACAAATTAATGAAGAAATAACCTTTCTTGGCCCATATATTAAAAAATATATAATTTTTTATAGATTATAATATATATAAAATATTATAATTATATATTATATATATGTATATAATATATAACATATATGAATTATATATATATATAAATATAAATATATAATATGCAGAACCGACATTTATTCCACCATCAGGCCTCTCGTTGGGACAGTTAAATTGCTGGTGTTAAATTGCATTTGAAAATGTCCACAAATTGCAAGGCAAATTATAACTTCCTGATGAGTTTTGATGTTGCTACAGTCCAGCACTAGAGAAACCTTCTGTATTCAGTATTCCTTCTCATAGAATCACAGAAGGGCTTGGGTTGGAAAGGACCTTTAAAAGGTCATCTCCTGCAAAGGAGGTGAGCAGGGACATCTGCAGCTAGATCAGGTTGCTCAGAGCCTTATCCAGCCAACCTGGAATGTTTCCAGGGATGAGGCATCTACCACCTCTGTGAGCAACCTGTGCCAGTGGGCAGCCTGTTTGTTCCACTTCAGGTACTACATTTCTGAGATCTTTCACACTCCCTTTAGTTCCATCCTTTTTGAAGCAGTTTCTGGCTGCTTTAATAGAAAGGAGAAGGCTGATACCTTCTGCATTAATGGGGCCTTCTTTTCTGATATTCATAACAGTGTTAGGTCAAAGGAACATTTTCATTCTTTGCTTTAATCAGTGACCAGGACATCTTAGAGCAGTTCAAATTCTGAGCTGGAGGCTGGGTAAATACACTGCATTTGCATAGCCAAGACCTCAGCAGGAGACTTCAGGGACTGTTTCAGAAGCTTCTTAAGAACCCAGTGAGAGTTTTCTCACTAAATATGATATTGTCAATTAAAAAAGCCCAAGGCAGACCTGTAGGGGAGCTTGTGGTTTTACTGATTTGTGGGTTAAGTTCTTCTGGTCTCTGTGCAAAAGCCCTGTAAGGGCTGTGAAGAAGACATTTCTTTGAAGTCTTTGAATGATGGTGATGGTTTGCCCCAGTTACTCTTTTTTTTTTTTGGCAATAAGAGAGGATCTCAACCGTATCTCCATGTAACCCCTGTGCTTTCCCATTTTTGAAGCAATAAGTCTAACTTCAGGCAGTTCAGCAAAGGTGACGACACGGAAAAGAGAAGTAAGATTGCTGACACTTGAAATTGTGGAAGAGAAGATTAAATTTACTTCTCAGGAAGCAGAGACTCAGCTACACTGAAATCATGACCAGCCAAAATATCACTGGCACATCAATCCACGCTCGTTATGTGTATGGAGATATAAAAAGAAGAGCTGCTTTTTTTGGCCGTGGCACTCATGCCTATTTTTAAATTGTGCATATTTAATCATTAGAGAATAGTTTGCAGCATTATAGAGATGCTGTTAGATGTCTCCATCTGTTCTATACTCTAGTTTGGCATGGGGAATTCCCATATGCAGTCATGTGGAGCTTTCCCATCCACTCAAGAGCTAGAGAGCTTGAGATTTCTTCCCCAGCTGACATACATTTCTGGTCTCAGTTCGTGATTTCGAAGCTTTTCTCAGTCTGTGTGTTGTGATTCGAGGTGAAGAATGTACACAGAAAATCCTGCTGACAGCAGGGATTTCTTCAGTCCTTCTAGAAAGGTTAAATGCCTGTCTTCACAGAATCACAGAAACATCCAGGTTGGAATTAAAACATCCAGGTTGGTTAAGTGTGCCCTGGGCTTGGAGCACAGCTTGAGGGCTCTGTGCAGCAGCAGAATGGAGCCTCAGAGCCCCCAGCACTCGTGGGCCTTCAGAGCAGCCTTCGGGAAGTTAAAGCTGGACTGCAGGTTGCTTGGCAGTGCTTTGCCCTGCTGAGATCCAAGAGGCCAAAAGGACTGGCAAAGCAGTGTCTTGTGGTGTCCCCCATAGTGTGGTCAGCCCCAGGCCTTGGCAGCAGGATAATTGTGTTAGTGCCAGTAGGGCCCAAGCTATGGGATTGCAGGAGAAGGCAGCTGAAGCCATGGACTAGGCAGTAGCTGTTGAAGCTGTCCCCAGGATCATCAAGTCCAACCTGTAACCCTACTCTACAAGATTCACCTTCAACCCTATCCCTAAGCACCACATCCAAACCACCCTTAAACACATCCAGGCTGGGTGACTCCACCACCTCCCTGGGCAGCTCATTCCAGTGCTTGACCACTCTCTCCGTGAAAAACTTTGTCCTAATGTCCAATCTAAACCTCCCCAGCCTCAGCTTGAGACCATTCCCCCTTGTCCTGTCTCATGCCTGTGAGTGAAACAAGTCAAAAGGAAGAATGAAGCCCAACTGTGCTGAGCTGTCACCCCTCTGCAGTGTTCATTAGTCATGAAGGGCCCAGACCACACACATCTGGACATGCATTTAGCTTTGTGCATTGCAGTGGTTGGACAACAGGAGGACTGCTCCATGCATGAAGCAGGTGGATGTACAGGGCTGAGGTTAGGNTTGTCCTGTCTCATGCCTGTGAGTGAAACAAGTCAAAAGGAAGAATGAAGCCCAACTGTGCTGAGCTGTCACCCCTCTGCAGTGTTCATTAGTCATGAAGGGCCCAGACCACACACATCTGGACATGCATTTAGCTTTGTGCATTGCAGTGGTTGGACAACAGGAGGACTGCTCCATGCATGAAGCAGGTGGATGTACAGGGCTGAGGTTAGGATTAGGGTGCTTATTAGTCATGAAAGGCCCAAACCACACACATCTGGACATGCATTTAGCTTTGTGCATTGCAGTGGTTGGACAGCAGGAGGACTGCTCCATGCATGAAGCAGGTGGATGTGCAGGGCTGAGGTTAAGGTTGCCCAGCAGCCATATGAAGACCTGCGCTTTACTGTGCTCTGCTGGGGTGTGCTCCTCTTGGGGTGGCTAACACCTTGAGTTCTTCTGTGTGGTTTTTCTGTGCGTAGCAGATGTGTCCATTTCTGTATTTTTGCTGCTGTGTCTTTGTTTGTTGACTTCTGCTACTAATTGTTGTTGCTTTGCTTTGCCAGCCCTTTACTAATGAAGCAGTGATTCTCCCTTTCCTGTCTCTTCCAGGACTGTCATGTAAATATCCACTTCTTCAAGGTAGTTTTCTCCTTGCTGTTCTCCTACACCTTTCTCTTCACACACTCCTCTTCACCAAAGTTTGTAGTTTACTGAATTCAACCTCATTCTCAGCATGTTTTAAGGATGCACTTGTTTTTTTCCCCCCTCCAATTTATGTTTTTTTCTAATGGTTAAAAAAAAAAAAAAACCCAAACAAAAACCAACAATTAAAAGTATGAATCTTTCATAAGTGGTCACAAAGTACTCCTCAGATTAGAACTTTACGTGCAAAAAAGTGGTCATCAGCCCTCAGCAGATGCAAATGTACCTTCCCTCTTGAAGGAGTCGGTGAAATGAATGCCACCTGCTCGTGGAAAATGGAAAAGGGTGCATCTTTAATTTGAAAAAAAACACTCATGGAACTTAAAGTGACTTCCATGGATTAAATGATGCTCATGTTCACTGGATGTTGAAGCAGATCATGGTACAGCATGCTGGGTTTATGATATAATACACTGGATGTGCTGCTGTATGCTAGTTGGAGTGTGTTACATCATAACAGATACTACCCATAAGCACAGCTGCTCTGGAGCCTGAAATACCAATTTTCAACCTCTTTACTTCCCATTTCACTCCTTCCACTGATCACCACATCACTGAATTATTGCCGTAAAAGAGACACTGTCAGCACTGCAACTTACATGTGTGGACTTTTTTTTTTTTTTACCTGCATGTATCTCCAGCAAATTCCATTGCTTTATTAAGGCAAAGGTTACTGACAGAAACCACCCTTGCAGTTTTCTGCACCGCTTTCGAATGTCATTGCAGTTTCATTGCAATTAAATTTCATTACAATTGCCATTTGAAGCTTATAAACTGTCTTCAAACTCTCTCTGAGGCTGCTGGAGCCACTAGCATCTTGAAAGAGGATTTTTACTGTTTCAGTTGACCCAGAGCAGTTTGTGTGTTATAGCTGAAGGCTTAGAATACTGAATTTTTGATCCTTACTGCTTACATTATCGATGCATGATTTTACCCAATAATTTTCATAGTGAACCAGAAGATAAGACCATTTGTCACTACCAGATTTTTCCTGAGGCAGTAATCTTGAGTCATGCAATCAGTCACTTATTTTTTTTGTCTTAACCTTGATTCTTTCAAGCTCAGAAAAGATTGTACAGAAGACAACTAAACCTTCCTCAATCCTTTGCATCTCTTCTTAGTGGAAATCAAACCCACACAGTGGTTTCACTGATGAAACTTGTTTAATGCAGAGTTGGGGTTTTTTTCTGCCTGGCATATTTTAAACCGGAACAAAAGCTCCCCTGGATAGGATAAATAAGAAGTTGAGTCTAATGCTGTGTTGTCAGTTCATTGTAAAATCCAGACCTTGAAGTGTCGTGACAGAAGCTGACAGGAATCCTTGGTCAATTCATGTTTTCATCATGGGGGAGAGCTGAGTGCTTTCCTACAGCTGCTGCTTCACAGGCAAAGTTTTTGCTTGGTCCTTGGGAAAGAGAAACATGAGACCCAACGAAGAGAGTTGGCCTTCTGTACCGATGTGAAGAGGAGACTCAAGAATTCCATTTATTTTTAATGGGGAATTTTTTTTTTATTCCTCCTTTATTTTCTGCCTTTTCTCTCTCTAAGCTATTACAAATCCCCACCCCTGCTTGCTGCTGCCAGTGACTTAGCATCACTAACCTGAGCTCAGAAGCATCCCTGCATGCCGCATTCTGCAAACTAATCACCCCTGACGTTAGCCTGTCTTTGGAAATCAATTTGTAAGTAATCAGTTTATGTGGGACTGCTGGGGAGGTTGTGTTCCCAAGTTTACAAGATTGGAACTGAAAGGAACCAGCAGGAGCAGATGAAGACGGAAGGCTGTGTTCCCGAGGATAATGTAACACTTGTGAGCTAGAAGCCAGCAGAATGATTTTCTAATACCACAAGCAAATTTGAGGATGCTGTGAGCAAGGTCAGGCAGCGAAAACACTCATTTGTGAAATTATCAGGCACTGGGAAGGATCACACGTTTATGCTGCTTGTGTGCCACCAGCAAAGGTTATATTTAAATAGATTATTTTCCCAACATCGTGCAGAAAACACCTCCATCTGTCTCTGTGAGTGTGAGTGTGTGTGTGTGAGTGTGTGTGTGTGTGTGTGTGTTAAATAATTTCAAAGCATGTTATAAGCCTTGGAGACAGAATCCCAGATCACTCCTAGCCTGCAGCTTTGCATCACTGTGGTGTTTGATTGCAGGGATTTGCACAATGATCAGGTAGAGCTGAAGTCCTTGCAGATTATTTTAAAGCAGAACTTCAATATTATTATTATTATTATTATTGCACTAAGATCAGGTAGAGCTGGAGTCCTTGCAGATTATTTTAAAGCAGAACTTCAATATTATTATTATTATTATTATTGCACTAAGATCAGGTAGAGCTGGAGTCCTTGCAGATTATTTTAAAGCAGAACTTCAATATTATTATTATTATTATTATTGCACTAAGATCAGGTAGAGCTGAAGTCCTTGCAGATTATTTGTCCTTGCAGATTATTTTAAAGCAGAACTTCAATGTTTGTTTTTTTTTCCCCACGTATGGAAATGAGTTTTGTGCTTAAAAGCAAATTCTGCACTCTTAGGTTTTGGGTTTGTTTTGTGGCTTGTTTTTTTTTTGTTTCAAATTAGCAACAATTTGCATAATTAGAAAATGAAGGGGCACACACAGAAGAAATCCTTTTCTTTATTTTGACACGGGGATTTGCCATTCTAGCATCACATTTGTTATTTGGGGGTTTTATTACCACCACCAGAGGATATTTCTGCAAAAAATCCTTGAATATGATTCCTGGGCAGCCTCTTTAATTACTTTTCATCTAGTTAGACACTGCTCTGTTGCAGGGGATAGCAGGTTTGGCAATAAGTGCAGAAAGCAAAGTAGACTCAGGTGGCCACAGGATTATTAAAGAGATTAAACATGTTGACAGTGCCAAATGGGTGACTGGAAACTCTTCTCTCTCTGGATTTCACTGCTCACAGCCAGATATCTGCTGTCCAGGGCTATATTCCCTGAAAATGCCTTGTCAGACAATTATCTTTCACAGTCACTTGGCTTAATTGTCTGTATTTTCTAGGGAATAGCTGATTTTTTCAGAAATCATCTATCTCAAGTGCTTCACCCAGCTTTAACTTCCATGCAGCAACAGCAAAAGTAGTAAAATAGAAACTAAACTGAAATAACATAAAATAAAATAACATAAAATTACATGAAATTAAATGAAGTAACATAATGTAAAATAAAATAACATGGAATAATTTATGTTTTAATTAAAAAAAAAAGAAATTAAATGAAATAAGGCGAAATAACATAAACTAAAATAACATAACATAGAATAGTT
>VWZI01016405.1:392731-427675 GCA_013396835.1 Psilopogon haemacephalus
TGGGATTCTCTAATTGCCTTTGTGCTTAGTAAACATCCCTCGAACGTGATGCTGAGCTCGAGCAAAGGATTTCTCCTCGGAGCGAGAAACCACAAGAGGTCAGTGCAGAACGTGGAATAGCTCCCAAAGCAAGAGGCTGTCTCTAGCAAAAGTCCTGAAAAGAAATCGTGCAAATTCTTTGTGTGTGTATATGTATATATTTTATATATATATATATATACAAAGTCATTAAATTAAACTCTATTTTGATACAATTAAGTATAATTATTTTTTTTGCACCCCCTTAGTATTTTTTTTTCCTGGCACTGATGATGTTTTTTACCTTTAAGCTAACTATTTAATGATTTGCAGCCATACAAGCAAGTGCTGCCTCTGCTCACCTTTATTCCACTCCCTTCACCTCGACCTTCAGGTGCCTCAGGAATTCTGTAATTAGCTGCCTTTCTGCCTTTCTGCCTTCCTTGTGCTTCACTTAATGTGCTGGGTGAGAGGAATGGAAATGCTCTGTGGAAATCTCTGAGTCGCTGAGTGGAATGAACTCATGAATTTGCCTCCCAGTGCCTGAAGGGATCCCACAGGAAGGCTGGAGAGGGACTTGTCCTGTTGCTAGCCAGCCTTAAGAAAAGAGGGAATGGGTTGAAGGATTAGACTGGATCTTAGGGATGAGATTCCCACAATGAAAATAAATGAGTGAGGTTATTTGCACGTTTTCAGTGCTCCAAGAAGCACAGAATCGTTTTGGTTGAAAAAGACCTCTAAGATGGAGCCCAACCACTGACCTAACACCACTGTGGCTGTCAAACCATGTGCTGAAGTGCCATGTCCACGTGTTGCTAGATGACCTCCACAGACTGTGACTCCACCACCTCTCTGGGCAGCCTGTCCCTGTTCTCTTTGCTGCAGAGATATTTAACTCTAACTCGATTCCAGCAGGGAATCCCTGGCTGCAAAACAACCTGTACAAATAACCTCATGAATCCATGGGACAGCCAAGGTGTCTCTTGCTGTATTGCAGTGTCTTGTGTAGGCATCTTCCCATCTGCTGCAGTCTAATCCAAGCCTGCTTCTTTCCATATGGATAAATAGCTACATCAGTGCAAGAAACTTCTGGAATTTAGTTGATTAGTTACTTGTTCTGGGATGGAGCACATAAGAATTAGTGAGAGGGCACAGCAGGTGGGAAAAAGCCACCTTCTTCTTAAGCATTTTTAAGCCAAGGAAAGAAGCACAGGAGCCAGGGATTGTTCTGTTCTGTTTCACAGCAAATTTCATGCCACAGCATCTCCCCAGATTGCTCAGCTCGAGTTTTGCAGGGAGCAGGGCAAACAGCCAGGAAAGTTCCCTTCCCCCTGTTGACTTGCAACATCAAGGGCACATCTGCTTAGGCTGGACCAAGCTGTCACCTTGTGCTGTCCCCTCTCTGGTGAGAGCTGCTGGGCTGCTAAATCATCCAGAGCTTAGGCTCCAACTTCCTCTTCTCTCTGTGGTTTCCATGGCTACAAAACTCTCTACTAATGAATTGTAAGCCTGCATTAGGTTATGGTATTAAGCTTAAAACTCAGTCTGATGAAGTATTAGGTCTTGCTGGGGCTTAGAAATGGACTCCTCTCATTTCAAATTCTCAGCATCCTGATAATTAAGTTGCATAAACTAGGAAATTGATAGTCCTTCCTGGCATCTATAATTACATGGAATTGGAAATGCAATAATGTAAGAAACAAGCTGTCACAGTGATGGAGAACATGCCAGGGAACGGGTGATCTTTTTTCTTTTCCTTCGGATTTCGACTTGGAATTTATGGGATTTATTTACTTTATTAAACACTTGCTAATGGCTCAGCCTATTGATCAAAAGGCCTGCTGAGCTTCATGGCTGGAAACCTCAGTAGGGCTTCTTGTCCTTCCCCAAGACTTGGATGAATTCTTACAAGTTTCTCCTTTTTTTTGCATCCCCTCTGTGAGCTTTGCCAGCTCTGTCGGTGACGTCTTCTGGTGTTTGTCTGCAATTTGAGCTGCTCTGATGCTTCTTGTGCAGAGTCCAGGTAGTGACAGATGCAACTGAGCATTAATTTCACACTTGCAGTCAAAGCCTCCTGGGCTGCAGCAGTCAAAAGTGGCACAATACTCTTCAGACTCTTCCCTTCCCTGCTTCTCGCTACCCATTTTGTCAGTTCTTGCCATGCTATCAGAGTGTCACCTTCAGCCCTGCTATGGCTTTGGGTTAATCTAAGAATTTGGAACAGAATCATTGGGAACAAGGCAGGATAGAGTGGGATGGCTCCGTTCCATCACCTACTGATATTTGAAGAGCTTTTTGGAGTCTAGCAAAGAACTTGTTGCAGTGTGAGAGGTGGAGATTTTGGTAGTTAAGGGGATTGAATTATGGCAAGAGGACATTGCTGCTCGATGGATTTCAAGGCAGTCTGGGGACACAAGATTGAGCCTGCTCCATCTGTCCTTGGGCTGGTGACCCTTCTGCTGGCACAGTCAGACTAAAGCCAGGGCTGCTCTCGGCACAGCGTTAGAATCAGTCAGGGTTGAAAGAGACCACAAAGGTCATCCAGTTCCAACCCCCCTGCCATGGGCAGGGACACCCTACCCTACATCAGGCTGCCCACAGCCTCTGCCAGCCTGGCCTTAAACAACTCCAGGGATGTGGCCCCAGCCACCTCCCTGGGCAACCCATTCCAAGCTCTCACCACTCTCATGGTGAAGAACTTCCTCCTCACATCCAGTCTGAATCTCCCCACCTCCAGCTTTGCTCCATTCCCCTTAAAGAAGACTCCCAAGGAGCCAGGCTGCCTGAAGATCCCCAAATCCAAATGGAAGGTGGCCCTCAGCAGCCTGCTCCAGCTGTTCCTGCTTGGCACAGGTTTTTGGTCATCACCAGAGGTGCTCCGAGGCTCAGGTGGCCTGTGTCTGTGACAATGCCAGGCAGGAGGGCACGTCTGAGCAGTTAGTGCTGGCCTCCCAGCAGCTGCAAGCCCCAAAAGGCTCTCTCTGAGAGCCCCTTGGTTTGCTGCTGGGGCAGAGCAGTGGGTGCCAGGTGGAGTGTGCTGGGGAGGAGGGGAGAGGCTGCCGGTGTGCGGTGGGAGCAGAGCTGTGGATCTCCAGGAGGCTGGGCTGCAGGAATGAGCTCTGCGTGGCTTTTCCCAGCAGGTGTCAGTGGAGCTCCGGAGCCAGGGATGCGATGTGGGCACTGAGCTGTGCCCTGCCCAAAGAGCAGCTGCGTGTGCCGTGTGTGTACACACCTCCCCTCCACGTGTGCTGGGGCTTCGGCACTGCTGTTAAATGGGGTTTCTTTTCATTTATCACTTTGGCCTGTCGAAGATTTGTTACCGGTAGATCTCCCTGCTGGGCATCTGTGAAGTTGCTGAGAGCGAGTTGCCTTGACAACCGCGAAAGGCATCCTCCAGCCAGCGGCACTCGCAAGGGCTTTTGTTAGGCTGCAGTGTTTGGTCGTGGGAAATGCTGTGGGGTTCTCCCTGCTGAAGCTGAGACGGAGCCGGGTGGTGTGTGGCAGCAGGCTTGGAACCCAGCATTAGCTTTGCATGTGGAAACAAAGCCAGTCCAGCTGAGCGCTGCCAGCAGCAGCAGGAGGAGAAACAGCGAAGGTGTAGGAGGTGCAAGGCGTTAATAGCATCTTGGGGTGGAGCTCACTGCCCTGAAAACGCCGAGGGGAGGAATGTGAATGAGGTCGTTTATTTGGGCTCGGTTCTTCCACAAATTCTCTTTATTTACTGGCTAATGGGAAAAGTGAGCAGTTCCCTCCTTGTGCTGTGTAATTCTGCTGCTACAGGTAGTAACTGAAAGGCAAAAGAGCCAATCGCACAGAGTCACAGAAACCATCCAGGTTGGCAAAGCCCCTCAGGATCACCAAATCCAACCTAGAACCCTACCTGACAAGATTCACCTTCAACCATAGCCCTAGGCACCACATCCAACAGTGCTTAGGTTTATTTTCTGTTCCCATTACATCATCTTCATACTGAAAAACCAGAAGAAAAATGTTGAAAAGAACTCCACAAGAACATTTTCTGCCATGGAAAATTGAGTGCAATAATGGCTTATTATTCCCTAAATCCTTTTTTTTTTTTCCTTTCATCACACCTCTCATTATGTTTTGGAGAAGACCTTTTTTTTGGTTTTTTCATATCTAGTTGAAAAAAAGCTACATTTGTTAGATTAAAAATAAATTGAAAGGGTTTTTACTGCAGAACCTGAGATGTCCTTTCTAAAAGGCACATAAATCATAGAGTAGAATCATTGAATGGCCTGGGTTGAAAGGGACTCCCAAAGGTCATCTACTCAAACTTCCTCTGCAGTCAGCAGGGACATCCTCAACTGGATCAGGTTGCCCAGAACCCTGTAGAGCCTCACCTTGAGTATCTTCAGGGATGGGGCCACAACCACCTCCTTGGGCAACCTGTTGCAGTGTTCCACCACCCTCCTGGTAAAGAACTTGTTCCTAACATCCAACTCTAACTTGTGTTACACTCCTTGGAGAAGAGTGTTTGGGCTGAATATATAAAGTCTGTCTCACCTGTGGTTTCAGGGTAAAAGAAGTGGCCAAGATAAGGTGCGTCCAAACTGGAGGAAGTAAGATGATGTGCATGCCTTGTTTTCTCTCAAGATTAACTCTCCTGCTAGCAGTGCAGACTAATTTATCCTTTAACATAGGGTTTTCCTGGTTGGTTTGCTGCAAGCTGGCTTTGTTGTAACACTACTGTGCTTTCCTATTAAGCTGAGCAGCCCAAATGGAAAGTTAATCCAGGGGCTGGGATGCCATCTTCAGCTTCAGCAGGTTTTAATATCCACACACCCCACCACCCCCCCTGAAAAAAATAAAAAAAAGGTGGATTCATGTAGAATTTTGCTGTTTTTAGTTCACTGCTCTTTTCCAATAAACTTTTAGCAATCATTTGCATTTATGGCCCTGCTGTAGCTGCAAAACTGTTCTTCATAGGTTTGGAAAGGTTGGAAAAGACCTCCAAGGTCAAGGTCAGCTGTTAACACTGCCAAGCCCACCACTAAACCATGGCCCTCAGCACCACATCCAGGACACTTCCAGGATAGCGATTCCACCATTGCCCTGGACAGTTTTTGCTCTGGAAGACAGTGTTCCTTGCATGGCATTTTTCCTCCATGGTATTCTAGGTGTCTCAGGTAGAAAATTCACAGTAAAGCTTGGAGAGCACTTTAAAACACGTCCTGTTCCTCACCTTAGCAGGACGCACTAACATAGGCTGTATCTGGCTGGCTGAGCACAGAGCATCCGTGAAGCTTATAGGAGATGTTTTGCTTTAGGTTTAGAGTTCAGGATAAACATGGAATATACACAGCATCTAATTCTTGAAGACAGGTGCTAAGTAGTAGATCTTGCCAGGGTTCATTTCATAAAGATGTCTTTAATGTCCCATCAAAACCTTGCTGGCACAAGTAGAGCTCGTCATGGCTTGACCATGCTTGTCTAATTTTATTTTCATGCCCACAACCTCATTTTGTTTTGGTAGCTCTGGAAATCGTTTTTTTCTTCAATGTAAATAGTACTAAGAAGGCAGCAAAATGCTATGCCTGAGGCTCAGTCAGAGCTGAGCCATGTTGCAGTAGCTCTTAATGGATCATCTGCAAAATGTTTCGGTTTGGATTATTACTGTTTCTTTTTCTTCTTCCCTCCCAGTGCACGTTTGCCAGCTTTGAAATTCCCACTCTGTTTTCACGAGGACCTTAAGCCAAAAAAGCAGTGAAAGGAATTCACATGCTAAATAGGAGAACTTTTTTTAGCATGCTCATGAGCAGATGGCTGCTGGCCTAGCTGAAGGGGAACACAGACCTTTGATAAGGTGATGGCACTTGCTAAGGTCCATAGCCCGTTCCACTTGGGTCTGTGTGCTTTCACTGAGCCAGCCTGGGTGTTCTGCAGCATTTCATGGATGCATTTCCCTGCCTTTTCTTGCATACAGTTTGCAGCAGGGTCCTCTGATTCCATTTAGCAGTGCTGAGGTGGCTCAGCACTAATGATGGGATAACCACAACTGTCAGCTTCCTATCAGCCAAGTACATTCTGATGACCTCCTGCCTACGTTGGCCATCTACCTGGAGCAGATGGCACAGAAGCCCACCTGACCAGCCCAAAGGCATCTGATCATGGAATCACAGAGTCATTTCGTTTGGGAGAGACCTTTAAGATCATCAGGTCCAACCACTGACCCAGCATTGCCAAGTCACCACTAAACCAGGTCACTTAGCACCATATCTACGCAGCTATTAAATCCCTCCAGAGATGGGAACTCCACCACTTCCCTGGGCAGCCTGCTCCAAGGCTTGACAACACGTTCAGGGGAGAATGATGATCTCCTTAAAAACCCTAAAAAAAGAAAGTAGCAAATTGAGAGTGACAGCTAATAAAAAAAAAAAGAACTGGAAGTAGAGAGGCATGCCTGGAGCTCGCTGAACAGAAGAGTTTTCTTCTGAGGGTGCAGAGAGGCCTTGGCTTGGTTCTCTAGTGCTATTTCAAGATGCCACCTTCAGATTCTGACAATTCCATCCTGGCTTGTGTTGGATGCAGCCTGGTGCTGCCAACCCTACGAGCCAGCAGAGGGCACAGGAGACTGCACTGAACCTGCAGCTCCGCTCTTGAGCTGCTCAGCCTGAACTCCCTGCAGAAGCAATCCTGCCCAAGCAGCACGTTTGGACTCAAACTGGAAAACTGCCTGGGGAGAAAATTTCTTTTGTTATAGAACGATGCATTTTCCAAGCAGGCTGCCCACAAACTACCCAGTGGGCTTAAAATGTAAAAGATAAAGCAAGTGCTCTACTTTTGGTGCCCGATTTGGATCTCTCTGACCAGGTGCAAAGGCAGACTTTGAAACTGCTTCTTGGATCAGCAGAGCAGGGGCTTGTATCTGTGAGGGCATCACAAAGGCAAGGCCAGCAAAGCTGCTCCTTTAAACCATGTCTTCATCTTGTAAAACTGAAAGATATTGAGACTTTCTAAGCCCAGTCTTTTATTGTGGCCTTGAAGGGAGCTTTGTCCCAACAGCAAACTCCATTAAAGATTTGTCCCAGCAGCCAGATCTGCTGAGGGCCCATCCCTTGCAGAATCCAGGGTTCAGGCTGATGCCCAGGACTACCTATTCCTAAACATTTACATCCTGATTAGCATCTCCAAGAGCTGCTTTCGTGCATGCAAGTGATAACAGAAGAGGGAGAAATTCCACCTTTTAAACTGTGTTATAATGCAGAAATTAAAAAGGAGATCAGTACTGCCAAATTTCATATCACAGAATCATAGATGGTAGGGGTTGGAAGGCACATCTGGACATCATCAGGTCCTAACACAGAGTTGTCCAGGTGGATTTTGAAAGTCTCCAGAGAAGGAGACTCCATGTCCTCCCTGGGCAGCTTGCTCCAGGGCTCTGTCACCCTCAAAGTAAAGAATTTTATCCTTAAGTTCAGGTGAAACCTTCTGGATTCTGGTTTGTGCTCACTGCCCCTTATCCTGTCCCTGGCCACCACTGAGAGGAGCCCAGCACCTCCACCTTTTAGCTCTTGCTGAGCACTGAGAAGATTCCTCTCTCAGGCTGCTCTTCTCCAGCATAAAACAGCCTCAGCTCTCTCAGGCTTTCTTCATAATAGACATGTTCCATCCCTGCTGCATTTCATTGGACTCTTTCCAGTAGTTGCCTGTCTCTCTTGAACTAGGGCATCCAGAACTGGAGCCAGTACCCCTGATGTGGCCTCTCTAGGGCAGAATGGAGGAGGAAAACCTCCCTCAGCCTGCTGGCCACGCTCTTCTTCGTGCATGCCATAATCTCTGAGGCAGGGAATGAGACCTGTTGCAGGAAGAGTCATCCAATCTGACCATGCTTTTCAAGTGTGGTGTGGTGATTTCAGCAAGGGACTGCTTCCCATTACTGCCTGCAGAAGCAGAGTGCTGGAGTCTCTGAATCAAGTCATCCCTTGCAGTCTCAGACTTGCCTGGGAGGGGTAAGATTGTCTCTCCCTTTACCAGTGAGGCTTTTAAGGTGATTTATTGTGACACTGTGAATAAACTTTGATTTCTGTAATTTTCTTTATCCGTTAAACCAGTGCTGCCATGCAAATGCTGTCCTCTTGTGGAGCAGTGAGGAAAGCAGGGATCCATAAATGCCAAGCCTGTGTCAGTGGCACAGAGCAATTGAACCGTTTTGGAGGTTGTTTACCAGACCCACACGCGAGATAGATGGGGAGAAAGCCACTTAAAGCCCCAAGTGGTAAATCTTCTTGGCTTTGCTTCTGCTGGTGCATGGGATTATTTTGAGGAGGAAAAAAAGGGCTACTGTGTTGTAGCCTGCGCTGTCTTCTTGGTGAGTCTTCACTTCTCCCTCTTCTGTTACCTTTTGAGGTTTGAAATGCAGCTTACTCGGGCAATTAGCTGATGTCTCATGAGATACTGAGACTGCTGCACCCTTCTGCAAACCCAAGTGCAGCCTCTGTGTGTGTAACATTTCCCTCCCTCCCCTTTCCAGATCAACACTGCATTGAAAAATCAGAGTTGATTGTATTGCTGGTCTGAAAGTGGCCGTGTCCATCTGGCATTCATTCTCGTGGGTTGTTGGGTTGGGATTTTTAATGGAGGTTATTTTTCTTGATGCATGTCAAAGATGCCCTAACTCTTTGCTACACAGTGACTTTCAGAAGTTGCCTTTGAGAGGAGAATGTATTGAAGAGAATATTTTATGTCCTAAAACCCCCCCTCTGTGGATTGTGGCATGACATTTTTAAAAGTTTTGTGGTTTTGGGTTTTTTTTGTACTTCAGAAGAAAACCACCATTTAAGCCTGCTTTTGGCATGAAGTGATTGTTTTTTTCCCCCTTTTGGCTTTGATTTTTGCTTTGGTTTTGCTTTTCAAACCAGTTAATATATCTGCATTTGTCTGGTTCTACATAAACACAGATTTCCACTCCAATATACTCAGGAACAGCAAAAATATTGTTGGAATGAGTCTTCAGAGTTGTGTCTGGGCAGGTTTTGTTATGCAGCCTTCCTCCTGGGAATGCCACCTCAGATATGGTCATCTCCAGCCTTAACCTTCACCCAGTGACCCAACCTGCCAAGGAATCAGAGCTGCCCTTCTTACTTGCCTATTTTTGTGTGTGTATGTGTGTGTGTGTTCTTCAGAAAGCCAAACTTGGGCCAGCTGGTAATAAAGTCATTACTCCAACAGAAGACAAGAACTCAACTGTGCCATCCAACAATCTGGACAGGGTGAAGCTGACAGACTTCAACTTTCTCATGGTTCTTGGGAAGGGGAGCTTCGGGAAGGTAGGAATTTTCCACTCCTATTCCACTTGTGTCCTCCTTTGGGTTTTTTTTCCTCCAGGAAGAATGAAGGGATAATTCTCCAAGGAGCAAAACAAAAGGATGTGCCCTTTGAGGGAGCATTTCTTAACTGGGAGTAGGGAATTCCCCAGGGACTAGGAGAATTCAGCCACAATTTCCTTGAAAATAAAAATGGCCTCCCCTCAAAGTGTGCTGAGCAGGGTGTATCAAACCTTCTCAGTCCTTTAAAATCCTCATTTCATATAAGTTCCAAGGAAATGAAGCCCTACTACCTAGCCTTTACTACTTAGGTCACTTTGCCAGTGTTGGTAAGGCTGAATATTGAGGGGGAAATCCAAAGGACTGGTCTATATAAATTTGAGATATCTTGTGTTAAAAGCAGGCACTGCTGAGTTTCTGTCTGTTTGCACAACCACTTGTGTGATAAAATGCCCTTTACTGAGGAAGTCTTCTGGGACTTAACATTTTATCAGCCCTTTGGCAACGTGCCTGTGATTAACCAGAGGGCTTTGGCACAGGCTTTGTCTGCAATGGCTGGTGCAGCTCCTTGCAGTGGCTGAGTAATGGGGGGATGGGGGTGATATTTGGGGTGTTTTGATCAATTTAACCTATGCCAATAAAAGGAGAAGCTGGATTGCCATCTATACAAATCTTCAGGCACATGAGTCACCTCCCCTCCTTGGCAGCAGGACCATCTTCACCCTGTTCTTTCTTTCCGTGCAGGTGATGCTGGCAGACAGGAAGGGGACAGAGGAGCTCTATGCCATCAAAATACTGAAAAAAGATGTGGTGATTCAGGATGATGATGTCGAGTGTACAATGGTTGAAAAACGAGTCCTGGCCCTGCAAGACAAACCACCATTCCTCACACAGCTTCACTCTTGTTTCCAAACAGTTGTACGTGAGCTCGAGGCTTTCTTGGCACCCTGATGTTTTCCATGCTAGGTGGTCACATTGCCCAGGAAGGTTGTAGATGGCCTCCTCCCTCAAGGCCAGATTGGATGAGGCCTTGATTGGTCAGGTCTTGTTGAGAGGCATCCCTCAAGCTTAGAGTAGATCAAAGAATCAGTCAGGGTTGGAAGGGACCACTAGGATCATCTACTTCCAACTCCCCTGTCATGAGCAGAGACACCTCACACTACGTCAGGATGTCTACAGCCTCATCCAGCCTGGCCTCAAACACCTCCAGGGATGAGGCTTCCACCATCTCCCTGGGCAACCCCTTCCAGTGTCTCATCACCCTTGTGCTGAGGAACTTCCTCCTAACATTCAGTCTGAATCTACCCATTTCCAGCTTTGTTCCATTTCCCCCAGTCCTATCCCTACCTGACATCCTAAAAAGTCCCTCCCCAGCTTTCTTGTAGGCCCCCTTAAGATACTGAAAGGCCACAATAAGGTCACCTGGGAGCCTTCTCTGCAGATTGAACAGCCCCAACTCCCTCAGTCTCATAGCAGAGCAGCTCCAGCCCCCTGATCATCCTCATGGCCCTTCTCTGGACACCTTCCAGCACATCCGTATCCCTCTTGTAATAGTAGCTCCAGATGATCTCTAAGGTCCCTTCCAACCTAAGGCATTCTATGATTCTGTCATCCAACTTGCATATTATAGCTTCTACACCTAGAAGAGGCTGAAGAAGAGATACCAGATGGAATTACCTCTTGTATTTGAATCATAGACCTGGCATTTAAAGCTGTTTCTTCATAGGGTAATTCAAGCAGACCACTGTGACCGCTCATAAATTCACTGACGTGTGCTTCGCCAAGTCAGAGCTCTGAACCTTGGTTCCCAAAGGTTCCTAAACACTTTTTAAGGATCTGAGGATACTACTTGAAAAGTCTTAATGGCTGTTGTCACGTTGTGAAGCAATTAGTCACGAATCGATGTTGATGGATTTAATTTAGTTTTCTGGCAGTCCCGACAGTGGGAGTTGTTTTTCACTTCCTTCCCTATAAATGTGTGGAGTGGACATTTCCCCTGTCATATTGTTGTAATCTAAAGCAGGGGACAGGCAGGTTTAAGTCTTACTGTTTGAAGGTCACTGGGCTGGGAAAATACTACTCAGGTGCACGTAGATGTGTTCTGGTCGTGTTTGATTTGAGCGAGCTGGATGTGACCTTTAAAAGTCCTCCCTGTGCAAGCAAATCTCCCTCCAAAGTACCTTTTTGCCATCTCCCTCTGCCTGAAATATGTGCTACAAGATACTAATTTCATGTCATTTGTGAAGGTTCCAGATACTTTTGTGAGCCCTGCAATTACTTTTCTTCTTACCTCCTTTTAATCTAATGTGTTTATATATATTTTTTTTTTATTTTTTTTTTTTAATGTCTCATGTCTTCTAAAGGAGAACTCATTAGGAAGGGTTAGAAATGGCCTCAAAGCAAGGCTTTCCCACCGTCTTTAACTTCTTTTTGGTTGACATTGATTTTTTTTAATTTTTTTTTTAGAGAGGCAGAGTGTAGGTGAGTAATTTTGGCCAAATAATACATGAAATTGCATCACTAAAACTGGCAAACCCGGACAGGGCTCCTCGGTCTCGCAGGTCTCACAGAGCACTCTGCTTCCATTTCCTGCTCTGCCCATTCCGCCAGGATGTACAACCAAGTCCTAATAATCTTGAAAGCTTTATAATGCCTTATTAGTGACTAATTTTTAACTGATCAATGCACTACCTACCGTTTTTCTCTAACGTATTTCTCTGCCTCTCTCCGTACTTTCATCCTAGGACCGCCTGTATTTTGTGATGGAGTACGTGAACGGGGGAGATCTCATGTACCACATTCAGCAAGTAGGAAAATTTAAGGAGCCACAAGCAGTGTGAGTCTTTTTTTGTGTGTGTGTGTGTGTGTGTGTGTGTGTGTGTGTGTTCAAAGCTTTAAATCACCTCATCGTCTTTATTTTATATCGAGTTTCTCCTCCTGGCCAGGTTCAGTAGCAGATCTTCGGCTGGCCTATTTTTTTTATTGCGCTTTTCGGGGCTCGAAAGGTGAAGTTAAATGTTATAAACATTCCTCCTACACAGGGCAAAGGTAGCTGTGCCTTTCGATTCAGGACTACAGCACAAACAAAGGCCTGGAATGGCTGCTTTAAAAGTGACAAGAATTTAAAGAGGGCGACAGGAAATTAAAGATGTTACTTGGTATTCTGGGGCTGTTTGTAGAAGGGAATATAAAAACCCAGTGAGGAGAACATTTCAGCCTGAATTAATGTTACAGGGAAAGGCAATGCAAACAGAGTCAGCACTGCAGTGTAAATTACAGTTTATAGAAGATAAATTCAACGTCTAGCTTGGAAGAATTTCGTGATCCTGGTTGGTTGGTTTGTTGTTTTTTGGTTTGGTTTTTTTTTTTAATAGAAGTTTTATTGATGAGGAGCTAATAAATGATTGGACTCGATGGTCTTAAAGGTCTTCTCTGACTGAAATGGGTGCGTGAGTCCATGATGCTGTGATCGGAAGTTGTTTATCTGCATAGAATCAGTCAGGGTTGGAAGGGACCACAAGGATCATCCAGCTCCAACCCCCCCTGCCATGGGCAGGGACACCCTACCCTAGATCAGGCTGGACAGAGCCTCATCCAGTCTTGCCCTAAACACCCTCAGGGAAGTGGCCCCAACCACACCCCTGGGCAACCCATTTCAGGGCCTCACCACTCTCATGATGAAGAACTTCCTCCTCACATCCAATCTGAATCTCCTCACCTCCAGCTTTGCTCCATTCCCCCTAGTGCTCTCAGTACCCGATAGCCTGTAACGTCCCTCCCCAGCTTTTCTGTAGGCCTCCTTCAGATCCTGGAATGCCACAGTAAGTTCACCTCAGTCTCCTCTTCTCCAGACTGAAGAGCCCCAACTCTTTCAGTCTGTCCTCATAGCAGAGGTGCTGCAGCCCTCTGAGCATCCTCATGGCACTTCTCTGAACACGCTCCAGCATGTCCACATCCCTCTTGTAACAGGGGCTCCGGAACTGGACGAAGTACTCCAGGTGGTGTCTCACAAGGGTGGAGCAGAGGGGCAGAATCACCTCCCTCAACCTGCTGGCCACATGATCCCTTTTAGCTAACAGTACAGCTGGTGTTATCAGTGAGCAACTGATAATGACCTGCAGGGTGTTCAGATGTGGAGAGATCCATCAGCAGCATTTTAGTCACGCCTGTAGCAGCTCGTCATCATTTATTAGTGCTTCACAAATCACTGCCCAGCGGAACTTGGAAAATCAAGTGTGACCAACTCTTTTAGGAATTCAGCTACAAGAATTTTCCTCAGCTCACTGTAATTAATCAGGGCTCGTTTCAGGGCGAAGCCTTCTAAATATAAGCGCTGGAGATGCAGAATGAAGTTTCAGCAGCTCGCTGGTGTCAGAGCAGTCTTGACTCCCAGCTAATGTGACTTGCCAACACCCCTTGCAAACTGGTGCTTCCTGACAGCTCATGCCTGGTGGAGCATCTCCCAGCACACCCATTCCCAAACACCTCTGATCAGCTGTTTCGGAGCTGAGCTTTCCTCTCCCTTATGCCAACCTAAAAAAAATTAATCTCGTCTTGAAATAATCCTCTTGCACAGAATTTGCACAGTCCCACAGCAACTGGCTTCAAGCACCCCTCGATATTATTATGTATCTTCCAACTGCATTCGGCAATTACATTTTATACGGTAATCATTTTAATTAGCTTTATGTAATTAATCCATTAGCAGGCTCTGCAAAGGGATACTATTTCTGCAAATTATTTTATGCCGTCTGGAGTGCAGCGTAAATGGAGCTGTGTCGTGACTCCAGCATTGATATGTGATTAGAGGCAATGACCTTTGCAGGCAGAGTTAGATCAGCGCAGTAAAATGCTCTGCCCCAGCTGCACCATTTTTTGGTGGTCGGGAGAGACATTTTCATTGCTTTGGTTAAGCCCTGAATTATTTTATCACCCTCAAACGCTCAAAATGTATCCGTTGAAGTCAGATGGAAGTAAGAGGCCTTTTTATGTCATCTGGCTGTAATACATATTTTTATGCTTTAGTGTCTGTAGGCTGTGTAATGTATGTGCTATTACTTTACCAAGATACTTTTTACCAGAATGCTTTATCATTTCCCAAACGTTCTACCAGAAGGAGATCGTGAGGCAATAAGAAATCTGTGCCCCTTTTTTTATTTTTCAGGTTCTATGCAGCTGAGATCTCGATTGGGTTATTCTTCCTCCATAACAAAGGCATTGTTTATAGGTGAGTATGGTCTGACATAAGTCATTTCTGACCTCTTTGTAGAACCTCCCCCGAATGATCCATGTCTTTAGTGTTTCAGTGCATTGCTAATGATAGAAAAAAGCAATGACTACAAGGTTCTTTGGGTATGTTGGTGCTAGTGGGCTGGAAACCAAAGCCAGTGCTTTACCTGCTGGCTGCTCTGCCTGACTCAGCTGGAAGCTCTTGGAAATGTAAAACCTTTTCTTGTGCATTCCTGCGTGAGGTTTCATAAGGACTTTAGAGATCATCTACTGCAGCCTCCTCACCAGGGGCTCTCAACTCAGCCAACCTGGCCTTGAACACCCCCAGAAAGGAGGCATCCATAACCTTCCTGGGCAGCCTATTCCAGAGTCACACCACCCTCCTATTGAAAAACTTTTTCCCCAAGATCCAGTTTAAAGCTACTCTCCCTCAGCTGCAAACCATTTGCCCTTGTCCTGTCTCTAGACACCCTTAGGAAGAGTCCCTCAGCAGCCTTCCTGAAGGATCCTTTCAGGTACTGGAAGGCAGCTGTAAGGTCCCTCAGTGTGAGTGTGCTCATGGTCATATATCTCTTCATGAATTGTCCAGTTTGGGGGGCTTATGTTCAGTCTTACATACCTGCAGTGAGCTGTTCAGCTCTGTCTGGACTGTCATCTGTTGTTCATGTTCAGCCTTGTTCCCTCTGCTCCTGTTCCTCCCTTAGACTGAGAAATAGATAAATTTGTCCTGGCTGATCTTAAGCATTAACATGAAATTCCTGTGATTCTTCCTAGAGATCTGAAATTAGACAATGTGATGTTGGATTCAGAAGGCCACATAAAAATTGCTGATTTTGGAATGTGCAAAGAACACATGTTGGACGGGGTAACAACCAGGACCTTCTGTGGCACTCCAGACTACATTGCACCAGAGGTAAATATGGACCATTACAAGCACCTTTCAGTCTCTGAAATGAAAATTGGCACTGCACACACCTCACACCACCAAGTTTTGCTGGCTGGATGCTCCGGGGGTGGTACCATTTATCCTTCTGCTGGTTCATGAATTAATACAATATCACCAATAAAACTTGAGTATTTAAATCAATATCTAGTTAACTGAAAGCCTACCTTTGGATGAGATCAATGCCAAAAAAACAAAGCAAACCAAACCAAAACATTAAAAGCTGCATCATCACCTTGCAATTTGAAATCCATAGCCTGGAAATCTTCTTTAACACTAAACTTTGGCCTTCAGTTTGTGAAGTCGTAGAGCTCAGGGGAGTTGAGGTTGCTGATGAGGTCAGCAAACGTTTTATTGAGGGCAAACATAGGTCCTTTAATGTATTTCTCCAAAAGTTCACACATCTGTTTGAAGGATTCAGGAAATCACAAACCACTGCCTGAGTTTTGGGAAGGGACTCAGGAGGTTTTGAAGGATTTTGCTGACCTCTTCACAAAACTGCTGTGGTCTTCTCCAGGCCATGCCATACAAATAGTACACAGGTGTCAGCTCAGGAAAGCTCCAGCCTCTGAAACTCTGAACATAGCCAGAAGAGCAGGGTTTGAGTGGAGTGGGCACAATAAATCCAGAGCTTTCTTTGGTGATGCCTGTGCTGTGTTCAAGCCTCTGAAAATCACATTCCACCACAAACCTAAACTAGACAGTTTGAGGAAGAGGAGGCTAAGGGGAGACCTCATTGCTGTCTACAACTACCTGACAGGACATTGTGGAGAGGCTGCTGCTGGGCTCTTCTCACAGGTAACTGGAGACAGAACAAGGGGGAATGGCTTTAAGCTGAGGCTGGGGAGGTTCAGATTGGACTTTAGCAAAAAGTTTTTCACAGAGAGAGTGGTCAGGCACTGGAATGAGCTGCCCAGGGAGGTGGTGGAGTCACCAACTATGGATGTGTTTGAAGGTCGTTTGGATGTGATGCTTAGGGCTATGGTTGAAGGTGAATCTTGTAGAGTAGGGTTCTAGGTTGGCCTTGGTGATCCTGAGGGGCTTTGCCAACCTGAATGTTTCTGTGATTCTGTAAACTGCAGTGGGTCTAGAGGGAAAATGTCATCACGAGAAGCAGGGTTCCGCTTTGAAGCACCGTGACAAATGTGAGCTTAGAGTTAAGGTTTTAGTCTGGATCTGATCTGCATTTCAGTAGGTTAGGTATCAAACATTAAAAACAAGCACATGTGGTGGTTTGGAAGCGATTCAGATGGATGAATATTAAAATCTGCTGTTTGTGCATAGTCGAGCTCTCAGGAGTCTTCATTTGCATGGCTGCAAATGCAATGCAGGAGGCTGTGTCCTCATCCAAGCTCCTCAGTGTTTTGCTGAGTGCTGGGCAAGAGGCAGCTCTCTGACTGGAACAGTTCTGGCTGTAATTGAATGTTTGTTGGAATATGGGAGATTTATACATGGACAAGTAAATTAGTGTCTGAGGTGAATTTTGTCATCTCTCTACAATTGGAGTGAAAAATATGTTAGTCTATTTATTTTTTTTTCCCCCAGCTGCTAATTCATGCCCTTCCAGAGTGAAATATTGTGTGCTGGAAAACCTCGTTTTTTTCCTCACAAATTGCTGTTGCTTGCAGCAGGATCTCAAACCAACCAGAGCAGTATTTTATTTTCCTCCTGTCAAAACATAAAAATGAAGCCAATATTGCAAATTAAAAAGTGTCCTGTCTGTGGCAGTGCTCTTGTGCCAGTTGATACCAGAGGACATGTTGCCAGTGCCAGCTTGCTCAATATGGGTCAGTGCTGGAATGATTTATTTTGCTTTACTTGGAAATGGCACAGAAAGAGAGAAACCTTTTACCAAAACATTCAGTAACTGGGAGGAAATAAATCTTCCTATTACCTTATGGACAGGTTTTTTAATTGATTTTCTTTTTTGGCTGGCTGCTTCCCTTTCTCTTCTTTCACTCACATTATTGTGACTGACAGATTGCTAACTGGGGCTGTGGTAAGCTTCAAAGCCAGGCTCATGTTTTGCTTGCAGGAGTGTTTCAGCATGTTTCCACCGGCTAAAATGTATAAATCTGTAATAGGTTATAATGAGGATGCATTTGCACAGTACTGTTCCCTGCTGGGTGGAGATAAACGAGCTAAAGCTAAGGAAACTGTTGAAGGTATCAAGGGTATCACAGAATCCCAGCAAGGTGGGAGTTGGAAGGGACCTCTAGAGATCATCCAGTCCAACCCCCCTGCTAAAGGAGGGGCACCCACAGCAGGTTGCACAGGATCAAGATCTTCAGAGCAGGCTCTGGGCAGCCTGTTCTGGGTCTCCAGCACCCTCACAGCAAAGAAGTTTCTCATCACGCTCAAATGGAACCTCCTGGGTTCCACTTTGTGCCCATCACCATCTTCAGAGCAGGCTCTGGGCAGCCTGTTCCAGGTCTCCAGCACTCTCATAGCAAAGAAGTTTCTCATTGTGCTCAAATGGAACCTCCTAGGTTCCACTTTGTGCCCATCACCCCTTGTCCTGTCACTGAGCACCACTGAAAAGATCTAACTCAATCCTTTTGACCCTCACCCTCTAAATATTGAGCAGACACCCCCTCCTTTCAGGCTTCTCTTCTCCAGGCTAAACAGTCCCAGGGGCTCTCAGCCTCTCCTCACAGAGATGCTGCAGGCCCCTCAGCATCTCTGTAGCCTCTGCTGGACTCTCTCCAGTAATTCCCTGTCTCTCCTGACCTGGGGAGCCCAGCACTGGACCCAGTGCTCCAGATGTGTCACTAGGTGTATTGGTTCTAGTTAAGCTTCCCAGAGCCCAAAGCCTAAAGAATAGCCTTGATTTGATTTGGAAGTTAAAATAAAACTTTAACAATAAATAAAAGGCATTTTAGGTAAGGGGAGTTACAAAACTATAGGGAAGAAAGGCAAAATGCAAAATATGTATACAACCAGTTTGGATGGAAATAGATGGAGAAAGATTCCAGAGGTGGTTGGTTGCTCCTCCATACATGTTTTGCTGGCCACATGGTGAAGCAGGAGCAGCAGGAAACCAGGATGCTGCTGGCAGGTGAGGCAGAGGAGAGAGTGAAGAGTGAGAAATAGAAAGCTCCTCTGTTTTTGTATGAATTCCAGACAAGAAGTGGGAGTGGGCTAACCACTGCACCTGGGGTCAGGTTCAGACCACCCCCAGCAGTCAGGAAGACCTGGGGTCAGGTTCAGACCACTCCCCAGGAGGGGTTAACCCTTAACACTAGGGCAGAGAAGCCCCGTGAATGTGCTGCACTGAAGCATAAAGAATCAGAATTCCCTGACCCTGTGCAAGTTTAGAAAGTGCAGAGGTTAAACAGGTAGGATCAGGCAGAAAGTGGTTATGTAGTGAAGAATATTTATTGGTCTGCTAAACTGCAATATTTATGGTCAGTGGTCAAGCAGCTGTGAAATCACTGAGCGTGCTCTGTGTTTGCTTGACCAGTCACAGGAGACAGAAGGAGATGGATGTCCAGTGGATCAAAGGAGATGGATGTGCAGTGGATCAGCAGGGAGGGGTTGTGGCAGCACTGAACCCCAGCAGCAGCAGCCAGAGCTCTGGCCTTGAATTCTGGCATTGAATATCCTGGCTTTTGAATTCCAGAGCAATTTAAAGCAGAAATTCTGTTTCTCTTCTCCATCTAATAGCCTCCAAAGCCTTAAGTTCTAACCTTGATTTGCTGGGATTAGGGAAGGCTAGGAGGTATTCCAGAGGTTTCAAAAGGCTGCATTGGACTGTTTCTTGTGCTGGTAATATTTATTTCTTTTAATAACCGAGGTTCAGCTTTTCCAGCAGACATAAGATACGTTCACAAAAGGCTTTTTCTCTCTTGCCTCTGGGATGTAATCTTTTCATCCCAACTGACTCCCAGCTGCAAGCTGCAATGATCTAAACATTCCTGCAAATTGTTGGTATTAATCTCTGTGTCCTGCTCTTAACTGTGCCTTCCTTGGAGGCAAAATGCAGGAGGGGGAAAAAAAAAAAAAAAAAAAGGAAAATAAAAGAAAAAAGGAAAAGGAATCAACATTTCTCTGCCTATTTGACTTGATGAGAGGAATTCCTCCTGAGCCCTTCCCGAGCTCTCAAACCTACAGAACTTGAAAAGGCAAAGCTCTCAAATTATGGTAATAGATTAAATGGGACAATGTGCAAAAGGAGATGAAATAGAATCGTTAAGGTTGGAAAAGCTCTCTTGAGGTCATCATGGTCCAACCATCAACACAACACCCACTAAGCCACCTCCTGAAGTGCCCTGCCTACCTGGGTTTTGAACACCTCCAGGGATGGTGATTCAACCACTTACCTGGGCAGCCTGTTCCAATGCCTGAGCACTCTTTCAGGACAATTATTTAAATTAATGATGGAGAAGGAAGGGAGGGGAAGTGTCCTGCCAACTTTCCACTCCTCCCTGGCCTGCTAGGACCTTCTCATTCTCTACAGCTCCCTGTAAGGAGATTGTAATGAAGTG
This sequence comes from Psilopogon haemacephalus, assembly GCA_013396835.1. Taxonomy (NCBI): domain Eukaryota; kingdom Metazoa; phylum Chordata; class Aves; order Piciformes; family Megalaimidae; genus Psilopogon; species Psilopogon haemacephalus. The sequence goes on from VWZI01016405.1 coordinate 412,693, forward strand.
GGTGTTGGTTTCTTCTCCCTGGAACCAAGTGACAGTACAAGAGGAGAGCTTCTCAAGTTGTGTGAGGGGGGGTTTAGGTTGGAAATTAGGGAAACATTCTTCATTGCCAAGAGTGGTCAGGCACACTGGAACAGGCTGCCAGGGCAGAGATAGAGTCACCATCCCTGGAGATGTTCAAAACCTGTGTGGACATGGCACTTCATGACATGGTTTAAGGGCCATGGTGGTATTAGGTCAGTGGTAGGGCTCAAGGATCTTAGAGATCTTCTCCAACCAAAGTGATTCTGTGGTTCTGGTTGTGATTCTTCTTCATGTGCCTGGTTCTGGCAAGGGAGCTGTGTGCCAGCTCAGAGATGGCACCAGTCTGCTTTTCACAACAGGAACAGAAGTATCCTGTGGCCTCTTGGACAGACCTGACTGCCAGGCTCAGGACCATGGGTGTTGCAGAAGCATTTTCCATCTTTTCCTCATTTGCTAATTGAAATGAACTCTTACTTACCCAAACCACTTACAAGAAGCTGTACAGAATGTTCTGCCCTTATAAATCACTGACCTTCTGAAAAATACCCCTCCTTTATCTTCTGATAGAATGCTCTTTTCCATAAGGCAAGCAGAGATTGCCAGAGAAGGGTTGAGGACAAAATATTTACTCATTTATTGTGCACAAAGGCCAGCATTTTTTTCCAGATACAGTTTTGGAAGTGTTTCATCTTTCAAGAAGCAAGACTGATCCCAGCAAGCCCCTGATGGTAGAATTAAAGGGAGGGAGAGTAACCCAAGTATGTCAACCACTATAATATGAAATGAGTGTCCCAAATGTGCATTTCAAGGCCATATTACTGCTAAAGGACAGCTAATAAAGATTGCTTTTATGTGGGATGTTCCAGCTGAGAATCTTCTTGTTACCTCTGGTTGTGTAATATAATTCGGAGTGGGATTGATTTTTTTTCCCATCCTTTGCTTAGAAACGTTGCAGCAATTTTTAATTCTTGTGCTGCTGTTATTCCAGGGAGGAAGATATCCTCACACAGAGACTGTAATTTTCTTTAGTAGCCAGGCAGCCCTGCTTTGCTGAACTGGTGACTCACTGCTTTCCTCAGAAACTACACAGCCTACCTGTGCACCTTCTCTCTCAGGCAGCTGAAGAATCTGGGCTGTGTGGGGTGTGCTTGTCTTAGCCATTTGTGTCACAAAGAATGAAAATACATGCAACAGGAAAAATGGATAAAAGTGCTCTGCCTTGGTTCTCTGCTTGTTGTGTTGGGGTTGGAGGCTCTAACCCTGCCTTCCCCGATGCTGGTGGACAGTGGCTGGGGCACAGAATCATAGAATGGGCTGGGCTGGAAGGGGACTCCAAAGGTCATCTGCTGGAGAGGGTCCAGTAAAGAGCTATGAGGATGCTGAGGGGACTGGAGCACTGCCTGATCAGGAGAGGCTGAGGGACCTGGGGCTGCTTAGTCTGGAGAAGAGAAGACCGAGAGGAGATCTAATCAATGTTTATCAATATCTGAGGGCTCAGGGCCAGGGCAGGGTGGGTGAGGGGAGACAGGCTCTGCTCACTTGTTCCCTGGCACAGGACAAGGGGCAGTGGATGGAAGCTGCAGCACAGGAGGTTCCAGCTCAACACAAGGGGAAACTTCTTGACTGGAAGGGTCTCAGATCACTGGCACAGACTGCCCAGAGAGGTTGTGGAGTCTCCTTCTCTGGAGCCTTTCAAGGCCTGTCTGCATCTGTTCCTGTGTGACCTGAGTTAGATTGTCTGGTCCTGCTGTGGCAGGGGGGTTGGACTCAGTGATCCTCTTTGGGTCCTTTCCAACCCCTGACATCCTGTGAACCTGTCATCCTGCACCTCAGAACTCCTCCTTAGCAAGCCCAAGTACATCTCTTAAATAAATGAGCACTGCTGTCTGAAGTGGCCTTGGTTAAAGAAGATGACACACAAGGGCACCTGTGTGCTGCTGGCTCTTGCAGCCTGCCCTTGTGTCACAACTCAGCTTATGCCTCCATGTGAGCCAGATGTGAACCTAGAAGATGCAAAATACTTGACATTTCCATTAGGCTGAACAGCAGAAAGCCCTTTTTTTTTGGTGTACCTGGTACCAGGCTTCATCCTCAGAGTATCTTAATCATACAGCTTGGGAAAACTCAACGGAGCTTTTTAGGGGTTGCTCTTTTCTTAGATTTTGACTCCTCTTGCAGTAGAGCAAAACCAATGAGAAGATGAGAAAAGCTTTGCTATTGGCCATCTGTAAGTTAAGTGAGCTGCATGGTTTCAGGGTGAGGCACAAATGGATGAATTACAAACATTTTCACTTTGTCTCCTCCATCGTGCTGCTCTGCTTCCTCCTTTGCCTTCAAAATGCTCAGCCCAAGGTCTCCTAAGAGCCTCATTTCTCAAGGCATCAGAGTACCTTTAGGCTAATATTGACAAAACCATCCAGCTCCCACTGAAGCTGGAGTGAGGATTGCAGGATTGGCTTCCTGGGCTTTTCCGAGGAAGTATGTTCAGCTCTGCATGTCTCTGTCTGTCATAAGGTTGCACTTTACTTAATATTTGGGATTTTCTTTTCTTTTTTTTTGGTGATTACACAGATTATTGCATACCAGCCCTATGGGAAGTCAGTGGACTGGTGGGCATATGGCGTGCTGCTCTATGAGATGTTAGCTGGCCAGGTAAGAGTCACCTCCCCTGTGCTTGCTGTGACCTCCTCTTCCCTCTCTATCACTGCTCTGCTCAAGGGTTAGACCCCAAAGGATAAACCCTTAGGGGACAGGGCTGGAGCCTTTCATACTGCTGTTATCTCCTTGTACTGTTGACTGACTCCACTAAGAATGGATTTAGGCTTTAAGCTCTTTGTACTGCACCCACATCACCGAGCTCTGCCTTTGGATGCAGCTCTTTTGTACTGTAATAATGTCTAAATAGCCATCTTCAAAACTGAATGGGAGACACTTGAGCAGGAAAATGCACGTCAAATGGAAAGGGGAGAAAAAAAAAAAAGTCATTTAGTGGTTTGAAACCACAGGGAAACATAATGGGAGTGTGTCTGCAGCTCTGCATTGCAGCTGGGTCACAAGAATATGCTTTTTTTGTGTTATATGTCCTGGGGGTAAAGTGTGGGGCTTTAAAAAATGCACAGTTGTAGACCCCCCCCCCCCTTATTCTGCACAGTTAATGAGAGTCTGCTCTCTGAGTCACTGGAGGAGAAAAGCAGCACTGTACCACAGCAAATAGCAGAAAACTACCAACTTTAAGGAGTTCTATTAATCTTGAGTTGGCAAAGGATTGTGCAAAGGGCTCTCAGTGAGTGCTAGCTGAAGGTATGCATTTCCGAAGCTTTAAACACACATTTTTAACCAGTGCTTTTTCATAGTTTCTCTGCTGGGTTCCAGTCAACATTTTAGCAGTTTTTAAAGGGCAACAAGTGCAGCTGTTAGCATTTCCAGTCTGCATTGCATGTATCAGACATCGGAATGCTTTGAACAAAATAAGATTGCTGAGTCCTGCACAGTGCCCATATCCTGGGGTCTCACCCACGGGCACTGCCCTCCTCACCTCTATTTAAAAGTAAAACATAGCCCTTAGTGGTGGTAGTCTCCCCTTCACGGAAACAGAGTCTACAGCTGTGTCTTATAAAGCCAACTGGAGCCTAACTGGAATTAACTGGGGAATGGACATACCTTAGCAGAAGGCAGCTGAAAGTTACACTCTCCAAACTTCAGCCTTTGAAGAATTGTGGCTGTCTGGTGCACAGCAGCTTTAGAAATGGCAACAAAGAGAGCTCTGCACACATTTCATTAACCTGGCTGCCATGCTGGGAGCAGAAATGTTCTCTTCTCAGTTTCTACCTGAGAGTGATAAACACGAAAGTTCTGTGTCAGAAGATAGCCAAGCTGCAGGCGGTTGGGAGTTTGCTGTTTGCTGTGTCTCTTTGGGCATCTCTGGTTGACTGGGGGCAGGTTGCTGGGCTGGATGCAGCACACCTGTCCCAGTGGGGCCATAGTACTGCCCTGTTATTGCTAAACAGTGGAGGATTAAAGAAACAAAGACATAAACAAACCAGCACTCCCCACCCCTTGCAAAATAACTGACCTGTGGTTTGTTTTCAACAGCCTCCTTTTGATGGAGAAGATGAAGATGAACTTTTCCAGTCCATAATGGAACATAATGTTTCCTACCCCAAATCCCTGTCGAAAGAAGCTGTCTCCATCTGCAAGGGGGTGAGATAGATGATGCTTCTTTAGCACTTAAGCTCCTTTTTGGCAACCCTTGCGAATAACTAAATTTGCCTGGCTTTGATACGGCGCTGTTGTAATTTTAAGTGCAACTTCTGTCAGGTGGTGCTGAGCTATATTGTCGTGAAGTGCTCCTGGCTGGGTGTCACTGAGAAGTGTTCAGCTCTTCCCGCTCTGCCTGCCTGTTTTAGGGTCAGAGCAAATGGCAAGAGTTGGCAGCTGCCAAACCCCAAGCAGAAGTTAGAAACAGGGCAATGGGCTGAAACGTCTCCACCCACCTTGCCAGCACAACCCTGAGTTGGTGGAGTGAGGAGATGGACACCAGATGCTGCAGGCAGTCCCCAGCCCAGAATGCCCAACGACAGCAGCAGAGCAGAGGGATTGATCAGAATGGTTTGTAAATGTAGGCAAAGATGAGCTTGTGTGAAAATCCTTAGTGTGAATGCAAGGAAATGGGGGAAATCCTGACCCAGTGGTAGCCTGTGTGCTTGAGATGCATCCTAAACTCTAGGTAATTCCATTTCTCTTATTTTTTAATTGGGGTTTTTTTTTAGTTTGTTTTTTTGGGGGTTGGATTTTTGGGGTTTTTTTGGGTTTGTTTTTTTTGGGGTTTGGGTTTCTTTTGAGGAAAGTATTAAATTTGACTTCAGGGAATGAACTCAGGAAAAAAGAATTCATTTGACTTTCCTTTGACTCTTTGTGATTCCCTGGAGTACTGTCAGCCTGTGCCTTTTCCAAACCACTGCCTATAAAGTTTTATTTGATGTCTTCCTTACAATGATAAAATATCACTGCACTTTGTGTTGGTTAATTTGATGTTTACTTTCTTCCTTTCCTCTGCGACCGCTGATGAAGTGCTGCACTTGAGCTGGAGAGAAATGCTTTAAGGATAAATCATTGGGGAAAAAAAAAAAAAAAACCAAAACATTTTAGAACAACAAGATAAAAAGAAAGATGTCCTGAATTTTGGATCCTATCCCAGTGTGGACATGCTGGCCAGCAAAAAAACTAGACATGATAGAGCTTTGTAAGGTACCTGTAGATTGATGCCCTTGTCATGAAAAATCATACAGTAACCATCAGAATTTGGAGTGGATCTAAGTAGCCTTTGTCCAGTAATCCTGCTTGCTGCTGTTTAAGGAGAGGTCAGAAAACTGCATCACAGCACTAGGTTTAAGGTCAGGCCTCTGACACAGATCAAAGAATCAATCAGGGTTGGAAGGGACCACAAGGATCATCTACTTCCAACTCTCCTGCCATGGGCAGGGACACCTCACACTACATGAGGCTGTCCAGAGCCTCATCCAGCCTGGCCTTAAACACTTCCAGGGATCAGGCTTCCACCATCTCCCTGGGCAACATTCCAGTGTCTCACCACCCTTGTGCTGAAGAGCTTCTTCCTAACATCCAGTCTTAATCTACCCATTTCCAGCTTTCTTCCATTCCCCCCAGTCCTATAACTACCTGACATCCTAAAAAGTCCCTCCCCAGCTTTCTTGTGGCCCGCTTAAGATATTGAAAGGCCACAATAAGGTCACCTGGGAGCCTTCTCCTCTCCAGCCTGCACAACTCCAACTCCCTCAGTCTATCCTCACAAGAGAGGTGCTGCAGCCCTCTGATCATCCTCTTGTCCCTTCTCTGGACACCTTCCAGCACATCCATATCCCTCTTGTAATAGTGACTCCAGAACTGGATGCAGTACTCCAGGTGGGGTCTCACCAGTGTGGAGCAGAGAGCATCACTTCCCTCACCCTTCTGCCCACACTTCTCTTGCTGCAGCCCAGGCTCTGGTTGCTCTCTGGGCTGCCAGAGCACACTGACAGCTCAGATTGAGCTTCTCTTTCACCAGCACCCCCAAGTCTCTCTCCTCAGGGCTGCTCTCAAGCCAGTCACTGCCCAGCCTGTGTCGGTGCTTGGGATTGCCTCTACCCAACTGCAGGACCTTGCACTTGGTCTTGTTGAACTTCATGATGTTGGCTTGGGCCATCATCTCTATGCTAACAGATGTTAATCATCTCTATTAAGCTAACAGTTTGATCCCAATTTTCAGTGAGCTTTCTACTAGAGCTGAGAAGTGAGTATGAGAAAGCTTCTCAACCTTAGAGTCAGCAGCAGCTCAGCAATCTATGGACTGGGCACCATCAGACCAGAGGAACCTGCCCACTGTGCTCTTGAATTGTCTGCTCAGCATCTGTTCCACTAGTGCAGATCTGGGTGGGTTTGGGAAATGCAGCAACTTCAGAAAAGAACTAAAACCACTGGAAACATTGTTCACATCCTCCTGTATCACCTGCTGCACAGCAAGGGCTTTGGAAGAGTTAACCAACATGGGCAAGCTGCTGTTCAGCTCGAGGCAGGATGTGATTCCTAAAGGCTGCTGAGAACTGCTTGTATTTTAGGTGCAGAGTTGGAATCAGATCAACTCAACAGTTGGAGGGAGGCTAAAGCAGTACAGCTGAGATTTTAAAAAGATCTATTGAGGTGTCACTCCCTGCAGCATATTAATCACGGCCAATTTGTGAAAGGGCTTTAAAAAGTGTGTGTGTGTGTCCCAAATACTGGAGCTGAGAGTTGAAGGCTATGTCCTAATGTGGATGTGGCACTTTTGGGACGTGGTTTAATGGCCATGGTGGTGTTGGGTTAGTGGATGGACTTGGTGATCCTAAAGGCCTTTTCCAACCAAGATGATTTCATGAATCTATGATTGAAAAATAATTTGAGGAGTTTGTTAATTAGGGGGCATATTACTGGTTCCAAGCAGGCAATGCTGGTGGGTTTGGGGATTTTTTTTCCCCCCAAGGCTACTCAATCTATGCAGCTGGATACAGTATTGACCAAAATGTCATTAGGGATGCAAGGGAGGAAACACAGATTAGGTATTGTCAGCTGGGTGCCAAGAAACTGTAAGATCTGTAATGTCTTCTCTCCAGAAGAATGAAAGGAGGGGGCTGGGGGGGGAGAGATGTTGTACTTTGTACAGCTTTAGTATATTGGAATTTATGATGTTTAATTGATTGCTGGGGTAGGGCAGAAGCTGTTCTGGAAATTTATAAGGCTGAACTGAAAGACCAAAGGGAAAGCTCCAGAGTGAGATGTGAGCTAAAGGGATGGCAGAGTGCCCTGAGCACCACCTGCTCATCCACACCTCCAACGGAAACCTCTGCTGAGCTGGAAAAGGGTCTCAGGTGCAGCCCTTAAATTTGCTGCTGGTGTGCTGTCACCAGTGATCAAAAAAGAAAACTCATCTTTAAAAGAAAAACAAACTTTTTTTGCTGTTCAAAACAATTTTCTTAGCAACTCGCATCTTCAGGAGAGGAGCAAGAGCATCACAATCTGGGCAAAGTCTGCCTCTCACTTCCATCCCAGCATCACATTTGATCATTTGCTGTTTTTCTTCCTAACAGCTGATGACTAAACATCCTGCAAAACGCCTTGGCTGCGGCCTCGAAGGTGAAAGAGACATAAGGGAACATGCTTTCTTCAGGAGGATTGACTGGGAGAAACTGGAAAACAGAGAGATTCAGCCACCTTTCAAACCTAAAGTGGTGAGTGAGATGCCAAGTCCTTCCCTCGCTAAATGTGTCTGCAGTCATGCCTTCCCGGGGTGTAAGGGGGGGGAGATTAGTGCTGGCTTGGTGGTGCTGAGAATCTGGGACACTTCTAAAATAAGGCAATTTGATTATGGCAGACCAGTCTGCAAAGCTGCTAATGTTTTGGCACCCTGTAGCATAACCCAGTGTACTTTGTTCCTTGAGGGGAGGAAAAAAAAAGTCTCTCTGCAGTTTGAGTGTTGACTTCAAGAGTCAGGCACTGCAGGGGAAGTTTAAAGCAGGGGAAAATGTCATACTCACATCAGCCACTTGAAACTTAGTTGAGCTCCTGACTGCCTCTGAGCAGCTACTGAAGTCAGTGATTAAAGGCATCTGAGTGCTGCGGGGGATTTCCTCCACTGTGGGCTATGCAGCACAGGGTGGGTTGTGCTCCTCACCCTCAAGGGACAGAACCCACATCTGCCAAGTCTGCAATATGATTACAGAATCACAGAATGTCAGGGGCTGGAAGGGACCTCCAAAGCTCATGCAGTCCAACCCCCCTGCCAGAGCAGGATCACCTAAACCAGATCTCACAGGAACACATCCATCAGGTTTTGAATATCTCCAGAGAGGGAGACTCCACAACCCCCCTGGGCAGCCTGTTCCAGTCTTCTGTCACCCTCACAGGGAAGAAATTCCTCCTCATGTTTCCATGACACTTCCTGTGCCTCAGCTTCCACCCAGTGTCCCTTCTCCTGTCATTCAGGGAAGAAATTCCTCCTCAGGTTTCCATGAAACTTCCTATGCCTCAGCTTCCACCCAGTGCCCCTTGTCCTGCCATCAGGCATCACCCAGCAGAGCCTGGCTCCAGCCTCCTGCCACTCACCCTGCACATCTTTATAAACATTGATAAGGTCACCTCTCAGTCTCTTCCAAGCAGCACAGCCCCAGCTCCCTCAGGCTCTCCTAACGGAGATGTTCCATTCCCTTCATCATCTTTGTGGCTCTGTGCTGGACTCTCTCCAGCAGTTCTGTGTCCCTCTTGAACTGAGGGATCCCTGTTTTCTTTGCAGTGGTTAGTGCTGGTCTATGCTCCTGTATCTGTAGGGATGTTTTAGCAACCCAAACAAGTTAAAGATGTCCCTGCCACAAGAGCTGCTTTCCAAATAGCATTTGAGGAGCTGTGTTTGTTGCTACGGAATCTCTTCCAGCCTGTGCCATGCTTTATTGACAGGCAAAGCAAAGTATTTGCACACAGGAATAGAAGCTTTCAGGAACAGCTGTAAATTGCTGTGTCCCAACATGAAATCTTCTTTCTCTAACACATTTTTTTGTGTGTCTGCTGAGTTGTGTGGCTCACTGCAGGTGTAGGATCATTGTTCTGGACACTGATTTGTTTACCAATACACACCCACTAGGGTGGCATCACCAACTAATGAACTGATGAGAGAGGCCAGTGCCTGAGGGAGGCCACCACCAAGTTCTGTTCACCTTTTTTTGGCATACAAATTATTTTTTTCACATCACCAGAAACATAGCTGCCTGCTTAGAAGAGTATTTTGTGCCAGGGAAAAAAAAGCCTCTTTCATATGGTGTGGATTTTGCACACAGGAGCGAGTGTAAGTAAGTAGGATTCCTGATGCTGCCAGCCCTGCCCAGCCAGTCCCCCAGAGCTGCCTGTCCCAGGAGGAGCTGCACCTCTTTAAAGCATGGTTTATAGCAGATTTTCATTACATGCTCCTTGAGTTACATTTAAAGAGCTCTTAAAGCAAATCTACCCTGACATCTGTAAGTTTTATTAGCTCAGCAGTGGAGTGCTTGGGCTCTCCTTGAAGTTAAAAGTTATGCCAGCATGAAGGTGCTCAGAGCTTGAAGTGTGGTCTGCTTCCACCACAAGATGCTTCACGGCAGATCCTGGCTCCTGTTTAGAGCAGCTGCACTATGCCTGTGGTCATCATGACCTGATTTGTTTATAGGGGCTGCTATTAAAACACATCAAGTCTTATACACATGGAGCCCAACTTCCCCAGCTGGAAACCATCGAAGATCCAAGACTGGATTTACCTACCCTCCAAAGAACTCGTTTGTTGTGGTTGCTGATTCTATATATAGTGGCCACAGAAAGCAAAAGCTACACCACCCTCATGTCTGAAGACGTGGAAGTATTTATAGGCTTTGTTTGGGGTGGGTGTTGGTTCAGTAAACCTTTGCAGGTCCAATTTCTTCCTTGAAGCCTGATGGTGCAGGAATAGTCCTGCTGCTATGGCACCCAGGCTGGGTTCTCACTCCAACGCTGGCCTGCAGATTTTGGGTCAGCAGTTGGTCGGTTTCAATGTGTTCCCTTCCAGATTGATGTTCCACAGGCTAGAGGCATAGAGTGATTATTTGGCAAGGACATTTGAGTCAGATTTGTAAGTTCAAGAGTTCTAGAAGTCCTTTATTTTCAGTTCTGCGTTGACACTCACAAGAGCAGGGCTGCTTTTTAAGGTGAAAGCAAATAGATGACTGAAGATTGAGGCTTACTGATGAATTGTTACATTCATACCTAAAAAAAGGCACCCAGATTTCACATGAGTTCTTTCTTAGCCTCCACTAGTACAAATAATACTGAGAGACCTCGTGGAGTGGGGGAATTTGCTTTCCACCTCCAGCCTGTGTGAATAGCTTCCACTTGTTGAAAAAAAGAAAGGAGAAAGATAAGGAGAAAAGGAGAGAGAGCACAATGCTGTGGAGGGATGATGCATCTCTGTAGAACACGTTTCTAGCAAAAGGTCTTCCCCTTATAAATAGCCCTTTTGTGCCTGCTCTGAGCTGACTACTGCCTCTAAATAAATTCAACTGTTAATTTGGGGGTCCACCAACTTCCATTCCAGTCATGCAGAGCTGTCAAGGTTCAGCTCTGCCCGTTCCTGTTCCAGAGATTGTGTACCAAAATGTGTTGGCTTCAGTGGGCAGCAGGGTGCTGGGCGAGGGCAGCACCATGGAAGAAAAGAGGAGACTACCATCAGCCTTTAACCCCTGGAGGTGTTCCTCTGCTGGTGCTCTTCCAAGACTGAACAAATGTCCTTCTGTGAGTGCTGCAGGCCACTGCCTGAGCATGCATTTTTCACCTGAAATATGAACCAAATCATGCCCGAGGCAGCAGAAGTTCTTTGCAGCTCAGGTCATGCAATGTGTCCCAGTCCAGGATGTGCCAGGTGCTTTGCTACAAGGTTGGAAGCTGTGAGGGAGCTGTTTCCAAGCCAGCCAAACACCTTGCCCTTGCATTCCCTTCATGAGCCTCTCTTCAGTTGGTTTCTCCTGTGAGTCATAGAATCAGTCAGGGTTGGAAGGGACCACAAGGATCATCTAGTTCAAACCCCCTGCCATGGGCAGGGACACCTCACACTAGGTCAGACTGTCTACAGCCTTATCCAGCCTGGCCTTAAACACCTCCAGGGGTGGGGCTTCCACCACCTCCCTGGGCAACCTGTTCCAGGGTCTCACCATGCTGAAGAACTTCTTCCTAACATCCACTCTGAATCTCCCCATTTCTATCTTGGTTCCATTCCCCCCAATCCTATCCCTACCTGACATCCTAAAAAGTCCCTCCCCAGCTTTCTTGTGGCCCCCTTAAGATAATGAAAGGCCACAATAAGGTCACTCGGGAGCCTTCTCCTCTCCATACTGAACAGCTTTATTCATGCTCCATTACTTCAGACAGATCCATGTTTAGTATCAGTCTGCCACTGAGCCATTTGCTACCCTTTCCAAGCTGTGCTCCAAGTCTGAAGGTGGTGTTGTGATGTCACCCTCCAAATGTAGAGGGAGGTGTAATGTAGGGATGGATGGATGGAGAGGAGAGGGTCAGAGACTAGGGGAAGAACCACTCAGTGCCTTTATCACACAACCACACTGCTCCAAGATCTGTTAGTGCAGTTAGCTTGGAGACAAGCAGATTTACCACTTCCCTTTAGACCTCTTCACAAGATTCAGTTTTCCTCAGGCATTTTTTTTCCTGCACCCAAGTTAGTTTTGTTCAGGTCCCACCTTTTCATTGCCTCTAATCATACCTCCCTGCCTCTCAAGTGTTTTCTGCATTACCCAAACCCATCCCTTCTGCAAACCTCATTTGTTTTCTGCTCTGAATGAGTTGCCTTCAGTGTGTAGCTCTGCATTACCCCCTTCTCAGCTGGCTTTTGTGAGACATTTCTCTTCTCTTGGACAAAATAAGGAGACAGGGGATAGCACATTCTGGAACAAAGACCCATGCCCACAACACTTGTGTCATATATGAGTTTAGAGTCTGCACAAGGAAGAATCAAAGGATATAAATTAATTACGTGAAGCTTTCTGCAGCTCATGAAGGAAACAGAGACCAACACCAAGATTTAATTTTGCATTGTAAAGGTTTTAAGGAGAGTGAAATTACTTGGAAGATAAAATGTCTTTTGCCATGTCCATACAGATACCTTATTTTGCATTTTTCATCACAGTAATTCTCAATGTTTAAGCCTGTTTGCCTCATTGTCTCATGCTGATGGATGGAAGCTTTTCTGACTCTTTATTTTCATCTATTTTAGACTTGTCCAGGGGGGTACTTTTTGTTACCATTTCTATTAAAAAAAAAAAGAGAAGTTCTCTTAAGTACTCAAAAGAAGCAGGGGAAAGTCTTGCATGCATCCTGAAAAATCTGCATAAAGCTGTCACTGCCAATCCATTGCTGGTTGTGCAATTCGAAGCACAACTCCAGGCTGGGTGGCAAATGGCTGAGAGCAGCCCTGAGGAACAGGATCTGAGGGTCTGGGGTGATGAAAAGCTCAAGATGAGGCTGCAGTGTGAGTGCAGCCCAGACAGCAACCATGTGCTGGGCTGCAGTGAGAGCAGCTGTGGGCAGCAGAGCAAGGGAAGGGATTCTGCCCCTTTGCTCTGCTCTCCTCACACCCCACCTGGAGTACTGTGTGCAGTTTTGGAGTCCCCAGCACAAGAAGGACATGGAACTGCTGGAGCCAGTCCAGAGGAGACCAGTAAGATGCTGAGAGGGCTGCAGCAGCTCTGCTGTGAGGACAGGCTGAGAGAGTTGGGGCTCTGCAGGCTGGAGAAGAGAAGGCTTCCAGGAGACCTTGGAGTAGCCTTCTACTATCTGAAGGAAGGCTGGGGAGGGACTACTGACAAGGTCTTGTAATGACAGGACAAGGAGGAATGGGTTTAAAGTGGCAGAGGGGAGATTTAAACTGGATGTTAGGGAGAAGTTCTTTACAGTGAGGGTGGTGAAACACTGGCACAGGTTGCCCAGGGGATGCTCCTTCCCTGGAGCTGTTCAGTGCTACAGGTGAGTGACCTGTTCTAGTGGCCTATGGCTGGGGAGGGTTGGAACTGGATGATCTTTGAGGTCCCTTCCAGCCTAAGCCATTCTACAATGGTTTTTCAGCCGTTTTTTCCCCTTCTTTTCTCTTGCAGTGTGGCAAAGGTGCTGAGAACTTCGACAAGTTCTTCACGCGAGGCCAGCCGGTGCTGACACCTCCGGACCAGCTGGTCATTGCCAACATAGACCAAACAGATTTTGAAGGCTTCTCTTACGTCAACCCCCAGTTTGTACACCCCCTGGTAGAAAATGTAGCATGAAACGGCCCAACAGGAACAAATCCCACAGCGGGGAATGGTCTTTAACCCTACAATTTTTAGGCTTTTGCCTTGTCGATTCCATCTGAGCCTGGAAATTGTAGGGTTAGATGGGGTAAGGTGCCGGGGGTGGGGGAAGCCAATTTTTCAGGATTTGGGCTTTGCAGCAGTGATGTGTTGTCTTCATGGGGAGATAAATTAGTGTATGGTGCCCACTTACTCTTCTAGAAGTCACCACTGACTTGTCTAAACTGACCCATTTTTTGGTACGTTAGAGAGTTTTGTAACTTGCCACTGCCCTTTCGCTCCCTTTCCCCCCCTTTCCCCCCCTGGCTGTGTTAGCTTTGGGATAACACGTGGTCTGGGGGGAAAATAAATTAAATCCTAACCCCACCAATATTTAGTCCTTGTGGGGAGGGTGAGATGAGAGTGCTCAACCCCAAGGGACCGCTCCTCCCTGCTCTGCCCCAGGTGACTTCGGGATGCTCAGCAGCACAAGAAACTGAAGCAGCAGCACAGAGGAGGAGAGAAGTGCACAAAAAAAAAAAAAAGGCTCAAAAGANAATGATATGGGGAAAAAAAGAAAAAAAAAAAAAAAAAAGGCTCAAAAGAGGTTGTTTGGGAAGTACAACAGAAAGAAGTTGGGAGTGGGGGGGTGTGGGGGAGAAGACAAAATTCAATTCAACCCTGAGGCTTCCTGAACTTGATCCTGCAAGCAACGCTGAGGTTTAAACACGCTTCAGTGTTCTCTAGAAGCTGTGCTGTGTAGCATGTGGTCAACTCAAGGGTGAATTGTTTTTTTCTTTCCTTTCATAATAATTAATTAAATAATAATAATAATAATAATAATGATGATAGTAATAATAATAACTTTAATAATATTTGTGTGGATTTTTAATCTCCATGAGATTATTCCGTGATCCAGGGTGCCATTGTCCCGTCCAGTTAAGTTTTAAGTTAACTCCACCTCCTCAAAAAAGTTTACTGGTGAGCTGGTTCTGCTACTGCTCTTTTTACTATGAGGGATTTGTTAGCCTGGACTGTAAAACACACCTGAAATCCCTCCAGTCTTCTTTACATGTCTTTATTTATAGCCTGCAGCCTAGGGCAGTCGATGGAGGAAAGCCGTTTTTTGTGTAGTCAGTAACCTAAATTGCAGCCCCAAAGAGACTTCCTGATTGCTCCAGAATGACTCCTGAGGGAATCAAGTGAGATTTAAATCCTAAGCTAAGCAGTTTTAAATCAAAACTAAAAAAAAAAAAAAACCCACCCAAAAAAAATCAGAAAATCCCATTCCTCATCCATCATAAATCAATAAAAAATATTTCCGTAACAATTTTTTTAGTCTGATAATAACAGTTTAACATTTTTGCATTTACTCAGTGAAGTTTCCCCTGCCAGAAAAAGAAAAGAAAAAGAAAAGAAAAGAATTACCTTCTGATTATTAATGAATGTGCACATAGGATCATTTCATGTTGTTAATTCAGAATTTTGATAGACAAAGCAGGATAATGCTATGAACCATGCACAGAAGGTTATGGAAGTAATAATACTACTAATACAAGGCTATTCTCCCTTTCCTTAAAATGAATTTATTGATTGTGAAAGGTACC
>VWZI01016405.1:438705-473635 GCA_013396835.1 Psilopogon haemacephalus
AAAGTTATTTTTCCTTTTTTTTTTTTTTTTTTTTTTTTTTTCTTTTTCCTTTTTTTCCCTCCTGCCTTTCCCAAAGAAGGAGCATGAAGTGAGGCAGATCTCATGGGAGATGAGTCAATGCTGTCTCCCTCTCAAGGGACTCACCACGTTCACTGCCAGGGTGATGGTGTCAGACACCAGCTGCCACTTCACTGTTCATTACTGGTCCCTGAGTCAGCACCTGACATCCCACCTCAGGAGATGTTGATGTGCAGTGTGACGAAGGGGGAGGAAAAATTCCAAAACCAATTTAAAGTGCAATGCCCAAGTGAGGAAAAAAAAAAAACAACAACAAACCAAACCCCACAGTGGAAGTTTGCTTAGAAAGAAGTGGTTTAGAGCTTATTCTCACCCAACAAGGGTGGCAAATTCACCCATCTCTGCCACACACAGCCTGTGAGGCACACGCTGGAGATGAATTTCCCTTCCCTTGCTGGGCTCAGTCCCCTCCCTGTAGCACAAGGGCTTGGCTGGGAGACAAAGTCCAGCAGCTCTCCAAAGTGGGTAGCAGCAGGGCCCATGGCTGGGCTGGCAGAGGGGCTCCTAGTGCCACCTGCAGTGTTTGGCCTGTGTGACCTTGCAGGAGATGTGATGAAGGACTGGACTCTGCCTCTCAGGAGCACGAGGTGCAGCTGCTGTAGTTGCTGGTGAGTATTGGGGTCACTGCAAATTTCCTGCTGAAGCTGTCTTTGAAAGCAGCTGGGGTTTGGCAGGCTGTGCACAGCCTGGTGGGGTCTGCTTAGGCTGATGTAAGACAATCACCACTGCCAACCCTGTAGGGAGGCTGAGCCACGGCTGATCACAAAGGTTTGCAGTGCTCACAGGAGTTTGCAGTACTTTCAAGGGTGTGTAGTGCTCACAGGGGTTTGTAGTGCTCTCAGGGGTTTGCAGTGCTCAAAAGGATTTGCAGTGCTCACAGGGGTTTGCAGTGCTCACAGGGGTTTGCAGTGCTCACAGGGGTTTGTAGTGCTCACAAGGGTTTGCAGTGCTCACAGGGGTTTGCAGTGCTCACAGGGGTTTGTAGTGCTCACAGGGATTTGCAGTGCTCACAGGGGTTTGCAGTGCTCACAGGGGTTTGTAGTGCTCACAGGGGTTTGTAGTGCTCAAAAGGATTTGCAGTGCTCACAGGGGTTTGCAGTGCTCACAAGGATTTGCAGTGCTCACAGGGGTTTGCAGTGCTCACAGGGGTTTGTAGTGCTCACAGGGGTTTGTAGTGCTCACAAGGATTTGCAGTGCTCACGGGTTTGCAGTGCTCACAGGGGTTTGCAGTGCTCACAGGGGTTTGTAGTGCTCACAGGGGTTTGTAGTGCTCACAAGGATTTGCAGTGCTCACAGGGGTTTGCAGTGCTCACAGGGGTTTGTAGTGCTCTCAGGGGGTTGCAGTGCTCAAAAGGATTTGCAGTGCTTTCAAGGGTTTGTAGTGCTCACAGGGGTTTGTAGTGCTCCTTGATGTTTGCTTTGTCCCTCCCCTGCCCTCCTGTTCTTTTGAGCTTCAGGTGTGTATGTGTCACAGGGGTTAGGTGTGCACAGGGGACTGGAGCATCACTGATGAGGAGAGGCTGAGAGCCCTGGGGCTGTTCAGCCTGGAGAAGAGCAGCTTGAGAGGGGATCTGATCAATGCTGATCAATAGCTAAAGGGTGGAGGTGGTGAGGATGGTGCTAGGCTCTTTTTGGTGGTTCCCAGTGACAGGACAAGGGGAAAAGGCACAAATTAGAAGAGGTTTCACTTGAAATTAAGAAAAAACCTTTGCTGTGAGAGGCTGCCTAGAGAGGTTGTGGACTCTCCATTCTTGGAGAAATTCCAACCCCACCATTGAGATCCTGGGTACCTGCTCTGGGTACCCCTGCTTTAGCAACAGGGTTAGACTAGATGATCTCCAGGAGGTCCCTTCCAGCCCTCACGATGCTGGGATTCTGTGTGTAGTGGTTTGAGATGCCCAGGTGTCCATTGCAGCATTTCAGCTGCTGGCTTAGCCCTGGAAGGCTTTCCAGGGACTGCTCTTTTGTAAACCTGTGCTTGTTCCCTACATGTCAGTTGTGCAGCTCTGGGAAGCACAAGTATCTGGCTAGCCTGGACACAAACCAGTTGTTCCTCAGGTTACAAACCAGTGTTAGGTCCACACCTGTGCTGCTTTCCTTTCAGCTTGGAGGACTTGATCCATCACCCCTTATCTCTCTGCTCTGTTCACAGCACTTAATAAAACTCGGTGCCCAGAACAGGGAGACTTCTGATTGCATATAAAACACTCCACAAAAAGCTTCATTAAAGCTTCAACATTTCCAGTGACAGCTCCAGGAGCACTCTTCTTTTAACAGGATTCGTTTGCTTCTCCTGCAAGTGTCACCGTGTCTGCGACACTGATTAGGTGTGGTTTCAGGATAAACCCACCAGAAACAGTTATAAAAGCAACCAACAATGAGTGCAAGGGGAGAAGGAGGAGAAAAAACAGAGATAAGCTACAAGAAAGCATCCCAAACCTCTTTGAATCAGTTCCTGGTCCTTTTGGGATAAGTCGTTTAGCATTCTTGTGCCTGATTGACCCCAACATCATTAAAGATTAGTAATGAATTTCAGTGCTGTATAAATCACATGGGAAAACTATTACCCTTAATACAAGTGTTAGGAGGCTTCAGTAATTAATGGCATCTAAACTGCTTTCCAGAACGTGACCTTTTAAATCGGATTGCTGTGGCCAGAGCCATCCCTCATCCTGCAAGCATCCTGCTTCCAGCCAGCCTGGGTGGCTCCCATGGGGCTCAGGTGGCCAAGAAAGGCAACAGCATCCTGGTTTGTGTCAGGTGTAGTGCAGCCAGCAGGACCAGGGCAGAGATTGTCCCCCCCGTACTCAGCACTGGTGAGGCCACACCTCAAATACTGGGTTCAGTTTAGGGACATTGAGGCCTTGGAGCAGTTCCTGAGAAGGGCAAGGAAGATGGCAAAGGGTCTGGAAAGCAGGGCTGGTGAGGCTGAGAGAACTGGGGGTGTTTAGTCTGGACAAAAGGAGACTCAGGGAAGACCTCATTGCTCTCTATAACTCCTTGAAAGGAGGTCGAAGTGAGGTCAGGCTCTTCCACCTAGTATCAGGTGATGGAACCAGAGGAAATGGTAACAACTTGCACCAGAGGAGGTTTGGGTTGTATATTAGGAAACATTTATTTACTGCAAGAGTGGTCAAGCATTGGAACAGGTGATGGGATCACCATTCCTCAAGGTGTTCAAGGAACGTGTGGTGGCCATGGCACTTTGAGACATGGTTTAGTGGCCATGGTGCTGTTGGCTTGATGGTCAGACTCAATCTTAGAGATGTTTGCCAATCTGTCTGGACGCATTCCTGTGTGCCCTGAGCTAGATTGTCTGGTCCTGCTGTGGCATGGGGGGGGGGTTGGACTCGATGATCTCTATGGGTCCCTTCCAACCCCTGACATCCTGTGAACCTGCATCTCAGAACTCCTCCCTAGCAAGCCCAAGTGCATCTCTGAAATAAATGAGCCCTTCTCTTCCAGAAGCTGGGCAGACTGCGCCACCGCAAGAGCAAAAGGATGCAGCAGGGTGAGGCGCTGGGGCAGTGCTGCTGAAGTGGCACCTGCTCAGCTTTCGTCAGCTCCGTTTAGCCCCGTGTGGTTCCCGAGGGTGTTTTATTGGAGATGCAGAGCCTGGCTCCCGCTCACACCTGCGCCTTTCTTATGCCCTGAGTCAGAGCCTCTCGGGGAGGCTGCCGAAAGCTCTGCACCTTTAGGATTTTTTAAGCTTTCGCCCGGCATGTGGGTGAGGGGGATAAAAATAATGCCGCACCTCTCCCTGCGCTTCCTCCCAAGCAGCGGCTGCGGGCAGAAGGATGTGAAGGAGAAACGGCAAACGGAGCTTGAGCTCCAGCAGCCCACGGGAGTTAATTCCTTTCATTTAATTGTGGCAGAGGCAGGATGTGGAAGCCCTGCCCAGAAAAGGGAGGGAGGTTGAGTGTTCTCTGGGGCCGTGAGTGAATTTCCTTCTTTTCCTACTTTAGTGTTTGAAAGCTTAAAAAAAAAAAAAAAAAAAAAAAAAAAAAAAAAAAAAGCTTTCAATAATCCAGTAAAGATTCTGCTGGGACAAGGAACAAAATGATGTGTGCTGGCTCCTGCCACATAGCAGCAGCCAGCCGGAGCAGCCCATCCCACGCTCCCATCCCACTTATTCAGGAGCCGTGGGCGCCGCAGTTGTGGATCCCAGCCCCGGGCTGCTGATGCCGAGTTTGCTCTCCTGTGCCAAATCAGTCCCACAAACACCCTCTCGTGGAAAGAGAAAACCTCTGAGGTCTCTTTAGCGAGTGATCCCCAGCCCTTGAAAGCTGCACGGGGGCGGCAGTGGGTTCCCCCGAGCGCTGCTGCGCTGAGGCTGCTGCACATCCCTGCCGTGCTCCAGCGTCTCCCCAAGCCTCTCCCCCCAGCCATGCTGCCCACGAAACCACAAAAAATAGCAAGCGCTGAGGCAGCTGGCGTGGAGCATCCATCACCTCCCACACGAGGCACAGCAGCTTCAGCACCGTGGCACCAGATCCTTGCCATCTACCTGCTGCCTCTCCTCTTTCCTCAGGCAAACGCTGCCGTTCCTGGCTGCTGCAGGCTTTCCCTTCCTCTGCTCCAAACGATCCCTGCAACCTGGGATACATTACAGTGGGGCAGTGACTGTTGTCCAGCCTGGGGTGGCTTGAGGGGCAGCTGCCCAGGGTATGGCTCAAACCAGACTGTTTGCTGGGCAGATTTGCAGATTTGCAGTCTCAATAATTCAGCATAGAACAAATAAGATGGAGTGGTAGGGGAGGCAAACCTGAGGTTTCCTATCAGTTCATGGCCCAAGTTGGCAGCATCAGGCCTTTTGCTGCATGATGATGAGGGACATCCTCAACTAGACCAGGCTCTGGGCAACTTGGTCTAGTTGAGGATGCCCCTGCTTAGTGCAGTGGGGGAGCTGGACTAAATATCTCCAGAGGTCCCTTCCAACCCAGACCATTCCATGATTCTATGTCCTGAGTACCTTTAAGGTGGCTTCTGCTGGAAGGGAAAGGACCAGGGAAAAGGTTCTCTGTATATGTCGTCTGCAGGAATTAAACACTTGTAGCTGAAAGGAGATGGGTCCTCAGCCCTCTGCTGCACCACTCACAGCCTAGGGAGAGCTGCTTCTGCTCTGGGCCATTAATGAAGCTTAAATCCCTGCTTGCAAGTAAGATTTTACTCTGGGTGCATCGTCAAAGCTGCCTGGACAGGTGTCTGTGCAGCTTCACTTTTTGAACGTGGTAGGAAAGGCTGCTCCACCAGCAAAAGGATTGGCAGAGCTGCTCTGGCTGGGTAAAGCTCCAGCCCTGCAAAGACTGGCACAGCTGAATAATATGATGTGCTTCACTCACACCACATGTGGAGGATCCTCCCTCTTGGGGAGGAGAGAGCTCGGCAGGAAATAGTGAAAAGGGAGGAGGTCAGAATGCTGAGGTGGCAGCAGGTGGCTTTACATCAAACACACAAAACAACAACAAAAATTACCAGCCCAAGGCCAGATGCTGCAGGACTTGGAGGATGCTGAGAAGATACAAAGTGTTGAGTGTCCTTTCTGGCTCCTGGCCAGAACAAGAGGTTTCCACTTCTTTGCCATCTTTTGCCATTAGCAGGAAGGTGAGTGCTAAGGGTGAAGCAGCTGTGGATAGCTGCTAAGGAGGAAGGAGAGCTTAGCTGGGGGTTACAGCTGCTCTGGGCATTTGAGAAGCATCTCCGGTGCCCTCTTGCAGTCTGGCCCTGGCACAGTGGTGAGAGGTGCTCCTGGTGTGGCTGCTGCCATCGTGCACATGCTTCACCACAGCAGAAGTTGCTGTATGAGCCAAGCAGCAGTGGAAAACCCATTGGAGTGTTTTAGCTGAAGCATGTTTGCATAGGAGCAAAGGGGGGAGGTGAGGAGGGGAAGAGGCTGGAGCCCAAAATGTGTATTTCTAATTGATTATATGCATGGCTGCTGGGGGCCTCTTACACTGTAATGGTTAATTATGTCACTGGCTCTGTGTGCTGCAGCCTTTATTCATCTCGTGTTCAAATAATCCTGCACAGTGCCCAGGCAGCTCATACAGCAGATTGCCTGGCTGCAGGATAAATGAAGGGCTGCCTTCTTTGGAGGGGGATGGGGCTTAACAATACAGAGGAAAGAAAAATGGTGAATAGCCAATTACAGTATTAAAATAATGTTCCCTGACAGAACACGATGAACATCCAGGTCTAGCCTGCCTCTTGCAGCTTTCTTGACTTGATTGGTAATTCCCTGCTGATTAGTCCCTCCCAGGGAAGCCTCCTGCTCCCTGAGGCTGTGTGGGACTGCGGATCCTGGAGGACATCAGCTCTTCAACCCTCTTTTTCCAGCACAGAATCCATTCTGCTGACCAGCTTGGATGGGCAGTGCCTGCTGGCAGTGCTGGTTGGGTGCTGTCCATCCCTGATGGATTTGCTACTTTCGGTTGTCCCTCGAGTGGGAATGAGAGGTAGGAAAGTGCCTTTGGGGTTTGTTCTGAGAGCTCCAACTGCAAGGAAGGATATGCTGAAAGAAACATCTCTGCAGTGCCAGTTCCTCTGCAGGGGGCTGAGGGATGAGCCCAGGAAAATGTGCTGAATTTGCTGTAATTTAGGTGTCTCTGTAATTTTGTGAGGAAGAACATAGGCAGAGGTGCAATTCCTCACAGACAAATAAGCAGTATGCTCTGGCTGCCAGCTAGGGGCCTTACTGGGAGGCAGATTCCTACCAGCTTGGATCTTGCTGAGGCTTCACTTTATTAGGGTCCTCCATATTCTGGCTGGAGAGGTCAACACTTAAACATCTGCATCAGCTTCTATTATTCCTGTAACTCAAATCAGTACCCAACAAGTCAGGACATGTGGCTCCATTGACTTTGAACAAGCCATCCAACCAACAGCTCCTCCCCATCTCACATCTCACTTGATTCTGAATGGTTCTGTTTAAAATGGTCATGTTTTGTGAACTGAAGGTTGATTTGGGTAGAGATGAGGCACATTTGAGCTGGAGCACTGATGACCCAGTATTTATTAGAGACTTGGATTTATTAGGCCTGTAATTAATAAAATCACTTTAGTTTGTTTTCCTGTTGGGAAATCTTGGCAGTGCCTTCCCTGGGAGCCATGTGCTGTCCTGCACTGCTGTCCTAGCTCAGGGGCATGTCTGCAGGAGCCACTGTCCCATGTGCAAAGCCCTAGCACAGCATCAGCTCTTGCTGTACCAATCTGAGTTCCAGGATGGTGCTTCAGCCTTGCTGCCTGGGCTGGCAGCTGCTGTAGCAGGAGTTACCCATGTGGTGTGTGATCCTTTTCTTGTCCTTCCCACTGTATCCAAAGAAGTGTCCCATTGCTGGATGCCTCAGCGGAGCTGAGTATGATTCTTGGCTCTGCTGCTAATTTCCTGTGTGCGTTGGCTGAATCACTTGGTCTGGTGATGGTTTTCAGAGCCCACAGCATCTGCCCCTTTCTCCTTCAGTCCTGGCCTTCTCCCTGCCCTGGTCCCAGCCCTGCCAAGCTGGCTTTCTTCAGCACACAGGCTTGTTGCCTTCCAGTCCTCCCTGTTGTCTGCTTGTGTTTTTAGCTGTAGATTTCTTTGACACTGGTGGCTGGCATCAGTTTTCTCTTCCCCAGCTCATGAGTCATGTCTTGGGGTGTGCAGCCCACCCAGCACTGCCACACTGGCCAGTCCCACCCTGGTGGGGACCGTGTTTTTTTCAGGTAGGGAGTCTGGGGGGATGCATGGAAAGGAGGATGTAGAGAGGGGCAGGGGCGATGCTGGGTCCCACCCCTGCCTGGTGATGAACTGGAGCCTCCAGTCACAGCTGAGGGACTGTGGACAGAGGAAGAAGGGAAAGGAGGGGACCACAGGAAAAGAGGACGGAATAGAGGGAAAGTAGGGGGATAAAGGGAAAGGATGAAAGGGGAGGAGGAAACGGGGAAAAGAAGGATAAAGAGAAGTGTGAGGAGGGAAGGAGGAGGGGTGGATGGAGAAAGGGAGGGAAGGGGGAGGGAGGAAGGGGAGGACGGAGAAAGGAAAGGATGCACGGAGGGAGGGATGGAAAGGGGGTAGGGAGGAGAGGTGGGCTGTCCCCGCCGGCACCATGTGATGCCCTCTCCTCTCCGGGCTCTCCTGGCCCATCCCCGGCGCGGAGCATCCCCGGGGCCGCCGGTCGCGTCCCGCCGCTGGAGCAGCGCCCGCGGGACCGGTGAGTGCCGGGGACTGGGAAGAGACACCGGGAGCGGGGGGAGCCTGAGACCTCTTCCCATGCCAGACCCGAGCTGCCCCCGGGAAGGTGGGAGAGACACAGTCCTGGAAGTGGCTTCGTTGGGGAGGAGGGTGAAGGGGGGTCCCAAATTGGATATAAAGACCTGAAAGTTTAAATCCCGAGTGTGACCGGGGACGGGCACGGGCACGGCGCTGGGGGTGTTGGTCTGGGAGGTGCACCCCAGGTGCGGACAGGTTTGGGGGCAGCTGTTTCTACATTTTCCATGTCCCCGTTGGAATCAGAGCCTTCGGCAGCTCCCCTGGGAATGGGGGGAAGGTGTGTGTAGGGCGGGTGGCACCGGCAGCGGGGCACACCGGGAGGCACCGCCCCGGGCAGCAGCCACCGCCCGACGGTACCGGGGCGCGGAGCCGCGTCCTCAGCCTGGCCCCGGCTGGTCAAAGAGCTGCCGGCAGCCCGGCAGGAATGGCCGGACCCGACTACCGGAGCCCGAATCGCCGTGCCCCGGTGGCTTGCGATACCTGTCCCGTTC
Source organism: Psilopogon haemacephalus (assembly GCA_013396835.1). Lineage (NCBI taxonomy): Eukaryota > Metazoa > Chordata > Aves > Piciformes > Megalaimidae > Psilopogon > Psilopogon haemacephalus. The sequence goes on from VWZI01016405.1 coordinate 447,523, forward strand.
CACCGGCACCGCCGAAGCGGTGGGAGTTGGGGGACGGAAAGCCGCGGGGGGACCCTAGCACAGCGGGAGCCGGTGAAGCTCAGCTCCTCGTCCCCGGGCTTCAGCTCTATCAAGCTGCTCGGAGACACAGAGGCCACCTCTTGGGCACTGCCGGCATCCCTGTCTTCACCGCCGATCTGAGCTGGGAAAGGAGGGAGATTTTTCACAGGGAATCTAAAATCTGCTGGAAGTCTGAGGCTGGTGATGCTTGGCAGCGGAGCCAGTCCCTTGGGGAGAGGAGCAGGAATTCAGCCGGGGCCAGCTGAGAAAAACCTGACCTGGATGTTAAGTGAAGTAAAGTGGAGTGGGGGGACAAGCGGAGCTGGATCGTGTGCTACCACACGGAGAGGAGAACGGGGACGTGGAGCTCGTCTTCACTTCTCCACACACTACCTCTCCATTCTCTGTGAGAGGTGGTGGAAGGGGAGCTGTGGTGTCTCAGCTCCCACTGCAGCGAGGAGCAGGGCTGGGCTGGGCTGGGCTGGGCTGGGGGAGGGAGGGTGGTTAATGGCTTGCCGGTTTGGAAAACTTCATCAGCCCCTGACACGTGATGAATTTTGTAGGTTTTAGGGTTGGATCTTCCAGGCACAAAGCAGCAGGAGGCTCCTCGGTGGTGTCCAGAGAGTGGGTCTGACCTGCAGGACAACTGTCGCCACTGCTGTCCCTACAGTGTCCTTCGCATCCCCTAAATCTCCGCAGGGGAGAGCAGAACAAAGAGGCCTCTCTGGAGCTGGTGGGTGCAGGTGAGCCTTTGGCGAGGGCAACAGGGCAGCGAGAACGCTGCAAAGGAGAGTCTCAGCTCAGCTTGGTGTGCTAGCAGCAGGTGCTGGTGGTGTGACCCAGGCATGCAGCTTTGCTGGAGGAAGCCACCCACGTTTCCATCACTGCTGCTCTTTGGTCTCACAAGTGTGTGCTCCCTTCAGAGGTTCATCTGCTGCTGGATTTTAGGGGCACCATTTCAGTCTGTCACATCGTGACCCACTAAAAAGCCGAAGGGCAGGAGCCTGGCTCACAGCACCCACCCCACTGCCATCACGCCTTCCCCTCAGCCAGCCACCCTACAGCTGCTCCGTGTGGCATCCAGGGGACAGAAATGCTTCTGTGTGTTTCTTTCTCCGGTCCCTCGCTGTATTACTGTGGTTGTTGAATATATTCATTGAGCTGAATCAATCCCCACCTGGCAGCATCCATACCGCAGCATTTGCAGCTTCAGCTTCATTTATGGGGAGGGGAGGGAATATAAAACACGGAAGGGAAATGATGCAGGAGCCCGCAGAGGCTTCGGCGGTGTCAGCAAGCTGTGAGCACCAGGGAGCTTTTCCCAAGTCAGCTGGGAAGATTGAAAGCCCTGGCTTTCAGGTGGCATTTTTAGAATACTTAGATGATGGGGTCTAGGACAAAAGTGACCTGGGAGTCTTAATCTCACTGAAGTTAAAGGAGGGGTTGAGTTTTAGGTGTGCTCTAGAGAGAGGGTTTGGAATCCAAGTTACACCGATTTATTCTTCCGATGTGCAGTCGCAAATGTCTGACCTTTATAGCAAGATACTTACTGGGGAAATGGGATTTGTCAAAGGGTGACACTGATGCATTGGCAGGCTCAGAAAATAGGCTGCTACAGATGAGTGGGGTTTGTGTCTGGTCCCTTTGGGAGATGGGACTTGCAGCTTTCCCTTTATGATGAGGGAAATATCATTGCTCATCAGCAGAAAACCTCGTTAGTGCGGTGCTGAGGGCTGTGCTGAGCAGGGATTAGCAGAGCAGATGGTGTCCACTGACCCAGGACAACATGTGGATAATTCATATTCCCACTTGGTGCAGGTCCACGGCTGCTGGGTGATGTCCTCATCTACAGGGAGTAGAGGCTCAGCCCTGCCAGGGCAGGACCTGGCTCAGCCTTGGAGCCCTACAAGTGGGCAGCCCCATGGGCTCTGGCTTCTTCTTGGGAGATATTATACTCTTGGTTACAACTGAGGTCCTTTTCCTCTGGACCTCCTCTGGATGAAAATATCTCTGCATGCTCAGGGAGGTGTGGTGGGTTGTAGTGGGTAGAGGTGACCTGAGTGTGGGATTGAAGCAGGGTCCTAGATGGGCATCTGTGGCCCTCCACGTTCTCCAGCCTTCAGGACAGCAGAGCTGTGAACACATGGTGGGTAAAAGCTTCTCCCACAGCTCTTGCCAAGTTGAATGTAGATGTGAGAAGAGTTTCTGTATGGATCTGATTATAAAAAATTCAGCAACAGAGGTAGATACCATAATGCCAAGCCTAGGTGAGATATTCCAACCATTGCTTGGACACAGATAGGCAAAGTTTTCCAGTCCTTTTCCTGGGACACAGTAACTTGCTGGGTGCCATGAAAAAGCTGAGGTGTCTGTAAGGATCAGTACTTCAGGCACTGAGATACAATATGCCACAGGAGAAAAGTGTTTTAACTGCTCGGGAAATAGTTAACCGAGGTGATGCTTAAGGTGGACACAGCAGATGGTACCAGAGCCAGGTGAGAGGTACCAATGGCAGGTGCTGGCACAAGGCAAGACAGAAAATACTGGAGAATCCCCCATTGGCTGTCATGGAGGGGCAAACCATGAATATCCTGCTCACCTCACAGCTGAAGGTGCAACTGAAAGCCTCTCACCCAAGAGACCTTCTCAGGACTGCAGCAGGGTCTGACTGAAGTGGAGGTGGGATTGGATTGGTAACTTCATTTGCCTTACACCCAAGTAAGGGTGGAAGCCATCACTTCCTACAAGAACAAAAAGCTCTGTCTTTAGCCTTGCCAAAACACCTGACCCAAGCTGAGACTCTGCTTTCATTTCTTGCCATCTCCAACTTCCCCTGTGTCACATATTCCCCCCGATTCCTGCTGCCATAGCAGCTCAGCTGTAGAGGCTCTTGGGGGATGCTCAGAGCTGCACACTCTATACAAAATGGTCCTTTCTTGGCTGCTTTTGAGAGACTCTGGAAGCTGCAGATAGCCAGAAGCAACACAACAAATCCAACCTAGAAAACCAGGTGATTTGGAAAGTTGCACTGAGTCCTTTGGATGCTTCGTAAGCAGCAGATTGCTCCTGAAGCACAGAATAAATGAGCTACAGGCAGGAAAGAAACTGGGACAAAACTGCCCTTTTCTGAAGAGTGACTGAAAGAAGATGAGGAGGGCTGAAGAGGGAACAGTGTCAGCATCACATGTGTCAACTATTTCACAGTTCTCACTGTTAAATATCTTACAGACCATGTGGAGAAGAAAACATCAGGTGGGGTGAGAGGTACTGCTGGGTGGGTGCTGCAGGAGCGACTCCGTGGTGATACAAAAGGATCATGTGAACAGGAGAGGGGTAAGGCAGAGCAGCTACACAGTCAGACCAAGTTTCACCTGCTAATGGGCCCTGGTCTAGGGGAAGGATGGAGAAAGAGTGAGCAGAGTCTGTTCTGTGCTTGGTCTTGCAGATTTTCCCAGATCACAACTGTGCTTCCCTGCTCTGAGCAGGTCAGGTGGCTGATGTCCTCCTGAGGCCATGATGGGCTTGGTACTGAGCCATGCTCCTCTGAGCAGGTCCTACTCAGTGTCCTGAATGTTTTTTTCCTGCCCTGTCTGCTGGGACATTTACCATTAAATTCTGGAATCAGCAATGAATCTTACTAAAGTCTGGATGGTGGAAAGTTTCATTTCTCCAATGATGTATGAGTGATTACAATGTACTTTAATGTTCCTACCCAATAAGCTGCACAAAGCTAAGACCTTTGCTGTGTGAAGATGGGACCAAACCTTTTTGGCTGCTCAAGAGCTGGTGCTTGAAGACACCACAACCAGCATCTGAGGACCTGCATCCCAGACTGCTTCAGCAAAGCCAGATGGAGCAGACCTTGTTCTTGATATGTGGGTTTGATGGCAGCCACAACTGGCCCTTGGGTTGTGAGGTGGTGTGCTGGGTTAGAGCAGATCCCTCCCCCAGTGAAGTAAATTCACTACAACTCAATTTTGGAAAGTCAAAAGGAAAAATGAAATCACAAAAATGCAAGAGTATAAGAAGAATAAACTACTACAGAAATATAATAACTTTAAGGAAGATGGGGAGGGGGTCAAGTGGCAGCAAAGCAGCAACAGCTGCAGGTGCAGCAAGGGGAAGGCACAAGCTGTGCCTCCAGACAGAAGGCTCTTGATGCTCCAGTGAAATTATATTCACTTATCCATTGTTGCCATTATAGGGCCTGTCCCTAGAATGTTCACCTCTACTCAGAGCTTCCACTTCTCAGTTCCTCTGTTCCAATTTTTAAATGTCTGAGCTAGAAAGCTAGCTCAGGTGGCCACAGGTGTAGCTGCCACAGCCCTTCTCCACCTTCTTTGTGCCTTTGGGGGCTGTGTGGTAAAGCTGGTTGCTGAGAAGGGAAGGGGGAATGCGATCCCCCTGGTCCTGCTTCCTGCTGGCAAGGGGACAGAGGTCCTGGTGGCCGCGGCCGGCGGCTGCAGCCTGCCCGAGGTGCCGCTCGTTTGCGGCCGTCGCTGTTCGGAGACGCCCACGGTGCTCAGGGGATCTCTTTGCTTTCTGTCATTTATCGCACTGAAAATGTTCGTGAAGCCACTCCAGCTGCCAGCGCTGGAAGAAGAAGCTGCAGGGGAGGAGGGGAAGAGCTGCAGCAGGCTGCCCTGCCCCCACAGCACAGGTACCAGGGGCTCGCCGCTTCCCCACCGCCCACACGGGGGACTTGGAAAGAGTTTTAATTAGCTCTCGATGCTATTTTTACCTCCCAGCCCTGCTTAATTTAGCTCATGCACTGAGGAAAAGGAGGAAGGGGAGGTGTTGACCCCGCGGTGCTGAGCAGCTACATCTCCCAAAAGCTGGGCTGGGGCTTTTCTTACACCTTCTGTAGCAGTAAAAGTTTATTGCTCAGAGAGGTTTCATGAGCTGGCATTTGTGATGCTCAGCTCCTGCAGGGATTGCTCTTCATTTGTGGGTTCTGCTCATTCCTGCCTCAGTTTACGGTGACATAAATATCATATGGAAAAGGTGTCCAAGATCTCCAGCCGTGCTGTGACCTGCCTTGCTGCCAGGAGGACATGGAGACTTTAAAAAGCTGTCAGTGTGCTAGAAAGAAGCCTTTTCTCCTCTCTTTAATATACCAAGCCACTGCAGGACTTTGTGCCATCCTAAGTGACCTGTGTAAGCAAACAAGAGCCAAGCGTTCAAGAGGCAATGTTCCCCTGGCGCAACCCAGCCTTGGTGGAGGTGTGAAGTGGCTGCAGGCAGCTGAGCCAGCTGCTGTGCTCCAGCTACCACACGCACTGAGATCACCTTGCCTTCGCTTCCCCCTGCTGCTGGGGCTCCCTGGGCTCCTTCTACACCAGCTGAGATGAGCAGCGGGGAAAGCACTACACCAAGGCCAGAAGCATCACAGAATCCCAGCATGCTGGGAGTTTGGAGAGACCTCTGGAGATCATCTAGTCCAACCCCCATGCTACAGCAGGGTCACCCGCAGCAAGATGCACACGGGTTTGCAATGTTCAGGTAGGTTTGGAAGCTCTTCAGGCTCCATGACTGCTCTGGGCAGCCTGCTGCAGGGCTTCTGAACCCTCACAGGAAAGAAGTTCATCCTTAAGTTCAACTCGCAGGTTACTGGAGGTTACGTATTGAGGATATGAAGTCCAGCCTGTAAGGCACAGCAAGGTTACAGAGCAAGCACCACTCCACAGAACATAGCAACAGGGATTCTGCAGCTCTTGCAGCCAAGTTCTCAGCTGGTTTGCTTTGCAGCTGTGAATATTCCTCCCCCCCCCTTTCTTTCTGCTTCTGTAGCTCTTGGTAGGGTATCAAACCCAGCAGTTTGAGTCACGTCCCTGACTGAGCAGTGCCTGCTGCAAGTCAAGGAATATTGTGTGTCAGCTCTGCTGTGCGAGGGCGTTGGGAAGGGCTGTGCACAGGAAAGGGCTCAGCTGCTGTTGGTGATGTAAACTCTGGGTGTATATATAGAGATACAGTTCAGACCTGGAGAGCTGGGTGTGGGTGCATGGATGACATTGCAAGCTCAGAGCTTTAGCTCTTTCCTTCTTGAGAACTGAACTTTGTGTAATGCTTTTCTACAGTGCCACAGGGCAGGAGCTGCCAGCGAGTGGATGCAGATCTCTGCCTGCCACCTGCCTGTCCCAGCCTCCTGCATCCCTTGTGTGAGTCTGTCGGAGGCAGAGAGCCAAAGCTGTGTCCTCTCCTACGGTCCAGGAACTCTCCTCTGCCTGCTGCCAAAGCCACTCCACTCCCAGCTCCTCCCAAAGTCCTCTGGCAGGTGAAGCATCCTCTGAGGACCCTCCTGGCTGTGACATTTGCCTCGCAGTTGATCTGCCAGAACCTGAGCTTCTCACCTTCACAGTCAACAGCGCAGGTTTTCTACTTTCCAAGGCTTTGAGGTTAAAAGAGGTAAGAGCCTTAGATACCCAGGAGAGAGGAGACGTGGGTGGGATGTTTTTTGCAAGAGGTTTTGTGGTGAGATATTTGTGGATCCAGGGAGACCATGTGAATGAGCACTGGCTGTACACACCAGGCTGTGTGAGCAGGGGCTGGGGAGGGCTGTTGGGTCGATGGTTTTGTTGAAAGTTGCTGGCATCATCCAAAGCCATTAGTGTGAATGAGCTGGAGCAGAGCCATCACTCTGGCACCAGTAGCCAGGTTGGGAAAGTGTCTGGTTTAGAGGGCTGGGATGCTTCCTGCATCCTTTGACCTTGGGAATATCATTTGATTTCCTGGCATTTGATGCTGGAGCTGAAGCTGGGCTCAGTTAATCAGCAGCAGCCATCCTTGCAATTCTGCCCAGGCAAAGACAACAGATTTTGGGCAGCATGTGGCAAAATGGGCAGGTGTGGAGCAGTCCATGGCAAAAAGGGGCAGCATTGGAGCAAGTCCATGGCAAAAAGGCTGGTGCATGGTTAAGAAGGACAGAGGAGAGCAGCCCTGGGTCAGCTTTGGGGGTTTTACTAAGCAGGCTGGGGCTGGGGCGGGGGGGGTTCAGCAAAAAAGTGTTTCCCTCACGCTTGCCCTGCCATGAAAGGAGCTTTGATCAAGCTTCAAAGAAATAACCTGGACGAGAAATGAAGTGTGGAAAGTGCTGAGGAAAAGGAGAATTTCTCAGGGAAAAAAAAAAAAAAACTATGGAAGTCAAGTCTAAGAGGAAAAATCCCAAGTAATCCCACCCATAAATTAGTTCAGGGTGAGAATTGCAGAGCGTGGCAGGCACACATCTTTTTTCTTCTGGCTGTCTTTCAGGTGTTCCTTGAGAGTGATGACATGCAAAAATGAAATAATAATAAGTTTATGATTGCGGTGGCTCAGCCTAGGTTTAAACAACTCAGAAGCAGCCTTCTTTTTATTTATTTCTCTTTTACAAACGCCTCTCTGGAGAGCCTGTGAGCCCCATGTGCTCGATTGATCGGGCTCTGCCGGCTGTGCCCAGCTGTAATGGGCTGGGGGGGGCCCATTCCTGCTGTCAGAGCCCAGGGGAAGCTTTCCAGTCCAGTATTGATCCTTGGGAAGTTTATGGCTGCTTGTAGTAGCAGTTTCTAGTGTTTGCTGAAACTGTCACGAGATGGCCTCTTTCACTTCTTAGCATCAGGCTAAGCTTCCTCCACATCAAAAAGATTTATTTCCATGCTTAATTTTTCCAGTACAACATTTCTGGCTCAGAAATGGAGCTGATGTCTATATGACACTAATGCAGCTCTGTACAGCTACCTTATATATATTTCTGTCTTCTCATGGACCATGTGAGGTGGTAGCAGCTCAGGACAGGGCTCTTGGGACCACTACAGACCATCTTCAACCCATGTCCTCTTTGACCACTTCCTTCTCGGTTTACCAGCCCAGGAGATCCTGCTTTTCTCTGCAGCCATCCCTGCTCTCCTTCAGCTATCACCTGGGAGCAGGTCTTGTGTTTCTCTCCTGCCTGCAGTACACCTTTTCCAACCTTCAGGAGGGACTGTTGCTTCCTGAGTGGCAATTCCAAACCCCAAACTATCTTTCTCAATCACTCAGTTTTCCAGGTCAGGTTTGTAGAGCTGCTTCTCATGGGTCCTCAGATGGAGCAGCAAGAGCTCCTTTTCTCCCATTCCTCTGCTGAGCTGTGTATGCCCAGCTGTGGCTAAAGTCATCTCACTGTGTGCTCCTCACACTGGTAAGACCTCTCTGCAAAGTGGTAGAGCATCAGTTTGGGTCAGCTGGATGCTGCATCTTGCATACACTGTTTTAGGACCAAAGCAGAGCACCAGTTTGGGTCAGCTGGATGCTGCATCTTGCATACACTGTTTTAGGACCAAAGCAGAGCACCAGTTTGGGTCAGCTGGATGCTGCATCTTGCATACACAGGTTTAGGACCAAAGCATTTGTACCCTTTGGGTGCTCCATAAGGTCAGTGATGTCTGCTATGTCATTCTGCAGCCACATTTCTATTCCACTGTGGTTGTTAATGACCAAAGTGGATCATCCACGAGAGCCCCAGGGTGGTGTTGTGCTGTCTGAAGGAGGGTGACAATGCCAGTAGTGGCCTCAGCCAGCCCTTCAGTGTGGTCCTGCCTGCCGAAGCATGGCCAGCTCCTGGAAGCTGAGTTCTGAAAGAGCCATTCTCCTTGACCGACTTATTTTTGCCCATGTTCATGGCCTGCCTTGTGTCCTGAGGAAAAGATCATGCTGCTTGAAGGCCTTTATTTTTAGCCAGCCCAGTTTTCTTGCTGCAGCTTAGTGGGAGCTGCTCCTTCCAGTTCAGCTCCATCGTAGCTCACTCTCCTCTGTGTTTGTTTGGCTCTCACCCAGCTCCCTGATGTTCTTTGTACATCGATCTCTCACTCAGTGGGTTTCCTACCCCCCTTCCACCAGGTTTCCTTCCTGCTCCTTTATCTTCTGCTCAGCCTCTTCCACTGCTCCAGCTTCATGGCTTAACCTTTGATTTCCCTCTGCCCTTGGTTTGCAGTGAGGACCGAGGAGCAGCATTTCACAACTCCAGAAGCAGCTCACCAGCTTGTCCTGGAACCCAACACCCCTCCACAAGCAAAAGCTTCCCTCCTCTCTGCTCTGACAGCCCTAGCAGTGCCTCCCCTCCCCACAAGTGTCAGGAAATTGGAAATGATGCTCTAGCCACATGCAAATCAATAGTTGCCTCCTTGGCCTGGCTTGGCCTTGCTCTTTCTTCCTTTACCCAGGGCAGGAGGGAGCACTGCTCTCTGTTGAACTTGGAGCAGTGATTTATGGATATGACCCATCCTGTCCAGGCAGTTGACCTGCACTATATTTCTTTTTCTCAGCCTATCCACATAGCCCTGAGCAGTGGCTTGTGCTCAGCATTGGATCATGGAAAGGTAGGCTCAGAAATCTGGGCCAGGATATTTTTCTTTTTGAGCCCATAGAGCAATAGGTGAGGACTTGAACTCACTCCTAGAACTGCACAAACTGCATTAGGAACAGCACCAATACCCATTTCATTTTCCATAGGGGTCAGTCCTGTGTGCAATTCCCATCAGGAGTTCCAAAACAAAAAGAAATTAATTATGAGACTACTTTGCAGACTGCCTTTTTTATTCTCTGGGCTACTGCCAGAGAGCACAGGGTGATTGAAGAAGCAGGACCACTTCTGTAGTCCTATTTCTTAGAAAACTTGGGAGGGGGGATTGTTCATTTAATTTAAAATGCAGCTACAGCTGGAAACCACACAGCATCACCTCTTCAGCTGCAGGAAGCCCAATGCAGTTGGTAAAGGTTACTGTGGAGTAAATCCATGCTGCAAATCAATCCAGCTCCTCTTGGTGTCCTTGAAAAAAAATCTTTCTCTTGGGAGCTCTGCTAATTCTCCAGGTGTGGACACTGGGGGGGGGAAGGTTTATTCTGAGAGGCTGCTGTGCACAATCCCTGCCTCCTGTCCTCCAACCCATCAGGCTGGATTTGCTGTAATAGGAGTTCACTCAAATGCATCTGTGATTGCGTGGAAATTGAAGTGTGAGAGAGGAAAGGAATGAGGCAATTGAGAGGAGTGACTGACGCCCAACTTCTCTCCCTGCTGCTAGTGTCACCTCAGTGACCACCATTAATGATGCCAAATGGGTATATTTTCCAGTGCCTGGTGTTGATGGGCAACAAATCGCAGGAAATGCTCAGCTATTTCCCTCTGAGTGGCTTTATCTGGACCTTCACACGTTCCCTGCTTTGATTTTTGGCTCCTTATTAACGAGAAATGTGCAGGGAGGATGATTGTTGATGATACATGAGCCAAGAATAGATTCCATCTCCTTTTCCCATTTTGGCACCAAAATGCCAAGAGGAATGAGACACCCTGTAGTAAATGCTGTTCATTTTGAGGCAGCAACTAGAAAATACGGCTGTGACTGAGTTAGGGGGAAGAACAGATGAGCCAGATGATTTGTGCTTTGCTTGGTAATATTGCTGGATCAAATGGGATCTGTAAAGAGGTGGGAAATGGCATTTTCCCTGGGAAATGTCATACTCCCATCCAGTGAAATGTTAAAATGGTGTCCTAATGAGTCTACAGCTCTTTGCTGTTCTCTCCCCTAGTCCATAAGGTTGTCCTCAGGCTATCAAGATGCAGGGCCACCGTTGCAGGACATGTTTCTCTGCCTCATAGCTGCCAATCTCTTCTTTAGCTGCTGCCTCCTAATTCCTCAGGGGGAAAAAAAAAAACAAAACCAAAACCAAAAAAAACCTCAAAACAAACCCAGAGCATCCTGTTCCCTCCTGGGAACATGTCCTGCTTTTCTCTAGCTGAGGGAAACATTAAATAAGAACATTAAAAACGAGGCTCATTAGCAATGCCCAAGGTGGAAAGCTCTCAGCAGTGTGAGCTGGAGCATTTGCTTGGGCTGTCTGCAAGTGACAATGCTCCCTGTAGGCCTGGGGAATGGCTCAGTGTGAACATAGGAAGAGCCAAATCCTTAATTTCATACTGAAGACAATTGCCAGGGCTTGGGACAGCACTTGAGGGTGCAAGGACATCTGCTTCCTACCTCAGGACTCAGGGTAGGATGCAATAATAGAAGTCTCTGTCTCCATTTCTCTTTATCACCCAAGAATCTGCAACTCTTCCAGCAGCATTCCCTGCTTTTCTCTTTCTCTTATTGCTGCCCACAGCACTGAGCTGGAGCTGTGGACAGGCTTTGGGTGTTGCATTCGTTCAGCAGATCCTCAGTAACTACAAGTTGCCTTCCCATCTGCCTTGTAGGAAGCTTGCTGTAAGACCACCCCAGGCCTAGGCTGTTGGGGAGCTTTGGTGCTGGGTATCTATGCCCCAGATGTGCTAGGGATGGGCACTGCAAGAGCACAGAGCTCCTGAGAGAGCCCTGCACAGGCAGTTCAGCAGCGAGAAACAGCTATCAGCATCGTCTGCCTGTGTTAATCACGAGGGAACTACAGCAGAATTATCTTTGGAGGCTTTCAAGTGTAAAAGTGCAAGCTGTGAGGACTTTTGGCATCTCTGAGAGCCATTGTAAGCAAGGAAGTGTTGATATATTTCCATCAGAGAAGAAAAAATGCCCGCCTCAAATCCACTCACCTGCCCGGACCTGTCAGAGCAGTGAGCTGTCACCTCCAGGTCTGGGAAGGAGACAGATCTCCTGATTTAATCACCAAATCCCAGCACCTTCACCACACTGATAACAGCATCAAGGCTTCTCACCCAAAGAGCTGCTCACTGACACATGCCACGATAGCACAGGCATGGTGGAGCAATTCTGGGGAGAGGAGGGTGGGGAATGGAGCTGCTTGGAATGGGGTTTTGGTCCAGCTGCCAGAAATACCTTTGTTGATCCATAATGTGGTGTCCGTGAGCCTCAACAGGCTCCTGTAAGGAGAAGATACAGCTCCTGCTGGTGCTCTTAGATAAGGTTCTGAGGGTGGCAGATGCTGTGGTTAAGCTTCATCCTTGGGGAGATGAGCTCTGGGCTTGGCTGGAGCAGCAGGAATTACCTGCAGCAAATAAAATGGGAGTTGATGAGCTGCTCCCAGCCAACCCATGCTGCACCACTTCCAGCTCAGCATCCAGCACTCATCACATCTTTGAGTTGTGGTGCAGCAGTTGGGTGGGATTGGGTTCAAATTCTCCATCTGTCAGGACTCACTGGAATCATTTTAATGGCTTCTTTCAGCTCGACCTAGATAAACCATTAAGGGCAGAAGGCAAAACTTTGAAACATCCATCCACCCATCCCTTCATCCACCCATCCCTCCATCTATCTCCATCCATCCATCTACCCAACAACCCATCCCTCCACCTATCTCCATCCATCTACCCAACCACCCATCCCTCCATCTATCTCTATCCATCCATCTATTCAACTACCCATCCCTTCATCTATCCATCTATCTTCATATATCCATCCATCTACCCAACCACCCATCCCTTCATCTCCATCCATCCATCTACCCAACCACCCATCCCTCCATCTATCTCCATCCACCTACCTGACCACCCATCCCTTCGCCCACTCATCCATCTGTGTCTGCTCTCCCAGCAGCTGTGCCCAGGCTCCCTGGCACCCCCCATGCTGTTGGCAATGAGTGCTTGCAGCAGGAAGGCACTGACCCTGCTCAGCAGTGTGTTTGCTGTCTGTGGTCTTGGTCTCCTGGGCATCTCCGTCAGCACCGACTACTGGCTCTACCTGGAGGAGGGCATCGTCCAGCCCCAGAACCAGACAGCTGAAATCAAACTGTCCCTGCACTCAGGGCTCTGGAGGGTCTGCTTTCTGGCAGGTATGGCCTCTCTCCCCAAAATGTCCCTCGTAAGGTGATGTTTGCTGCCTGTCACCATCGTATTCGATGGCCTTAAAAGTCTCTTCCAACCAAGAGGATTCTGTGGTACCATAGAAGAGGGCTGGGGAAAGTAGGGAGATGTGGAAGCTGTGCCCATCTGCTTCCAAACCTCAAATCACAGAATAGTGGAATGGATTGGGTTGGAAGTGGCCTTCAAAGGTCATCTCGTGCAACCCCCCTTCAGTCAGCATGGACATCTGCAAATAGAGCTCAGAGCCAACAACTACTCAGCCCAGAATGGTTCCAGGGATGGGACACCTCCCACCTCCCATCTTGGGTCAGTGTGTCACCACCCTCAGTGTAAAAAATGTTTTCCTTCTAGCTAGTCTGAATCTCCCTCTTTTGAGAGTGAAAATCACCTCCCTCAGCCTCAGGCATAACCTGAGTGGTGTCACCATCCTCTTACCCATGCTCAGCTGCAACAGTCAGATTGATAAAATGTGCCTTTGCCTGCTGCCATGTCCCCACTGCCTCATGTACTGTTTTGTGCCAGTGCCTTGGGCAGCAGCTCACAACTTTCCTTTTTGTCCCTGCAACACTTGGATTCAGGTCAGCTGGACTATTCCTTCATCCACGCCAAGTCTGGTGCAGAAACTTGGCTGAAGGGACAGAGACTGAGTAAAACCCAAGGGAATGGCAGCCTCAAAGTGACCCATCTGAAATGTCATAAACTTTCAGTTACTGCTTTGGAAAAGTCAAGGGAGTGAGAAGCTCTTCAGTCTGGAGAGGAGAAGGCTCTGAAGTGACCTTATTGTGGCCTTTCAGTATCTTAAGTGGGCCACAAGAAAGCTGGGGAGGGACTTTTCAGGATGTCAGGTAGGGATATAGGACTGTGAGGAACGGAACAAAGCCAGAAATGGGTAGATTCAGACTGGATGTTAGGAAGAAGTTCTTCAGCATGGTGAGACCCTGGAACAGGTTGCCCAGGGAGGTGGTAGAAGCCTCATCCCTGGAGGTGTTTAAGGCCAGGCTGGATGAGATTCTGGACAGCCTGATCTAGTGTGAATTGTCCCTGGTCATGGCAGGGGGGTTGGAACTAGATGATCCTTGTGGTCCCCTCCAACCCAGACTGATTCTATGATTCTATACCACCTCTGTGGTGACCCTGAAGCCTCTGGCATCAGTGTTCACGCTTTTGTAAACAAGGGCATCCTTTTCACAGAGTCACACAGAATCTCAGAGTGGTGGGGGCTGAGCTGAAGATCATCTTGTCCAACCTCCCTTGCTAGAGCAGGAAGGGTTTTTGCACGAGGTGACAGACAAGAGATGTTTTTCCTCCCAAGATGGAAGCAGCAGCATGAAACAAGATTTTTTTTTTTTTTTTGCATGCGTTGAAATGAATTTTAAAGTTAGTCTCTCCCCCCACAAAACCAAACCAACCAGAGAAACACAGTGCAGGTGTGACTTGGCCTGTGTCTGCTGCAGGGGAGGAGCGTGGCCGCTGCTTCACCATCGAGTACGTCATGCCCATGAACATCCAGCTGACATCCGAGTCCACTGTCAATGTCCTCAGTGAGTGCTTTGGTGGGACCTTACCCTTTGCAGCCTACAAAACATCACTAAGCAGCCCTCCAAGGAATTCCCATGTCCTTGCTGGAGAAGCTTTGACAGTACTACCATGGGGGAGTGCAGCTGTTCATGCCCTGTGGATCACCCAATATGCCCCTAAGCATTGGGGGAAACCTCCCTTTCTAATGGCAGGATGCTCACAGAAGCTCCAAGCCATGCAATTTTCTGTCCCTGGCTTTTCAGTGCTGATATTTGTGGAGGTGTTTGGCTCTACAGCCTCTTCTCCATGCTTTGCAGCTGTGTTTATTCTGTAGCAGACAGTTTTGCACATGACAGAATCACAGAATTAACCAGGTTGGGAAAGACCTCTAAGATCACTGAGCCCAACCTATCACTTAACCCTTCTAATTAACTAAACCATGGCACTAAGTGCCCCCCACGGAGGGCTGGATTAAGGGTGGAGTGTCCCAGCTCTCACCATGATCCCTGCAGTCAGATTTAATAAACAGAATTGTTCAGCAGGCAGTTTTACGGGAAAGAAACTAAAGAAAAGTGCAGGTTCTGATGGGTTTCTCCTGTGTAACACTTGACACAGAAACCCTCAGCAGAGCAAACAGTGGCAGAGAATTCCTTGGCCAGATAGGGTCACCTTTGCCCTCAGCCCATTAGCAAAGAGGGGAAGCCCTGCCTAGGGTTCTGTTGCAGCTCAAGGGCATCATCCAGGAGTGAAGGAGGGCACACTGTGGTCAGACAGCGGCAGAGCTGGAGCCAGCCAAGCACACTTGTTGCACTGCGTGGGAAGGATTGACCTGTTCTCACTTTCCTCTTCTCCTCCCCTCCAGAGATGATTCGCTCTGCCACCCCCTTCCCTCTGGTCAGCCTCTTCTTCATGTTCATTGGCTTCATCCTGAGCAACATCGGCCACATTCGGCCTCACAGGACCATCCTTGCCTTTGTCTCGGGGATATTCTTCATCCTGTCAGGTGAGTTTTGCTGGCCAAGGTTCCTCCTGAAAATCCTTGAGTGTGGAGGATTGCAGCTGCTGGTGCTCTCCTAACCTGCTGTGGCTGCTGCTTGTTGGATTCATCACCTCTGGGGGGCTCCTGGCTCAGCCCTGCAGCCTGTTCAGCCTTTGCAGGTGCAACACTCATCTGTGACACTGGGGGAGGAGGTGTGGAGGAAAGGACCCAACAGTCGTGCAGGAGCAGTTGCTGAAGAAGAAAATGCCTCTCACAGCACAGGAGAGATCTGAGACTTCAAACTGCTTGGCCAGGATGTTTCTACACGAGACAAGGGAATGTTTTATTCATGGTGTTGTGTCAGTGTTAAACAAATAGCTGTGACAGCTGAGCTTTGAAGCCAGCTCCCACACGCTGCACGTGGACTCACTCGAGCAGGTAAGGCTTTGACTGAAGCGAGAGGAGTGCCCCGGGTTGGCTCAGCAGGGAAGCAGCCTCTTTCCCCAGTTATTTCAAGCACACTGCCACAGTTTCACACTTTCACCCACAAGTCAGGACTTCAAGGAAGGTGCTTCTCCAGTGGCTTCAGCCCTATGGCTTTCCCCAGCATCCTTCTGCTTGGTTTCCCTCCAGGTCTGTCACTGGTGGTGGGGCTGGTCCTCTACATATCCAGCATCAACGACGAGATGCTGAACAGGACCAAGGACTCGGAAACGTTCTTCAATTACAAATATGGGTGGTCCTTTGCCTTCTCTGCCATCTCCTTCCTTCTCACAGAGGTACCTGGGAGCTCTCACATCCCTGTAACATGTGTATCCTGTCCTCAGAGTGACAGGCATTGAGCAAAAAGAGGGCTCAGAGGGGGCTGTGAGGGAAGATGAGCATTATGAGAGTGGTGGGAGACACACAGTGGGGACAGACCCCAAGAACAGAATCACAGAATGCATTGGGTTGGAAGGGACCTTCCAAAGCTCATTGAGTCCAACCACCCTGCAAGTAAACAGGGACATTTTTAACTAGATCAAGTTGCCTGGAGCCCCATCAAGCCTGATTTTGTGTGCACCTGGTTCAGTAGTAGTGGTAGGATTGTGAGTTCAAGGTGAGTGGTTGGACTCGATGACCTCAAAGGTCTCTGGCTCAACAGTTCTATGGCTCTGTGATTCTGTGACTTGATGAGACATTAATTGATGGCAAGCATGAATGCAGTGGAGGACAAGAGGTGGTTGTGCCACCTTATTTAATGCATGGGCCCAGGACACAGAGCAGTGAAGTGACTCCTCAGGAGCTCCTCTGCATCGTTAGCAGGGCAGAGCAAGGGAATTCTGTTTCTGCTGCGTTCTGGTGGCGGTGAAGGAGGCAGCCATTAGAAGGATGAGCATCAGGCCATGTCTCTCTCCCCTGCAGAGCGCCGGGGTGATGTCTGTCTACCTGTTCATGAAGAGATACACAGCTGAGGACATCTACCGACCTCACCCCAGCTTCTACCGGCCCCGTCTGAGCAACTGCTCCGACTACTCGGGGCAGTTCTTGCACCCGGACGCGTGGGCGCGGGGCCGCAGCCCTTCGGACATCTCCAGCGAGGCGTCCCTGCAGATGAACAGTAACTACCCAGCTCTGCTCAAGTGCCCTGACTATGACCAGATGTCCTCATCCCCATGCTGAGCACCACCACCCCTGCGCCCGCTCCCACCCCAACGCCGATGGGCGCCGCCTCCTGACTCCGTTTGTCGTTTATTTTTGAGGCCGCTTGTTCAGGACAATTCTCTATTTATAGGAGCATAAAAATAAGCAGAGAGAGAGAGAGATGATGAGTTATATAATCAATAATGTAACCTAGAGAATGGGGATCTTTTCCTTTCTTTGGGTTGATTGGGGGTCTGGGGTGGTTTGGGGTTTTTTGGGTTTTTTTTTGGTTTATTCTTCCTTGTGTAACTGAAAACCTTTCCAAAGTCCTCTTCTTTCAGCTCATCCTGCTGAGCAAACAGCAGTTCTGCCTGGGGGATAAATCCAGGGCTGCACTCGTGAGCAGGAAAAAAAAAAAAAAAGAAAATAGAGTAGAAGTAAGAAAAGGAACAGAAACAAACAAAAAAAGTGTTGGGTTTTTTGGGGGGATTTTTTTTTTTTTTTCTGGTTCAGGTAGGCTGGAAAAGTTTGTGCACTTGGCTGTGTCATTTAATTATCGATTTCCTGGTGTAAGCACCAGTGGACAGAAAGGATTTGTGAACAGCTCCAAGAAATTGGCATCGTCAGAGAAATGCAGATTTGATATTTGCTGGTTGATATCTCTGGTTGCTGGATATCACTTTTAACCAGACTGCCTTGGGAAATGGCTCAGCTCGCCCAGCAGGCTTGGACACCACCACCAGGATCTTGTTTTTCTGCAGCCACTCTCAATCTGGTCCTTAAATAGGCTGGAGGCTCTGCTACAACCCTGGGGTGTCCAGGCTCTCAGGGTGGGTTGGGCACCCACATTTCCTCCATCACAGACTGGAGGGCTGAAGAGCAACCGAGAGAATATCAGCACAGCAACTAGTGGAAGATTACCTAAAACCTTCTCACAGGAAACATTAAGCACAGGGCAAGAGGCAGTGGGAACAAACGTGGCATAGGAAGTTTTGCCTAAATGTGGGGAGGAACTTCCTTACTTTGAGGTTGGCAGAGCACTGGAACAAGGCTGCCCAGAGAGGTTGTGGAGTCTCTGCCTCTGCAGACCTTCAAAACCTACCTGGACATTGCAATCCTGTGCAAGCTGCTGTGGCAGTGGGGTTGGAGTAGATGATCTCCAGAGGGTCCTTTCCAACCCCTACCATTCTGTGACTCTGTGATTTTAGAGGAAGTTCTGGCCAGAAGTGTGAGTTATTTCAGTGAAAAGTGAGATGCCAAACTGGTGCAAAGTGATGTAGCTGAGGTCGCTTAAGCCACCATAGCAAAGTAGTTCGATTGTGTTTCATTTGGGCAGGAAAACAGTATTTTATCTGCTTTCGTGTGTGTGAGAGCCTTATTTTGAGGTTAAAATTCACATGGTGACTTGACACCTTGGTCTCAGGCAGCTGCTCAGGCTGAGAGCATCACTCTGCTTGAAAATGAAGGGAAAGAAAAGGCTCTGCTCCTCTGCATGCTCCTGTGCAAGCCATCAGCTTGTCTCTCCACGTGGGAGAAACTTGGTCCAAACTCCATTTCTTTTCTTATTTTCAAACCTTTCTGAAGATTTCCTTTCTGTAAAACGAAACCCTCCGGAGAGTCTTGGTGTTTGAGCTTGTTTTGTCTTACTGTAACTGAAACAAATTGAATACATGCACTTCTAACCTCCTCTGCAGCATCCTGTGTCATGAGTGTTGCACCTCTTTGCTATTGTCTTTTATTTGGAAACCACTCCAAAGCAGGGTCCAAGTCCACTATTTGCACCCTCAAGGATCTCCTGGGGGACACCCTTCCTTTGTGTGCTTGGGGTTTTTAAAATCAAGGAAGGTTCTCCTCAGCTTCTATTCTGCCCTGGCGAGACCCCAGCTTGAGTACTGTGTTCAGTTTTGGGCTCCGCAGCTTAAGGAGGACAGGGATCTGCTGGAGAGGGTCCAGTGGAGGGCTGTGAGGATGATGATGGGACTGGAACACTGCCTGGTGAGGAGAGGCTGAGGGACCTGGGGCTGCTTAGTCTGGAGAAGACTGAGAGGAGATTTAATAAATGTTTATAAATATTTGAGGGCTGGGAGTCAGGAAGTGGGGGACAGGCTCTGCTCACTTGCACAGGAGGTTCCAGCTCAACACAAGGGGGAACTTCTTTCCTGTAAGGTTCCCAGAGCACTGGCACAGAGAGCAAATCCCTACAGCCTGGGAAGCCCCAGGTGAAGGTTGTTGTTGCTTTGTTTCAGAGGTGCCTGGTGATAGGACAAGGGGCAATAGGCAGAAACTACAGCACAGGTGGTTTCATTTGAACTTAAGAATCTTCTTTGCTGTAAGGGTGCTGCAGGAGCAGCCTGCCCAGAGAGGTTGTGGAGTTTTCTTCTCTGGGACTTTGTGGAGGCTTTCCTGTGCAACTGGATTTAAGCAAGCTGGTTAGCAGTGCAAGTTGGACCAGATGATCTCCAGAGATCCCCTCTAACCTTCACCATTCTGTGATTCCTCTGGACACAAGACTGAAGACCTGTGCCCTTTCATCAGCTTTGAGCAGGCAAGACCTGAAGGTTATCTTATTGGGGTGGGCTTCAGCCACGTATCTCCGTGGGAGGGCAAGGAGCTGGCGGGAGCATGGTGTATGTGGTTTGGGGGGGTTCTGGCACTCAGCACTCTGCTGGCAGGTCCTTCTGGTGGGTTGGTAATGCTGCTTGTAAGGGCTGTGTGTTCACTTCCTCAGCTGTGGGAAGGTAGTCCCATGGGCTCTCCAGGGTGTGCTAGGAAATTAAATAGTCTCATTAGCAGTGCAGAACCAGCACGTCTGTGGGGGCAAAATGCTCACCCAAGTAAATACTCCTCCACTCAGGAGAGAGAGAGAGAGAGATGAGAAATTCTTCTTATTATTTCCTCTTTCTTCTTCTTTCCTTATGATATTGATTTATTTACTTCCAATTATTTTTTTCCCTCACCACCAAAGATGAAGAGTCAGAGCTAACTAGGCAAAACAGCACTTTGCCTCCTTGCTTTTCTTGCCCAGTTTTAGGGTCTGCTGCTGCGTTCTTCACCCTGCTGTGGAGGCCAGGTTACTCCACCAGCCTGCCCTCCCTCATAACCACTTAAGATCTTTAACTTCTCTTTCTACACATTGGCTGCCCTGCAGCTGTCTTGGAACATGCTACCATTCCATATCTTGGGATGTGACTCCTAGGGCAGGAAGCAGGATGTCCCCAGCACCCTGGGTGCCACCCCAACTGCCCTGCTGTGGCGCTCAGCTGCCCTTTTCTCCAGGCACAGCAGGGTTTCTGTCCTTTGCTATTGTGGAGATCTCAAACTGCAGCTTGTTCCCATGGATACAGTGGATTATACAAAGGGAAGAGCTGCCTCTTTGCTTTATCTCCATGTGAGGTTTTGTGCACCTTAGGTTTTGGATTATGGGGACCTCAGCGGTTATAATGGGCTGGTGAAGGCTGCAGTGATTACCCTGAGCATCTTCAACTGCAAACCAATCTCTCCTGATGTAACCCTTGAAAGTAAAGGAGGCTCTGGGCAGTGTGGCACTGCCCATTGCCTAGACCTGCCCATGCATGCAGCGTGCATCATTAACAAAATATGTGCCCAGGTCACACAGAATTGTGCCTCTACTCTGCCCTAGGGAGGCTACACCTGGCGTAGTGTGTCCAGTTCTTGGCTTCCTGGATAGTGAGGGACAGAAAAGTACTGGAGAAAGTCCAGTGGAGGGCCAGGAAGATACTGAAAGGGACTGGAGCACATCTCTAATGAGCAGAGGCTGTCTAGCCTGGAGAAGAGCTGCCTGAGAGGGATCAGTGCTCAGCAAGAGCTAAAGGGTGGAGGTGATGGAGATGGGGCTGGGCTCTTTTCAGTGGTGCCCAGTGGTAGGAAAAGGAACAATGGGCACAAACTGGAACCCAGGAGGTTTCATTTGAACTTAAGGAAAAATTTCTATACTTTGAGGATGACAGAGCCCTGGAACAGGCTGCCCAGAGGTCTCCATCTCTGAATACATTCCAAATCCACCTGGACACTGTGATCCTGGTGGGTCTGCTCTGTGTGTGTGTGGGAGGCTGGACTAGATGATCTTTGAAGGTCTATTCTCACCTAAACCATTCCATGATTCTGTTTGAGGAATACATTGGCTCTAAGTGGATATTTTCAAGCTCTGAGCAGTTTTCACTGTGGTGTTCTGCAGGCTTTTTTAATCAAACCATCTCAGAAATCCCCCAAGCCCCCCCTCCTCCCTCCTTTTCCAGCAAAAGGGGAAATATTCACACACAAATTGTGATTAATACTCCTCGAATCTATGCAGCACCAGCGCTCAAGGTTGTTCCCCAAGGAGCCATCACTTTTGTCATGGGCTCCAAATAAATCTTCTGGCTGTGATGAGATACAGCTGCTTTTAATGTTTCATGTAGGGGAAATGTGAATTCATCTCTCTGAGAGGCAAACCACCTGTGGCTGGGCTGCACAGGAGGTGCTTGTTGATGGGGCCAGGTCAGGTTTGCGCACTGATGCTGGTGCAGCTCGGGGCTGAGCGCGCTGCTGTGGTTTGGGCTTTGAATCATTCATTTTGGAACAAAGTCCCTGTTACCCCAACTGCATGTAGACAAATCCCCAGGCCTGAGATTCAGCTCTTTGTTGCTAACCAACAAAGTGTGTAGGCACACGTTGAAATCCCCTGGACTCCTGCAGGATCCAGAGCAGAGCCGAAACGAAGCCCAAGCGAAGCTCTGCTGGGCAGGAGTTGTCTTAGTGGGCATGTTCAAAAGCAGCTGGTTGCAGGCTCCTTGTGGCAAAGGAGCTAGGAAAGAGGAGGCAGTAAAAAAGACATGGCCATAAATTTCTTATTTTCCTACAGTGGTAAGCTCTCTAATGAGGTGTGTGCTCCCAAAAAAACGTAACCCTGAGGTTCTCACATCTGCCTGGCATCTTGACACATGCCAGCTTCCCGCTGCTACTGCAGGGGAGAAAAAAATCTGCTGAGAAAGCTGAAAGGTGCTATTTAATTAATAGCAGCCAATTTGAATAAGTACCAAAATGTCATCCAGCTCCTCTGGAGGTGAGCTTGGTGACTTCACCTCCACAGGAGATTGGAGGCTTCTGAAGCCAGGGCACACTGTCAGTGCCACGTTATGAGCAGGGAGAAAAGCATCTTAATTTTCAACGTGCTGTCTTGCCAGATCCTGCTCATTTCTTCCTATTTAATAAGTAAATCTATGGTATTTAGATCTAGCACAGCTGAGTCCTGTTTGGCTTTTAATGCTGGTTTCATCTGTTTCTAGCCTGGCTTGTCAAAGGCTTCCCAAGGGAGGAGGTTCGAGAGGCATTCTGTGGTGCTTGCCAAGGCTGCAGAGTGCCCAGCCAACATCTTACCCTGAAATAATTACAGATCTTAGAGCTGATCTGCTTCACTACTAGAGAAGTTCAAAGATCTTAGATTCCAGATCTTGGCTTCCCTACAGATTCCAGGTCTGGGCTTCCCACTTCAAAAGGGACAGGGAACTACTGGAGAGAGTCCAAGAGAGGCTCTGAGGATGCTGAGGAGAGTGGAGCATCTCTCTGACAAGAGGCTGAGAGACCTGGGGCTGTTTAGCCTGGGGAAGAGCAACCTAAGAACAGATCTTCTGCATGTTCATCAACAGCTAAAGTGCAGGGGACAAGAAGATGGGGCCAGACTCTTTCAGTGGTGCCCAGTGACAGCAAAAGAGGCAAAGAGAACAAACTAGAATGTATGAGGTTTCACTTGAACTTAAGGAGAAACTTCCTTGCTGTGAGGGTGCTGGAGCCCTGGAGCAGGCTGCCCAGAGAGGTTATGGAATGTCTCTCTGAAGAGATTCCAAACCCACCTAGAGATTGTGATCCTGGCCAGCCTGCTGTGGGTGACCCTGCTCTAGCAGGGAGATTGGACTAGATGATCTCCAGAGGTGCCTTCCAACCCCCTATCATCCTGTGGTCTGAGTGAAAGCTTTCATTTACCCCTAAAAATCAAACTGTGCTTTTATTTCAGCTGAAATTACAGGGTCTGCTTCTTGGGAGAGCATCTCCTGTTCCTCCTGGGCTTAAGGAATTGGGGGATGACCCTTGTTTGCCCAGGCCAATAGGATCATCTATTATTTAGTATTGCTATTCATAATTTAGATAAACACAGAGGGTTTCTCCAGCAGTGCAGAACACATACACACAAAATCCCAGCCAAATTATTTATTTCCATATAAATTATGTACTGTCAAAACTGCTCTCCTGATCTGAAGGTTAAAGGCTTCATCACAGGAATGTAGCAGCTCCTCATCTTTTTCAATCAGGATGTGATTATTTACAGGGGTGAAAAAAAAAAAAGGCATCCTGATGGTTGTAGGTTTCCTCTTGATCTGCTCCAGCAGCTCTGTCTGACTGAGAGCAGCTGAAATAAGTGAAATGAATACAGGAGCTCAGGGTTGTTTCATCTTCCCATAGAAAGTAGGTCATATCCCCAACCAAGCTGTATTTTATTCATGTAAATACATCCCTACAATTAAAAATGCAACAAAAACTACTTTCATGTCAACAGAGCTGAGACTGGTGAAACTGGGTTGAGGCTGGCACTGGTTTTCCTTGGGGCATAGCCACGCTGCTGGACAGGTAGGTCCCATGTCCTCTGCCGTGGATGTGGGGCCCCAAAGCATCAGTTTGGGAGCAGGAAAGCTGAGTGGAGCAGGAGAGGAGTGAAAGCACTCCAAGCTCTCCAGATTGAGCTCCATATAGGAATAATGATGGCTGCTATTTTAAGAAGTTGTTTAATGATGTTAAACCGATGACAGGCTGAGATTATAACACTGCCACCTCCACACTCCTGGGGCTCTTTTCTTTTCTCCCCCTCCCCACACATCAGCTCTGGTATATTTGCATTTTTTTTTTCCCAAGCCTGTTACCAATTACCATTCTCAAAGGCTCTTAAGCAAGCTTTGCAAGAGGGAAGAAGATGAGACATTGAACTACAACAGCATGTACAACAGTGTGTACCTGTAGTGTGCGTGGCATAGGTTGGACCCCAGGTGGCTCCATCTGAACATAAGGAAAAGCTTCTTTCCTCTGAGGGTTCAGGAGCATCAGAGAAGTTTTGTATTCACCTTTAGAGAGATTCCAAGCCCACCTAGGCATTGTGATCCTGGGCAGCCTGCTCTGGGCAACATTACTTTAGCATGGTGTTGGACTAGATGCTCTGCAGAGGTCCCTTCCCCTGCCCACCACTCTGGGATTCTGTGTTGCTGATGGGCACGTTGGCACTTGGGGAAGTTTGGGTGAAAGGTGGTGCTGTAGGTATGCACACAGAGAGTAGAGTAGAATAAGCCAGGTGGGAAGAGACCTCCAAGATCATCCAGTCCAGCCTATCACCCAGCCCTATCCAATGGCACAAGAGTTAATAATGATTTTCTGGGAGACTTCATGTTTTGTTTGCCCTGCATGGTAACAGGCTCAGAGCTCTCCTTGGCAGGATTGTCCCTCCCCAGTGCAGGGCTGTGTCTCACTACTGCCACAGAAACTGGAGGTGCTTGAAGGAACTGCTGTAAAAGGGATGTCAGGGCTGTCTTGGGAGCATGCATTGCCAGAAACAGGAGGTGTCTGAAAGAGAGACATCATTAAAAATGAGGTTTTTAAATAGGATTTTCTACCACATTTTGGTCTTTTCTGGTTTTTCATTTGTAAGAAGAGAAGGAAAAAAAGTAAGGTCAGGTCCAGCTGGCCTTTGTTTGGGAAGGAGCGCAGGAAGGTGATGTCTGAAGCTCTTGAATAAGGGTGTGTGAGCAGGGTTTCACAGCACCAAATCCAGCCCAACGTGCACCCAAGGCACCTCCTCTGGAGATCTCTCTGCGTCCTTAATGGGGGAGAAGAAACTCTTAAGTCCTCACTTTGACCAAGTGTGCTCTTATTCCAGGTGATGTCATTGAGTTTTTGTGCACTGGGGTTTGGCTTCATTGGTTATTTCTTGGTTGTTTGTTATATTTGGAATGGAGTTGTCTCTTCCACGCACGGCACTTCTCCAGCTGGCAAAGGTCAGCTGTCTTTCCTGCTCTGTGATGGAGCTTCACAGGAAGCAAGAGGTTGGGAAGATTAAAGCAGAAAATAGATCTGTCAAGCTGTCCCATTTGCTTGAGGGTCTTTGGGTTCTGCTTGGCTCTCTGGTTGGGGGTTTTTAAGACATCAGGAGAGAGGCTTGAAAATAAATTAGGTTTCGTTTAGCTCAGAGTAACAATTAAAATTTGGAATGGTCTGGGCTTGTTTCAGCAAATCAATTAAAAGACTGGCACATAACTGATGTGCACCTTTGTCTTTCACTCTCCTGGTCAGGCTGGGATGTTTGAAGGTGAGGTCACTAATCCAACACCTGTTCCCATTGGCCAACCTTCTATCTGTCCTTTATGACCTCCTGGCTGGCCTCTAACCTGCGATGCTGTGGACTTCTCCCTGAGAAGGATTTTCTCTGTCACCAGCTGTTCCACCCAATTCCATTTAAAACAATTTTGTATTGCATCTCCCACATTCACACCCAGGAGTCTGAAGGTGCAGGCACATCCCTCTGCCCAGCAGTAGCACTTGAAGGCATCTGCACATCTCACCCCTGGGGCTGCTTTCCATCAGGGGGTGTAGGAAGGATATGAAAGGGATTGCAGTGGAGGAGACTGAGAAACCCTTAGCAAGCACAGATCCTGTTTCCTAGCCCCTCAGTGATGGAAGGCATATTTTTCATGAGTGACATTGAAATTGAGGCCAAAGCCCAGCTGTCTAGAACAGCAGAGAGATGCTGGGGACACCACAGGTCACAGCAGAGAAGACACTGGACACAAGAGGGTCCTTTGGTCGGCACTCTCAGGCTGGAGGTGGTGGAATGGGAAAAAATAAAACCGAAGGTTACAACTGTTAAAGAGAAACTTCTTGTCATGCCTTCAGCCCTTCTTCAGTGCTGCTGTTAAGGCTCTTGAGCTGCTCACCATGTCCTGGGGCACACAGCAGTGCTCAGCAGCAGGCTTGGGGAGACTTCTGTGGCATCCCAGCATGAATCCTCATCCTATCAAATATTCATGATGCAAATGGATCAGGTGGAGCAGGTTTCACCCTGAACTCCTCGTCTTGGGGATGCTCAAACTGTGTCTGAGACTTTCAAACCTTTCCTCCTCCCTTTTTGGGAGGAAAGAGCTCTTCACGGGCTGCAGCTGAAC
>VWZI01016405.1:477902-489499 GCA_013396835.1 Psilopogon haemacephalus
AGTGGTTAAGCTACAGGCACAGCAGAGAATTGAGCTGGTCAGGACATTAACAAAATCTTTCCAGCTAAGACCTTTTTCACAGCGATTGTTTCTTTGGTGAGCTGCTGATGTAGGCATAGAATCAGTCAGAGTTGGAAGGGACCACAAGGATCATCTATTTGCACCCCCCCTGCCATGCCCAGGGACACCCTACCCTAGATCAGTCTGGACAGAGATCACCCAATACACATCTGGGAACCCTGACACCCTCTGTGCAAGAGCACAAGCAGAAGGAGGTCTGTTTGCTCTGGACTGAGCTGTTCATCACCCACTGAAAAATCTTCTTCTCAGGAAGGTTTGGCTCCAGCTACCATCTCCCAGAGCAGGGAACTTCTTGCTTTCAGGTGATGATGGAGATCTCTGGTTGTGCTTTCTCTCCATACCAGGATACTTATTTTTCCTTTATCTATGACTGTGTCCAAATCCAGATGAAAGCCTTGAGCCAGTGTAGAGCTGGATCTACAGGATGGCCAAGGGATCAGGCCCAGCCACCATGGGTTTAGGAAGGGCAGGTCCTGCCTGACCAACCTGATCCCCTTTTACAACCAGGTTACCTGCCTGGTGAGTGCAGGGCAGGCTGTGGCTGTAGTCTACCTGGACTTGGGCAAAGCCTTTGACACAGTCTGCCACAACAAGCTCCTGGCAAAGCTGGCAGCTCCTGGCTTGAACAGATCCACTTGGAAGTGGGTCAAGAGCTGGCTGGAGGGCCGGGCCCAGAAGATGTTCAAGCAAAGCCTGGATGGAGCCCTTAGTGCCATGGTCTGGTTGATTGGATAGGGCTGAGTGATAGGTTGGACTGGATGAGCTTGGAGGTCTCTTCCAACCTGGCTGATTCTATGACCTTTTGAGATTATGGGTGGAGGGTTTTGACCCCTACTCTTGTTTCTTCAGCACTTGCTGTTAATAACAAGCCTTCTCTACCCGCTTGAGGCTAATTATTCAAATGAAAGTTAACTTCTCCACTCTGCATGTTTGGAAGCCTGGTGAGCCATGCTCCATCTAGAGACAAACAGGACAGCAGCAGGGGTGTGTCAGCTACACTGTTCCCTGCTAATATCCAATTTGGAAGGAACACCTCTAGCTGGGAATTGTTTTCAGCTGAGGTGTGTGGGTGCTGTATCGCATTAGCGTTCTCTTCAAGATTCAAGAATGTTATGCAACAAAAAATTGCCAATTCACACCACTCCTCTAATAGGCTTTCTAATGTATACCTTTTAAAAAAAAGTCATTTAAAAGCCTGGATTGAAGAGTTTTCTTCTTGAGCTGTCTAGGAGCCTGCTATCAGGAGCAGCTTCAAAGCCATTTTTCTTTTCATATGCTTGTCTGGTGTGTCTAACTGAGCCTGATTACTTTTTTTCCCCCCTAAATGAATAGATAATTCTGCCTTATTTATAAGTAGAGCACTGGGATTTTTTTTTGTCTTTGACACTATTGGGCTGAGTCTCAGGGTGCCTTAGTGCAGAGTGTGTTCATTATTTAATGAAATTTGGTTTATGGGTGGGTTGTGGGGTTGTTGTTTGTTTGGGTTTGTTTTTTTTTCTTATACCTGAATTTGTTTCCAGGCAATATATTTTTGTGATAGTGCATTCAAACACACTTAAAATATTAATGAGGCAAGTAATGGCCCATTTCAATTGAAATTTGCCATAATATGCAAGAAATCCTTCACAGGGCACTGTTTTGGTAATGATGATGATAGAAGCATCTCATTTTCTCTCCAGCCAAGTATTCTGGTTGGGTTTTGGTGTGTGACGCTCATTAGCCATGCAGAGGCTGAACTCATGATAAGTGCCAGGGAAAGGGATCTTGCTGGTGCATGAATTCTTGATGCAAAACCCATTTTCAGGCCACACACTTGCTTTTGGTCAGGTTTTCAAGGCACTGCTAGAGAAAAAGCAGACTGACTCTTGAGATGGTGTCCCTGCCTCTGGCGGGGGGTGGGAACTGAATGATCTTTGAGGTCCTTTCCAACCTAAACTATTCTATGATTCTATGGTGAAATGCTTTTATGGCCAAAATGACTTTTGGTCCAAAGCTTGAGGTTTTGCCACCCTAACTCAGACAGATATCTGAGGTTTTCCCAGGACCAGCTGGGAGTTCAGTAGAAGATGAGTCTCTGACTTGATGTGCCAAGGAAATGCTGGGGAGACCTGCTGATCTCCCTCTCTCACCATGCACTGCTTAGTCCAGCTGCTGCCAGCTTGACATGATTGACTTGCCTGAAGGGTCAAGATGGAAGAAATGGAGCACAAAAGTCACCTGTGGAGTTGAGCACCACTGGTGGAATTGCTCCTCACTGCAGTGGCCAGCTCAGAAACAAGGGCAGGTGCCTGAAAGGGGGATGAATGCAGTACAGAGCTCAATCTCCTGGTTTTACAAGCAGTTGTGACAGGACCTTTGCTAATGTCACAGCTTTCCTGGAGACTCAAACCTCTTGAAGCTGCCTTCCAGGAAATGCAGCCTCCTCTGTGACCCCAGAGGAGAAAATAGGTTTTGAAGTTGTTAAGAGGCTCAGCGGCTTCAGAGTGAATCTGTGAGAGCTTTGCATCACCTACAAACCCATTTTCCTTAGATCTCTGACTTCTTTCAGGACTGTCAGGCTGTTCTTTGCTTAAGCTTTATTCAGACCTTGCAATGAGAGATTCTCGTGTCTGAGTGTGCTGTGAACCTGGAACAAAAGCTGGCAATGAGTACACAAAACCCTTTCCTGCAGCCGTGTCCTTGGGTTTCATCTGGCACAGGCTATGGTGAGGGAGGTCTCAGCCAAAGCTGCATTATCCACCAGCACAACTGAATGAGAAGTAAATAAGATTGACTGTAGGCTGCAAATAAAGATACCAACAGCCTAAGCTGCTTGGGCTGCTTGAATTACATATCAGGCCAGAGTCATCCTGCATTTGCTGTGAGTTTAGTGGAGGTAGCAACCCTTCTGGAACCAAGGTGCGTGGCTGAGGGGGTGTTGCTTCTCTGTGTGACACCCAGCCCCTGCCCCTGCTCTCTGTACAGGGATGGAAAGCAACAGGGAAGGAAAAACAAGATGTGCTCCATCAGGGAAATTGGCTCTTAAAGTAAAGAGCTGCCCTAAGGAGGGAGGAATGTATCCAAATCCTGGAAACGTAAATCACCCTGCAGCAAGTGCTTGTCTGGGAGCCCCACTAGGGAGAGCCAGGCTCTGCTGCTGCTGCTGCTTTGCAGTGAAAACCTGAGCCTCAGGAAGGTACCAGGAGAGGCACAATTCTGGGAGAAGCCCTAGAGCTGAGGCTGCAATAAGACTCTTCTGGGAGATACCAGCAGCTGTCTTTTCTCCTTCCCAAAGCCACCAGTATCTGTGTTGATGCAGCTGCCACATTTCTTGATTCTGTTTTCTGGGGTTTTCTTTTCTTCTATTTGTCACTGCTGTCTATTGTGGAAGATTGGATGTGAGGAGGAACTTCTGCACCATGAGAGTGGTGAGAGCCTGGAATGGGTTGCCTAGGGGGGTGGTTGGGGTCACATCCCTGGAGGTGTTTGCAGCCAGGCTGGACGAGGCTCTGTCCAGCCTAATCTAGGGTAGGGTGTCCCTGGGCATGGTAGGGGGGTTGGAACTGGATGATCCTTGTGGTCCCTTCCAACCCTGACTGATTATAGGATTCTATATGCTGGTCCTGCTAGTACTGTGGATGTGTGGTCCACACATTGCTAGGCATGTGGAATTACCACAGGGATGAGCTGGAAAGAGTCACTAGTGTGTTTGAGCTGGTAGCTGGGCTCCAAAATTGATGTCATCTCTTAAGCTGCCATATGAGAGAGAGTCTGAACATGCTCACAGCAGAGATGGAAACACCCCACCTCCTTTCTTGGAATACCCTACAAATGGAACCTGCTTCAGGGATGCTTCCATATTGTCTTCCACAAAGCCAGCTCTGTCTCACTGCTGGTGGGCATGGGTCTTATTCTGGCCCTGTTTGCACCACTCTCAACTGGAACTAACCCCTCCAAAGCCAGAATAGAAAATGAAGCTCCTTGCCACGTTTACATATTCTACTCCTTACAGCATCATTTGTCCTAGTTTTTTTTAAGTACTGAATGCCTTGGTAGGAATTTCATTACAGAGCTCAAGTTTTGTCGAGTGCATTCTGCTAGTTTTGCTGGAGGTTGCTAAGCATAGTCTGGTTTTTTTTCCTGAATCCTTTGTGCTGATAACTGTATTTGCCCATGCTGAAGAGGGAAAAAGAGAGAGAGAGAGAGAGAGAGAGAGAGAGAAATTTAAAATCTAGCATGTAAGAAAAGGCAGTTTTCTGTCATATTCCCTGGGGGGGGGGGAGAGGGGGGAAAACAACCCAGGTTGCTCTTGCAAAGGAAAGGCTTCCTGTACCAGGAGAACTACCTCCAGTGGCTCTTTGGGATATGAATGTGGACAATCTGAGGATAATTTGGAGGATCTCAGACTCCTTGCCCAATGGCACAGCAGTCAGTGCTGATAATTGATTTCAACCCATCTGCAAGATGAACACCTGCCGTGCAATATGGCTCTGCTAAGGATTTTCTCTCCCTGACTAGCTGGAGTAAAATCCCCATCATTGGCCACGGCATTTGGGGCAGGCTTGCTAAAAACCCACCTCCTGGTGCACCGTTAGCAGCTCTGCTGCAGTCTGTTTTCAGCACAGTGCCTTGACACCCAGGCTTTTTTTGGTGGATTTTAATGGGCTCCTTTCTTTCTAAGCAAATTTAATTCCACCACTAAATAATGCTTCTGGCCTCCAACCTGACTTGTGCTAATTACTCACGTGCCGAATGGCTTTCCAGTCTCGTTTGGAAACACTATGGAGTTTATTGTCTTATTAAAAGCACCTAACATGAGCTTTTTTTTTTTTTTTTCCCTCTTCTCTCCTTTTCTCTCTCTCTCTCTCTCTCTTTTTTTTAAGACTGCAATTGGTCTCCTGTGAAATGAAAGAGATAACGCAATAATTTTTCACTAAACTAATTATCAGAGCAGAAGATGCTAATGTGTTTTGCCAACTGTGCCTCATGTCTCCTCGGTTAACTTGCAGCCTGGTCACGGCTCTTCAGCAAGACTTTACATCTCTGGATGCAGAAAGAGGAGGCTGAATGAAGCTCAGCCTTTGCTCACTCTCTTTTGCAGCCATGTTAATGTGTTCAAGCTGTATTCCCTCTGCCTGCACCTGCAGGTTTGTTATCAAGCCTTTTTTTCTCTGCAGGGACTTCCTTTAACCTTCATGCCTAAGGGTATCCCATTTCTGGGTTCCTATTGTGGTGGTTTTGGCAATTGCCTGTCCCCCCCACACTTCGAAATAACCCAGGCTAGGACTCAGTCAGCTGGAAGTTGATAAGTGAAGCTTTATATTTACAGCAGTGCACAATAGACAGGCAGATATTCACAATGTATAACAGATATATACAGTAAAAAAAGTAATACAGAAACACTACAGCCCTCCCAGAGATCAAAATCCCTAAGAGGAGTTTCTAACCACCCCTACCACCTTT
Organism: Psilopogon haemacephalus; assembly: GCA_013396835.1. Taxonomy (NCBI): domain Eukaryota; kingdom Metazoa; phylum Chordata; class Aves; order Piciformes; family Megalaimidae; genus Psilopogon; species Psilopogon haemacephalus. Next base: position 483,426 of record VWZI01016405.1, read on the forward strand.
CCCCCCTTCCCCAATCTTATCTCACCAGCTGTTGATGCAGCAGATAGGCGAAGGTAGGTTGGCCAGGGGGTTAGCAGTAGGAAAGTGGTGGAATTATTGAGAATCAGCTACAAAAGGCAGGGGAAAGGAGTCATGCAAGGAGCCAGCCACAGCCCAGAGAGGTCTAGATGAGTCTGACTTATCTATATTTGGGTTACAACTCTTACAACATTTTTTTTTTTTTCTTTATTAGTAGAGCTCTGAGGGAAGTAGCATCATCTGTGCTTTCCTCTCAGCCTATAGTCTAATATCTAATTAAAATCCTCCAATTAGTTCAAACCAGCACACCTATGCATGGTCCTAACTACTCAATCTCCAGTCCTCCAGCTGTGTTGCAAATGGAGGTACCCAAAGTCAGTGATGCTGTTTGAACAGATCCGTGAAATGCTTCCCCAATAGGTATGTGTGTGTGTGTGTGCACAAATGCCTGATCCTGGCCACACGTGTGAGCAGGAGCTGACATATGAAATCACTTCTCATTTTCAGTTCACTGCAGCATGCAGGAACTGATGAAACACATTAAGAGCCTGCAGAAATCCTGCCCCTAGATGTGCAAAGCCTACAAAAAAGCCCCAAGTGCTGAGGAAATAAATAAATAAATAAAAATTGAAATTTGAAATGTCCTTTTCTTGGAAGAAGAAGGAAAAAAAAAGAGTGAAAGAAAAGGAGGAAATTAAGAATGAAAGATGAAAAGTGAGGTTTCACCTTGAGCAAGTGCAGTATGTGCTTCTCTAACTCTCCTCAGAGCATTTGAAAACAGCATCTCAGCTTTGGTAGGGACTGGGATTTGCCTTCCTGATTGCTGTTACTCCCCAAAACAAACAAACAAAACACAATTATCTTTGAATGTTACCCAGGCTAATGTGTGGAACTGGCACTGGGGAGTATAGAGTAGAGGACACCAGGCTAAAAAACATTAATTGGTAATGGAGTTTGTCTATTTGTCAACGAGACACTCGGCTTGGAGAGCTGAACAGAAAGCAAGCAAGCTGCAGGAAAACAAATGCATACCAAGCCTTGTCGCTGATATTTATTTAACAGCCTGTCACAAGCAAAAAATGTGGATCAAAGGTAGGAAAGGCAAGGAAGGAGCAGTTTCAGTCCAAGGCATCCATTCTGCATTGCATCAGGGTTCACTTCTGGATCAGGGGATGCTCTGCCACATCGCGTTACATCAACAGAGCTGTGAAATGATGGAGCCTAATGCAGAGTGAGTGTTGGGAATGGGAAGTAAAACAACAACCCCTTGTTTTCTTATTCATTGCTCACCATGGGTTTGGGGGTTATCCAGGAACAGAGATGTTGCTTTCAGTGAGGTGGGGAGTTGAGATTGCCAGAACTGTGCTTGCGAAGAGAACGCTGCAAATTGCTTGTGGGATTTGAGGTGGTCCTATCCTGCCTCCAGAACAAATCATGCTGGTAGGGGCTTTGAGTTTTCCCTTTTTCCATCGTTGGGAAAACCTCTACAAAAAGGACTCCTCGATCTAAATAAAAATAATTGTTTCTTCTTCCTATAGTCTTGTTAGTCTGAGTCTCAGATTGCTTTAATGGGCTGCACCTTCCCTTTATTCAGCTACAAACATTGACCCTGCCCCCTCAGCATGACCATGCAAGGTAAGGCTCATTTATTTTTGGAGGTGGAGGTCGTGGTGTAACACTTCTCTGCTGGGGCTGCTGCTGGAGGGATCAACTTGTCCATTTTGTCCACCTGAGCAGAGGTGGCTGCTGGCCTCAGAGGACATGTAGAAGTAACTACCCTCAGATGCATTTTCTGCCAGGCAATCAAAGCAAGCAGCTTAAATGGATAGGGAGGAAGGTGGAGAAAAACAGTGTGGGAACAACTGAGGCTACAGAAGGAGACAGAATGCCAGTTGAAACATATGCATTGTTCAGCTCTCAAAGAACAAAAATGAACTTGAAATTCAACTAATTTTCATATTTATTTTTTTTTTTCATCAGAACTTAATCTGGGGAGGGGAATGGAATTAAATGATTGGAGTTTCTTTCAAAAGCTCTAATGGCAAACAGTGCTCCTCCTTCCTAGCCAGCCTCAGTGCTGAGAAGAAGAATGATCAGCTAGAGAAATTGCAGCAAATAATGGAAACAACTGATTTATGATATTCTTATTGTGCTCTGTCAAACAAAACCCACTTTGTGTGCTGAGCAGCTTCTGAGCATTGATCCTTAAATTTCGCTGGTCTGCACCCGCTGCAGATGACTGTGCAGGTCTGTCTGGCAGCGAGGAGCTGGTGTGGTGGCTTTCCACTTCCACTTGCAGTGCTGCTGGAAGCAGTGGCCACCTTAAGCTGCTAAAGCTCTGGTTATTAATCACAACTTCCAGCTGCTGAAGGTGCACCTCCTGGCCATGCTAATGTTCAGGAGGCATCACCTCCAGGATTAATTGATATGGATGAACTTGCTTAGCAACTACACACCTAGGCACTGATCCCTGGGGAGGTGAAGGCTTCCCCACCCTCAGCCTTAGAAACCAACCCTGATGGGACAAAAGGCAGATGAGGATGGGCTGGCAGCGGCTCCTCCACAGCTCCCCCAGCATGGTGGTGGCCATGTGGGCTGCCTGGGTGTGCAGCAGCAGTGCTGTGTCTTACCTTCGAGTCCTGTTTGCCCTCTGCCTCAGCCTAGATTGGCAGCTCTAGTATCCAGCTGTTGGCTAAGCAGAGCCAACGTCTTTGGCTTCAAAATGTTTCTCATGTTTCATTACACTGATGGCTTTGGATGGGAGCTGCAGCAGCAGTAGTGTGATCCACATGCTGCCAGTGCCCCTGGAGACTCAGGCTGGGGATAATCACATCCTTTTTATACTGCTAATAATTAACTATTAAAACAATTTACTAATGGATGTAGTGGCTTCTTTAAATGATGAATTGATATGATTTAGCACAGCTATGAGATATGGGCTCCATGCAAATACTACTGAGTGCAAAGCCAGCTTGCATTACAGCCTGTTGAGGTCAGAATCTATTAGCCATAACTCCTCTTAGCCTAAATTCTTTTCATCTATGGAGCAAGTGTTGGGCTTGCTGGTTTTTTTTTTTTTTCTTTTTCTTTTTTTCACCTACAGAAATAAATTTAAAACCTTCCAAAGCAGAGCTGTATGTGCCCTACCACATAGCAGTGTATGGCCTCATTCACTAAGTGGTGTTTATGTCAGCTCCAGCCAAAAAATACAATTGTATTACCAAGCATAATAAGTTTATCAAGTATCTTAGTTCAGAGTGGATGAACTTTGTGTGCCTGGGCAGATGAAATTACGTTCACTGGCATGACTTGAATGGGCCTACTCAGGGGTAATGGCTGTTGAATGGGTGTAGCATCTATTAATTGAATATGGAAACTAGTTTTACCTGATTCTGTACTTTAACAGGTTTCCACTATTTACACAACACGACTGCCACTGGAAGTTTAATTAGATAGCCGAGATCCCCCAGATCTTGTCAAATTAATTTCTGAACTCCTGACACTTCTGTGGCAGCCCTGTCCTAATTCTCCTCGTAGCATTCTCTTCAGGAAGGCTCTAATAACTAACAGTCGTGCCTGACAAAATAAAGAAGAGCTGCTCTTTCTCTCCAAGAGATGACAGTTCCATTTTTCAAAAGAGAAGGGAAAAGGTTGCTCACCATTTCGCTTCCTGCAGCAGCAAAATTTCCAGGCGTGGGGCTGTGAAAACGAAGAGTTGCTTGCTGTAGGTAAAGGAGGTGTGGGTTGGTTGGTTGGTTTGTTGTGGTTTTTGGTTTTTTTTTTCCCCTCTCTCTCCTTGCATTTAACCATTGTGCTTGGATGGAAAGGTCAGGGGTGTCAGAGATGGTTAAGGCTTTGAAGAAGACAGATGTGCCTATGCAGAAAGAACATAAAGGGGATTGGACTAGCTTAGAGGAATAAGCAGAATTGCAAAGATCTGGGCTTTAAACTTGGTTCTCCTATTGAAGGCATTGTTAGTGCTCTCCCCCACTGAGGAGAAAGTGTCTTGGAGAGGAAAAAGATGCAGGGGAAAAAAAAAAAAAAAAAAAAAAGAAATATTAAATACATTTTCCTGGCCATCTCAACTGCTGGAATTGCAACAGTGCAAATTACTCCAAGCTTTTAGCGACTGAATAGAATCTGCTTCACCTTTCTTTCCTCTCCAGGCTTGTTTCTTCTCCAGCCCTGGGTTGGGACTGTGGGAACAAGTATTGGCTGTGATACAAAAGTGTGTGGGGGGAACAAATGGTAGCATGAAAGCCACAAGCCCAGAGAAGGCAGGAGTGTGTCTGTGTGCAGCTGGGACCTGACTGTTCTCTTATTCTTAGCAAGGCAGATTCTACACAATAATTGAGCTGGTTTTGCTTTGGTTTCATACCCAAAAGCTGCTGTCTTTAGCCTACTGCCCATCTGAAGAAGGAGAGAGCCTCTGTCATCCCTGTAACCTGTCCCCATACCATGTGCCAACTGCTAGCCCACCCAGCAATGGATGCTCTTGCAGGAGGCAGAGGTCTGCTTGTCCCCAGCTCTCTGTGTGCTTATTTTCACTGCATTTTCAAATATGTTGAGCTGCTGATATGTGGAATGTGTTGATTTTGAACTGCTGGCTCTAGCCCATTCCCCAGACCCAGGAGGTCTGTGTGGTATTTGGTACTTCCAAGACCACAATACAAGAGAGATGTGGAGGTGCTGCAGCAGGTCCAGAGGAGGGTGATGAAGCTGGGGAAGGGTCTAGAGAATAAATCTTATGAGGAGCAACTGAGGGAGCTGGGGATGGTTAGTTTGAGGAAGAGGAGGCTGAGGGAGGAGACCTCATTGCTGCCTACAACTACCTGAAGGGACATTGTGAAGAGGCTGCTGCTGTGCTCTTCTCACAGGTAGTTGGAGGCAGAACAAGGGGGAATGGCCGCAAGCTGAGGCGGTTTAGACTGGACGCTAGGAAAAAGCTTTTCACAGAGAGAGTGGTGAGGGACTGGAATGAGCTGCCCAGGGAGGTGGTGGAGTCACCCACCCTGGATGTGTTTAAAGGTCGTTTCAATGTGGTGCTTAGGTTTAAGGTGAATCTTGAAGAGTAGGGCTAGAGGATGGACTTTGTGATCCAGAGAGGCATTTCCAACCTGAATGTCTCTGTGATTCTGTAAGAAAGTGGGCACTGCCCACTCTGAGCTGCTCATAGCACCCTGGCTGCCATCTGGAAAAGCCACACACCCTCTGCCACCTCCACGAGGCTGCAAGCGTGCAGAGAACTGTAAATAAAACAGTATGGAACGTCTGAAGAAGGAGAAAACAGTGACACATCATGAGTCTGCTGCAGATGGGAGCGGCTTCTGGCACTTTCTTTGCACGGCTGCGGTCTGGGGTGTCTGTGGGTGTCTCGCATCAGCCAATACTCATTAAATAATCCTTTCCACCCATGCTGCCCGGTTTGGTTTGTCTGCCTCCATCATGTTCCAGGAGGGACTGATTTTTGGAGATTGAAAAGCTTCTGCATCTTCTCATTACCCCTTCAATGTGCCCTCTGAGAGGGGGGATTTGAATTTCTGCTCCCTCACGTGTCATCTTCAGCGTGCCACATCCACCACTTCTCTTTTCCCTTTTTAAGGCTTGTAAGGCTGGGATGCTCCTTTTTTATAGAGTGATGGGTAAAAAAAAAAAAAAGAAGTCAACATCTGCCAGCTTTTCAGTAGAGATGCTGTGGGTTTGGGGTTTTTTTGGTTTTGTGGTTTTGGGGTTTTTTTTTTCCCTTGCTACCTAGAAACCGTTGTATTAATAGAGAGCTTATTGGAATGCTTACTGGAATTGGTACATTTTTCGCAGGGAAAAAAAAGGCAAAAAAAACCCCCAGAAACCAACAAACAAAAAACAAATTTTTTTTTTTTCTAGAATCATTCACCATAATAAAGCAAAGAAAAGGGATCTGAGAGGGCACGGGGTGGGGAAAAAGCAGATATTTCTACCTGGGGCTTCTAAGTTTTTTGTAAGAGCATGTACAAAATTCAGAAGAGGCAGGTACTGTCTGCTCAAAAAAAGCCTCCCTAATATTAAAAAAACCTCCA
>VWZI01016405.1:490678-513798 GCA_013396835.1 Psilopogon haemacephalus
CTCATTCTTTAACAGTTTCCTCATAGATAGCTTGGAGGAGGAAAAAAAAAAAACCAGCTCAAAAACCCAAACAACTACTCTGGTTGCATCAGCATACAGGTGATGAGCTGAAAAGAGTAACTGGAGATTTATCTCTGTTGAAGTTCCTAGGACTGTATTTGCTGGATGCATCACATCCCTTATTTGCTAATTGAATTGAATAATTATTCAATCGAGTCTCACGCAGAGGAAATGTGTTTTTTTTTTAATTTTTTTTTTCTTTTATCTCCATTAAGCAGAGCTAAAAGCGCACAGAAAAGCTGTAGGTGTGTTCCAGCCCTTCTTTGTGTAGATCACTCAGAAAATAGTGTCTTTTTTAATAGCAGTGGCAGTAACCATCTAATCACCTGAATTAGGAAGGCTCCAGCAATTGGCAAGCGCTCTCTTTTCCTCCCCTGTTAAAATATTTTGTCAAGCCTTTTCACAACTCTGGCTGCTGCAGTTTTCTCCCCTTTCTCCAAAAGCTGTTTTTCCTCCTTTCCAGCCGAGGAGACTCGCTCCCTACAACTACCTGAAAGGAGGTTGGAGTGAGGTGGAGGTCAGGCTCTTCCCTCGAGTAACAAGAGGAAATGGCCTCAAATTTCAGGTAGTGACAGGGCAAAGCTGGAGGTGGGGAGATTCAGATTGGATGTGAGGAAGAAGTTGTTCACCATGAGAGTGGTGAGAGCCTGGAATGGGTTGCCCAGGGAGGTGGTTGGGGCCACATGGCTGGAGGTGTTTGCAGCCAGGCTGGACGAGGCTCTGTCCAGCCTAATCTAGGGTAGGGTGTCCCTGCCCATGGCAGGGGGGTTGGAACTAGATGATCCTTGTGGTCCCTTCCAACCCTGACTGATTCTATGATTTTAAGTTGCAGCAGGAGAGGTTTAGATTGGATGTTAGGTTTAGATTGGGTATTAGGTTTTTGCTAAGTGGTCAGGCTGCCCAGGGAGGTGGTAGAGTCACCATCCCTGGAGGCATTAAAAAAATGTGTGGACATGGCACTCTGGGACATGGTGGTGTTGGGTGGATGATTAGACTTCATTTTAGAGATCTTTTCCAACCTTAATGACCCTATGATTCTGTTCTATGACTTGAGGTCTCCTGGGTGAAGCCTCCTGTAATCTAAATGCTTCTTAAGAGCCCCCAAAGTCAGCATTGTGCCTGTGCAGTGCTGACTCAGTGCCTTGAAACACAGAATCACAGAAACAGCCAGGTTGGATAAGTCCCTCAGGATCACCAAGTCCAACCTATAAACCTACTCAACAATATTCACCTTAAACCATATCCCTAAGCTTTGGCAGGTAAAGCCTGGCACTGCCCTTGCATTTACCCGAGAAGGGGAGACTAAAGCAGGAGCTCCAGGGCTAGAAGCACAAGCGTTTTGCCAGCTCCACCATAAGGAAAGGTCTCTGCTGCTCCTCAGATAACCCTTAGCTATTCCTGTACTTCCCAAACTGATGACCTTGAGATACCAGAAGCATTGGCTGGGGTCTTCCCATGCCATGGTAGGGATGTTGGTGGCACCAGTGCTGCCATTTCAGCACAAGGACCTCTGAAGCAAAGTCCCACCAGAATATCCAGAATCTTGCTAATCTCTTCCATAATTTTCTACATCATCCTTCTGAGAAAAGTCTCTTGGTGGGTGAACAGAGAAGGTCATGTTGGTTTGTGATCTTACTCTTTCAGGCTATTCCTGTGCAAGGGGTTTGAGGTTTTTCTTTGTTGCTGTTGCTTTTGATTTGGTTCATTTAATGGCCATGAGATGATGTTAGGTCAATGGTTGGCCTTGATGATCTTCAAGGTCTTTTCCAGCAGATGGACTGCTCTAGCAAAAACCCCTTTGCAAAGTTTTCTGCAGCTATAGTTTGCTGCAAAGTGTCTATTGCTGAGCTGTTTCCCTACACACACACACACAAAAAAAATTATTGGCCTTCCAATATCTGAAGAGGGCATACAGGAGGGCTGGGGAGGGACTATTCACTATTCTTGTGATGACAGGATGAGGGGTAATGGGTTTAAGCTGGTGAAGGGGAGATTTAAATGGGATGTTAGGAGGAAGTTCATTGCGGTGAGGGTGGTGAGACACTGGCACAGGTTGCTCAGGGAGGTTGTGGCTGCTCCCTCCCTGGAGGTGTTCAGGGCCAGGCTGGAAGAGGCCATGAGCAACTTGTTCTAGTGGGAGGTGTCCCTGCCTATGGCACAGGGGGGTTGGAACTGGATGAGCTTTGAAGTCCCTTCCAACCTAAACCATCCTATGAATCCACACCACCATGGGAGAAGCATTTAAGCATAACCTGCAGGTGTTACCAGCCAGATGTACTTAATCACCGTGTTGAGCGTAGAAAGCCTCAGCTTAAACCATACCAAGCTCAAGCAATTTTATACATGGCAGTAACAGCATTGCTGGTTCTACCTGCTTTTCCTCCAGAGCTCTGTGCTACAACAAGGTCTCTTTGGAAAAAAAAAAGAAAAAGAGGAGAAAGCAAGCCTTGGGACCTTCTGCTGATTAAACACACCATCTTTGCCTCAAAGAGTTTATGGTTCAGCCACGGAGCAGATGTTTGCTGAGTAAGTAAAGCGTGCTGTGACCCGGCCTTGAGCAGACAGGCAGCATCTGAGGTGTGAAGAGAGACAAAAATCAACAAAGGCACCGCTTACCATTTACCCAGCCCAAACAAGATACTTCATGGAGGCACCAGCGTAGCTTTGAAAAAGTCAGAGCGCACCTTACAGCTCCCCTGCAGCGTGGATGCCAAGGTCTGAGGGCATTCTGCTGCATATTTACAGCTCACTGAAAACACCACGGCAGGGTGATGTTATTACTGCTGCTGCTTTTTCTTCCTCTCCTTCTCACTGCTGCTGTTGCATAATAGTCTGCGGAAAGAGGCTTCTGCCACTTCATGAGCAGTTGGAGGAGCTGCATGGACTCTTACAGCATTTATTCCACCTCCATCAGCTCATGAATAGGGAGTGGGTTTAAAGTTCTGTTCTTCTTGGCAGAAGTTCCCCCTTGGGTTCCCCTGTTTCTCTCCTGCCGTCTCGCTTTGCTTCCTGATCTATCAAAAAATCTAATTGCACTGAATGTGGAGAAGAGGAATGAAATGAGGGATCCTTGACAGAGACAGGCTTCAAGCCTCTCACCTTAAGCAGTCTCAGTCCAGTGGTGTTCAGAGTGTCGTGGTAAAGCTTTATCTGGTTCATTGTCCATCTCCCAAGTCTGACTCCAGGGGAAAACAGCTCCTTGGCCCTATAAGTGCTGCAAATGTGACAGAACAAGAGGGGACAGTCTCAAGTTGCACCAGGGTGGGTTTAGGCTGGACGTTAGGAAGAAGTTGTTGACGGCAAGAGTGATTGGCATTGGAATGGGCTGCCTGGGGAGGTGGCAGAGTCACCATCCCTGGAGGTGTTTAAAAGGAGGCTGGATGAGGCACTTAGTGCCATGGCTTAATTAATTAGGTATTAGATGATAGGTTGGACTCAATGATCTCGAAGGTCTTTTCCAACCTGGTTAGTCCTGTGAGTCCGTGAAATATCTCATCCAGATTAGGGCTCATTGTGAATTGGGAGCACTGTGCTCAGCACCAGACTGCAGACCCAGCAACCACAGCAGCTTGATGGTCCCTTTTGTAGAAAGGAAATATCTGGAGCATAGGGAAGATCCAATAAACCCAATTCTTTTGGATGCTTTTCCTATCACTGACTTCTCAGAAGTAATGGCTAGCTTGGATTTTACCTTCCAGTTTCCCTTCTTAGTAGACTGTTTATAGAAGTTTCTCCAGGTTGCTGCTGGGGTGTGTACTCCCGACAGACCCTCTCTCTGGTGAATAATCGGCTGAAGTACTAATGAGAAAATCCTTTCACTGGGCAACAGCCTTCTTCCTTGAATGCTGCATTATCAGCTCAGAATTATTCAGACAGATCTGAGGAATTTACTTTAGGCAGCTTAGGAGATAAATTCAGTGCAGCAAGTTATCGTGATTGATTTAAGCGTTTAAGACTTCTCAAAACCTGTTCCGCTCAATCTGCCTCCCAAGAAGTTGCTGCTGAAGCTCTTCTTTGCAGGTTCAAATGCCATCTGAGTGATGAAAGAACAACCCCACCTACCAGAATAGGTTGGGGACCGATCTGTTGGAAGACAACGAAGGGGTTGTCTTCCAACAGATGGGGGAAGTCCATAGTTCCAACTATGGGGGGGTCCAACTATGGGGGGGGTCCATAGTTGATGAGAGGTTGACCATGAACCATCAACCTGCACTCATGGTCAGGAGGGGCAATGCCATTCTGGGGTGGATTAGAAGGGATGTGGTTAGTAGGTCGAGAGAGGTTCTCCTACTCCTCTACTCTGCCCTGGAGTACTGTGGGAGTACTCTCCCACATCTGGAGTAGTGTTCAGTTCTGGGCCCCCCAGTTCAAGAAGGACACAGAACTGCTTGAGAGTGTCCAGCATAGAGCCACAAAGATGATGAAGGGAATGGAACATCTCACAAGGAGAACCTCAGGGAGCTGGGGATGTGATGCTGAGAGGAGACTGAAAGGTGACCTCCTCAATGTTTATAAACATTTAAAAGGTGAGTGCCAGGAGGCTGGAGCCAGGTTCTGCTTGGTGGTGCCTGATGACGGGACAAGGGGCACTGGGTGGAAGCTGAGGCTTAGGAAGTTTCATTTAAACATGAGGAGGATTATTTTTTTCCCTGTGAGGGTGACAGAGCACTGGAACAGGCTGCCCAGGGTGGGTGTGGAGTGTCCCTCTCTGAAGATACTAAAAACCCACCTGGATGTGTTCCTGTGTGATCTGGTCTAGGTAATCCTGCTCTGGCAGGGGGGTTGGACCCAATGAGCTTTGGAGGTTCCTTCCAGCCCCTGACATTCTGTGATTCTATGAGTGCAGCCAGCAGCTTTCCCCTCGCTGGCCAGGGGTGATACCCTTCCAGCCTCTTGTCTGCCCAGGTGGTGTGGTGTTTCAGAAAGCCAACCACTTTGTGGGCTCCATCTAAAGAGGTGTGAGACCTTTTAGCAGCCTTCCAGCACCTGAAGTGGGCTACAAGAAAGCTGCAGGGGACTTTTTACAAGGGTTTGTAGTGATAGAACAAGAGGGAATATCTTTGAGCTGGAAGAGGGCAGATTTAGACTGGATATTACAGAGAAAATCTTTACAGTGAGGATGATGAAGCACTGGAGCAGGCTGGCCAGGAAAGTTGTGGATGTCCCTTCCCTGGAAGTGCAATCCATCCCAGTGACATCCAACTCTCTGTTTCATCTTTTACTTTGTTTGTAGTCCGTGTACAGATGTGTGGAGGGCCTGTGTCTGTATGTGTTTGCATAGTAAAGCACAAATAGCCTTGCTGCTGCTGGAGTGTTTACTGGTGCATAATTATCCCTTAGCTGGGATGAGAAAACCTCACAGGACTATCTTTTCCCTTTCCCTTTTTCTCTCTCTCATTGTACCATATTCCTGAGGAGAATCTGTAGTTCCCTCTGGATGCTGCCTTAAGCTCATTCCAGCAATGCCTTGTCTGGAGAAAGCCTGGGTCAGCACATCCCTTTCTCCACCATTAAAATTACAATGAGAGGGGGGAGGTTTACTGCATTTCTCTTGGGTCTCTTGTGCTAGAAACTTCCCACAGTGTCTCACCAGGATATTGCCTTGAAATCCTTCGAAAGAGGATGCGAAATCACAGCTCCAGTTCTATTAGCCCCTTGTTCTTTCTCCCACTCCCTTTTAAACTCACGAGCAACCCCCGATCACATCTTTAACTCGTGCTCCAGCCAATCTTTGGTGTGGCCTTTACCCACCACAACGAATTTCCCAGCTCTGAGGGCATGGACCAGAGGTAGGACTTGAGAGATGCAATCTCTCGCCAGGTAGCAGAGCGCCGTGAACTTCAGATCTGAGAGATGCGTCCAATATTAGTTCCTTCTGTAGCTGAATGTGGACGGTATTGATATTTAATATCTCACCAGGAGGCAGGAGTGTTTGAAGGACAAGCATTCATAATTTGCTTTGACATTTGACATGATCAAGCGAGTCAAGTAATAATATTCCGCTTCGGCATTGTCAAAAAGATAATGAGTTTCATAACTATTGGTAGTATGGGAAAAATGCAGCCTGTGTAGTGTAAAATGTGTGAGAGCTGCTAGATATTCTTCTGTAAATTGTGTATATCGTGTTCTTTTGATGGCCCTATTCAAACACAGCATGCCTATCCTTTTTAATTTTCTGGTTTGCTGTGCAAGTCTCAAGCAAAAAGAGACTTTTTTTTCTTTTTCTCCCCCCTTTTTTTCTTTTTGACGTGAAAAAAAAAATGTTTTCTTCAAATTATTTATAGAAAGAGCAGTGCTGTCATCGAGTCTGTCTCATCATATCATTCTTGGGTATCAATTTCTGGGCTCAGATGACAAACCAGAGCAGCTCCTTTTCCAATAGCAGCATCTGGCTTCCTGGCAAACTTGAAATGCAGTTATCTGGAAAGCTTCAGAGTGGCTTCTGAGCGCATTTTATTTATTAGAAAGCAGTTGTGTTGCTTTGCCTCCCATGACTAAGCCAAAGAATATTTAATATATTAAAAAGAATAATAGAATCGAGGCCAAGCTGTTGTCCCTCAAGTGGCAAGAGAACAACAATATTTTTCCTTTAAGATGACTGTTTCTTTAGCTCTGAAGGACAAGCTGAAACTATTCATGCTGACTTCAGATGACCTTTTATAGGACTAAAAAAGAAATTCAGCCTCATAACTGTCCAAAAGAAAAAAAATTCCAGTTCACCTTTTTCCAGACTCAGCTCTCTGAAATGTGGTGGTGACTTCACTGCCAGCCTTCCTCTTGCTGGAGAAAGCAGACCCTCCATACAGAGTGAGGTCCTCAGAGGTGAAAGATGATGTCCTTGCCATATATGATAAATGATAATAGGAGGAATAGGAGGGTTGGTAGGTCAGGCACTGCACCAGCCTTCAGAAGATGTGAATCCAGCCTTCATTCTGCACAGAATTTATGAGCTTGGCAAGTCATTTGGATCCAGCTTTGCAAAGGTCTCCTAATGTGGTTCAGTAGGTATCACACTAATCTGCAAGATCTTACCCAAGGTATATAAAATACAGTTCGATGAGCAACTTCAATATTGCTCCTTAAATATACCTGTCACATAACTGACTCCTTCTGTCACATCTCGTTTTCTTGCAAGGTTCTTTGCCCAGGCTGGAGGTCTTTGTGCTTGTGAAGCTCTGCTGCTGATCTGGTGAGTTGAATGGAATCCCTCCACTGCCCTGCGTGTAAAGGAGATTATCTCTCACTGTACAAAATGTATGGAACATTTCTCCAGATCTCCATAAATTGTACAATCTGCAGGATAATATTACAGTTTTTGGGTGTTTTTCCTTCATATCAGCATCAAATTACATAGGGAAGATCTCAAGACCCATAGGAGATGACAGTAGTCAATTACATAGATGTCCTTATCACTTTAGGACACTCCTAGATGCTGAAATCTGTTCTCACATGCATAGAGCTAAAAGTTGAGAAAGGGCAAGGGAGGATGAAATATCTGTTGCAGGCTTTGATGATAGTTAGACTTGTATCTACATCAAAAGCTCTGCTTAATTGAAGTGATTATTTTCATTCTGAGGAGGAATTCTCTTGAGTTTCTCTTGAGCACTTTGCCAAAGTTTCTTGTAGTGAAAGCCTGGAGTTGTTGTTCTAGATGACAGACTTTTAAAAAGCCTGATCTGTTCAAGTCAACGTCTTTGACACTTAGCAGCAGAAGCAGTGATGCTAAATGGTAACATCTTGCAGTTTTCTTCTGATACCAGTGGCGTCTCTTGGGCAGGATTTTATTAGTGACAGCTCTCGCTGAATTCAGTTAAAGCCAAAGTTTCGTCTCCAAAGTAACTGTTACTCAGTTCAGAAACAAAATGATCAAGCACAGGATTTCATTTAGAGCTCTGCACCTCAACATCAAGGAATCAAAATCGTTCTGATTCTCCAGTGTAGAAAGCATTTCTGGGTTTGGACACTTGCCCTTGCACGGTGCTGTCTAGGGGTGGGGGCACTGAATTACAGGGAGAAGCTGTGGGCCTGTCTCTTCTCCTTGTCCTGATCTTCTGTCTCTGCTCCAAGCTTGGAACAAATGGGTCTTAATTCTGAGGGTGGGTGGAGGATGCTATGGCAGTGCACAACACCCTGCCAAGGCTGCCTTCCCACTATGTTCAGCGGCAGTATTATGGGCTGTCTCCTAGGCAAATCAAAGGTTAGATGGTGAGCAACCTTGCCTACATGCAGTGGGGCAGGTAGCTTTCATGTTGGAGAAAAGACTACATGATTTTTTTTTTTTTTTTTTCTGTTGAGGAGAGTAAGCACTTTTGCCTTCCTTCCGCCACGAATGGAGATTATTCAATGGTTGGATTTAATGAATTCAGAATCCTTAGAAAATCACTAGAGCCAGACATCAATGTAAAATACTCCACCAGCTTTCAGTAGTGGAATATAATATTAGCTCTCCCACAATCTACTTCATGCATTTCAAAAGAACAGAGAACATTTTTAAACTAAAGAAGATAGCTTGGGCAGAAAATGATTGTCTGTCTTGGATGCTTCTCTGTAACCCTTTAGGAGCTGGAATTATTTCTCACAGGGCAATAGAAACAGAAACAGATGTTTTCTGTGCAAAAAAAAAAAAAATGCAGGGGGAGGAAGGGAAGCAAGGGATTCTATTAACTAAATTCTGTTAATGTAGCGTTACCTTGCACAATCAATAGGACCACATGGGATGGTTGCTGCGGGGCTGGTGGCTCTGAGACCATGGAAAAACCTGCAGCTGTGTGTCCCCTTTTGTTGGTGGAGGCTGCTGAGAACCAACCAGAGCAGCCACCATTCATCCTATCTCTTGCTGGGTGTCTAAACTGGGAGGACTTGAGGAGGATGTTTCCTTGCCAAGTGGGAGCCCTGCCCTGATTCCAGCCCTTCCTCTTCTCCACGCTGTGGAGAGCCAGCTGCAAGCAGCTCTCTCAGGCAATACAGTAATACAAATAAATAATATTAATTAAGGCTCAATGGGTTTAAAAAGCTATGGAAATAGCTTCTCTCCTGCTGTTTCGGTATCTCATTTTCCCACTCCGTCCAAACCCCCAAAGCACAAAGGAACAAACATATATTTTAAATGAGAAGTTTGTTGAACCTCATTAAACTTAAATGCTTGCTCCAATTTTTTTTTTTTTCCCCCTGAACGAGGCTTCACTCTGCTTTCGAGTTTACCTGACTCCACTCTTCCATCCCTAATGGAGACATTCATTTGGAAGGTGATTTTGCAAAGGCGCCGATAGGACCTACAAAGCACAACTGAAAAGCATAATTTACGTGCTTGAACCGAGCAGCTCACTTTGGAGCTCTTCTGCGCTTCCAGGCTTCCCGTCTGAGCAATTTGCCGAGGTCTCTGTGAAACAAAGACCAGCTTTTAATTGGTATTTGCTTTTTTTCTTTTCTTTTTTTTTTTCTTTTTTTTTTCCTTCCCCAGCCTTCATGAAAAGGACCGAGCAGCTGAGCAGCATCTCTGCGTTGGTATGCTGAGCGGTGGAGGCACACAAGCACCTGCAGCCATCCACGCACAGCTTGGGAAGAGCGCTGTATTTCTCGAGGTTTGTAGCTCTTGTCCTCCCACTCCCTAATTCATATACATAAAACTGGTGTGCTGCCACGTTCCCTCCGCACAAATGCATTAGCTGATCAGGAAGGCTTCCCATTCATCTGGCTTGTCACTTGGACGAGGTGGAGGCAGGAGCGGCTTGTCAACTCGGCGGTGATGAGAGTCAGGGGTGGAAGGCAGAAAAACACGATTTAAAAAAATAAAATTTAAGAAATTGGTGTAGAGATTTCTCCCCTTTGGTTTTCCAAAGGAAAATATTTTCGGGTGCTGGATTCTCTCCATCCTCTTCCAACCAGGAGGAAACCAGCAACCCAAATACAACCTCCTTGCGTAACTAATGGCAGAGCGAGGCCGCGGGAGGAAATCATGGCTAAACCCCCACACGCATTTGCTCTGCTGTAGCTTCCTGGCGGTGTTGTGCTTTGGCATCTCCTTGGAAGTGCCACACTTTGTCCCCACTGTCTTTGGCCTCATTTTTACGTTGATCTCCAGGGCAGCCTGTGCTGCAGGAGGAAGGTGTGAGTAACCCACCCGAGACACAGCAGTGAGGGGGGAGAGATTTCCACCCACTAGGTGGGCAACATCTTCCTGCTCTCTAGACAAATTGTGGCCGGACTCTGGCGTGTGCAGGGGTGGACAGCCGACTCAACGCCATGCTCCCAACATCATCCCATGAAGTTGCTACTTCAGTGGTGGCACCGTGCTCCTGCTGCCACCTGAGCCCAGTGACAGCAAAGGAACAAGGCGATGCCTGAGCTCCGCGGGGGACTGCAGACCGGAGGCTATCAACTGGGTGCTGCGAGCTGGAGGCTGCGGACCCTAGGCTAGGGGCTGGGAAACGGAGCGTGCGGACCGGAGCTGTAAATCGTGGCTGGGGGTCACCAGCACGTCGTGGGACCGGCGGGTCTGCCCACCCCCTCGAGGGTCCGCACCGGGGCGGTCTGCTGCTCCTCCCTCCCTCCCTCCCTCCCGCGGCCGGGGCGGGGCGCGGCTGTCGGCGGAGCCCAGCCCCGTGGCGGCGGCGGCGGCTAGCGGCTCCCACACCCCCCACACNCCGTGCGGGGACTATGAAGCACCATGGTGTGGTGTGACCGTGGCGTCCAGATGCTGCTGACCACGGTGGGAGCTTTCGCCGCCTTCAGCCTCATGGCCATCGCCATCGGTACCGATTACTGGCTCTACTCCAGCGCCCACATCTGCAACGGCACCAATATCACGACGGACGAGGCGCAGGGGCCGCCGCGGCGGGCTCGGGGCGACCTCACGCACTCGGGGCTCTGGAGGATTTGCTGCCTCGAAGGTACTGGGAATGGAGGGGGGGAAACCGAGCAGCGCCGGGGGCGGGGAAGCAACTTCCCGAGGGGACAGAACCGGCTGCGCGCTCGGAGCTGCCGGGCAAAGCCCAAGCGGAGCCGGAGCCGCTGCCTCGGACACGGCCGAGGAGGAGGATGGCGTTACCGTGGCAACCGGCATCTCTGAGATTGCCATGGGAACCGGGCGGCGGGATGCGGAGCTCTGCCCGGGGGAGTTCTGGCCAGGGGGGCGACCTCACTCCAAGACCCACCCCCACCCCGGGGGTTCAGGTCTTTGGGGGGGTCCTGGTGTGTTTTGGCTTTTTGGTGCTTTGGGGAGCGTCTAAACCCTGCAGGCTCTGGGGCTGGTGACCCTCGGGGCTATGGCCAGAGGGGATTTGGGGCTCAGACACAGCTCTCGGGCAGGACGGTGGAAACCCAAGTTCTTCCCCGTCTACCCTCAGACAGAGACACGGGGAACCTGGTTGAAGATGCTGTTGCTAATGTTCAGGTGCCTCAGTGGACTCGGGGTCACTTAATACAGCCCAAGGGTCTGGCTGGGTAACACCAACAGATAAAGGATGCGTGGGCTAGGGCTGAGATGGGTGGCAGGACCCCCCCAGTTCCCCCCAGAGGCCAAACATGTGGCTGCTTCTCCGAAAATGGAGTTGTAGCGAAGGCGCGGCGGTAACTGCCGGGACAAAGAAGCACATGGGTGTTGAGAGGATTTGGCATAGCAGCTCGGAAAGCCCAGATGGGAAACCACATCTGTCTGCCGAGCGCGCCGAGCTCCGACCGTGGGAAACCAGCAGTTGCCCAGGAAAGCGGCACACGCTGCTGGCCATGGGCTCTGAAAACCCTCACCTGCTGGCTCCCTTCCCTCCATACGAACGGAGCCTCGGTGATCCTGGGGAAAAGGCAGAGCGGGGAGGAAAGCTGTTGACTTTTGCTGAGCTGCTCTGTGGCTGGCGCGGGGGTGAGGGTACGCTGGAGTCTTCCTTCCCACTCTAATGCCCTTGGCGCGTTGGCTTCAGCGCACCTAATTCCATCAGCACAACTTAGCACACTTTACCTGCCCGGTTTCCTGGGTTATTCTAACTGACAGACGGCTCAGGCTAGCAGCTGTGTTCTGAAGGGTTGTGTCGTGGAGTTTTCTTGGTTTGTGGTTTTGGGTTTTTTTTTCCTTCTTCTCCCTGGAAAAGGCTGTGGCATGGTAGAAGAGCCTCATCCTCATGTCTGTTCTCATCTTTCCCTTCTGCTAGCAATTTAAAGCTGCAGCATAACATCGTTTCTCTCTTAAAATACCAGCTTTGCTACCTGGTAATAGTATGCATACCTAGAATAGCTGTTGGAGAAGAAAATCTGTTTAGACAATAAAGAGAAAACGAACTGCCGAAACGTGAAGGTTTACGGGTAATAATGATGCTTGGCTTTATGACTCCTGGAGGAAATCTAACTCTCAATACAGGCTTTTATGACACCTGGAAACAGAGGGCTTGCATCTGAGAGCTCCTGAGTCTGCTGGAGAGATGCTGAGCATCCTCCACTTGAACCAGATTTTGTCATCTTCACCGAGCTTTTTCCAGTGTCTTCAGTCTCCGTTTTCCATGGAGAATAAGTTTGTTTGTATCTTGTGGGAGTTGCTGAGCTTGCTCTGCAAGACCAGGCCTGTCATCTCTGGGTGAAATCCCAGAGTTTTCCAAAGTCAGGATTCCTGTGTGGTCTTCCAGGAATCTCATTCATAAGAATGAAGTGCAGCTTGGACTGAAACTGGTGGATTTTTTTTTTGCCTGGATTTCAACTGGGCTCAAGTCAGAACTTGATTAAAAACTAGAAGGCAGTGGAGTAGTGAGAGATGGGCAGCACTGAAAACAGTGCCCAGTAATGGTGGCTGGTGCCCAATGTTGGTGTATCACTGGGGCAGTGCCCATGTGATGCCCATCCTGAGCACATTTGATTTGCAAGGGTAACCATGGGGACATTGCACCCAGCAGCTGTGTGCAGGGGAATGCCGAAGTCTTATTGCTTCAGGGAAGGGGGGAAAAAAAAAAGCATTTTATGAGACCCATCTCTCCAAGGGCAATTGAGCTCTTCTGCTCAAAATTCAGATAATCAAATTGCAAAGTTACAAATTTGAAAGTTGTCAAATATGTGCTAAGAATGGACACTTTGGGAAAGCTGTCATCTGTTCACAGATATGAGGAACAGTGATTGCATTCTCTCCTACATTTCCAGTATGTTCTGTCTTTGTAGGATAAAATGTATAGAGACGTTAAAATATTCATGGTTTAAACCGCACCATGAGGCTTCGATTTCAGCACAGAAAGGTTCCTGTCTCATGAAAATTATGAAACTGTCTCTAGAAGCTGGTTTAAGATAACAGCACCTTGCCTGTTTCAGAGCATCCCTCCTTCAGAGCGAGTGGGTCTGGTACTAAAACCTACATCACAGTTGTGACTCTTGAGGAGATACACGGCAAGAAAATAATCCCCATTATAGATGTTTATATGTGATGAAATGGTCCAGCTTTAAACCTATTTTTAGGGCTATTTTTTGTGGTTTGGAGCAATGATTCTAAAAACCTACTGAATTTATTTTAATGGTCCTTAAGCACCATTTCACTCATCTCCGAAGGACAAATCTAAGATGTAATGTGCAGAAGCTGAAACTGCCTTAAACAGCCTCTCTACGATGACTTTTGCCATGAGTAAAAGCATCTCACGGAGCAAACATCAGGCCAGCCAAGGTTTTCCATTAGAAGGTTTGATCAAGTATATCCATCAAACAACCTATGTGCTGGATTTTGGAAGGATTGCCCGTTCAGAATCCCCCAAAATTTCAAGCAAAATCACTGAAACAGAATGGCAAAGAATATCCTCAAGTCATGAGGGGGTTCCTCAATGCTTTCCTGCTTTTCTTCCTCGAGACAACATTTGGCAACAAATTAGCATCCTGATGATGGCTGGAGCGATGCAGCTTAGGGCTTCAGCATATCATCTTTGTCTGGAGCTGCAGTTGTCTTGGGGATGAAGTCATGTTTCAGTTCTAGTAGTCAGTACTACTATGGAGCTTAGTCACTCAAGAAGGACTGATGTTAATGATACATCAATCAAGCTCTCGCCTGTATAATCCCAATCTTGTTCTTTTAGCGTGTTTGTCAGAGCTGGAGGTAGGAGGCTCATTGAGTGGATTTGAGATAACAGCAGCCTTTTTCTGCGTGGATTTTGGAAACTTCTATCCGAGGTAATTGCTGCAGGTAGGAAACTGTTTAAAGGAATTCATGGTGTGAATGCATAGCAGAAATGGATGTGACTTGACTGAGTCTCCACAGTAAAACGTCCCGGGGGCTCCCTGGCAAAACTGGGGTTTGGTTTTCTGGGACCGCAGCACCTACAGCAACCTCAGCTTTGACAGCTGAAGTTAAGCTGTCATTGGAGTATGAAGTTCCTGATGAATCCCCCATGCAGCCATCCCTCCGCACCTGAAATCTGCTTCTCAACCTACCAATTAAGAGCAAATCAGCCCCGTTTGGAGTGGTTGCTGTTGTGTCCCACACCCACGCTTGAGCTATGGTAGTTGTCACAAGCTGTGAGTCCCTGTCAAGATGGTGCAGAGCAGAGTCTTGCAAACACAGCAGATGCTGCGTCTTACAAATAATCATGTCGTGGTCCAGCTAGCCTGAGGAAGAGAGATTAAGACACCATCATTTTCCAGCAGCCCCTATGCCTGTGGTAAATATGTAGCACAATGAAGCAAGCCTGGCACAGTCTTACTCACAAGGAGGATCTGTTATTAAAATAGTTGCCTAGGGAAAAAAAGGAGGGGAGGAGGGGAAAGAGAGAAGATTCTAAAAGCACCACTTTATCCACCAAAACTACTTATCTTGGTGAACAATCGTGCTGAAGTTAATAGGAGAGCTCACAATAGAGAGCTGTGCAGGCTCTGTGACATCAAGATACGAAATCAAGTGCTCTACTTGTAATTTAAATTTATTCGAAGAGTATTTTATTAAACACTTCAGCATATGAAGCTCTTTGAACCCATTGTGCCTACTGCTTTTTTGCGTGCCCTGTTTGCCATTTACTTTTTTCAAGTGGTGCAATTGGTGAGTTAATTCACGTGGACCCAGGTGTCCTTCCTGACCGGGTGGCTGGAAGGTTCCTAATTGGCAGGAAGGATTGAGTAAATCGTTTATGACTTGAAAACTTGCACAAACACCGCCCCCCCTTTGCACAATTATTTGCAGGTCTTCCGGCTTGGATGAATGCACACAAACATGGGAGCAGCAGCCGGCGCATGCGCTGCTTCCATGGATACTCTGGAAAACAAAATAAAAATGCTTATACAAATGTTTGAGGCAAGCAAATAAAGGAAGGCTGCCATCCGTCAAGGCTGCGGATTCACGGCTCATCCCAAAAAGGAGGAATATTCGTTAGCCTTCGCAGAGCAAAGCTGTGGAGTCCTAGCACCACCAAGGATGCGTGGAGTCCCAGCCCCGCCAGGATGCGTGGTAAACTAAGCGCTGTGCACCTTTACCTTCCAGTGCAATTGCCCAAGTTTTGCTTGTCAAAGAGCAAATATCACTTTTAATACCTGCCTTAGAGGTTATATCCACAGGCACAGTGAGAAGTGTTTGGCCCTTTCAGTCCTTACAGGCGTGTGAGCCTATAATCATGCGATGAAAGCAGGCGACCGCACGTGGAGAATGCCCAAATGGGTGTCTCAGCTGTGAAGGACTTCCCCTGTGTGTGCCATAGCCTGTTTCTAGGGCAATCTACACAGATTTTGCACATGTTTTATGAAGAGCAAATGTTCATCTGAACAACCCAAGTCCATTCACTTTGGATTCTTCAAAATGAACATGATGCAGAAGGACTTGCCTGAGATCCAGCCCAGATTTTTCATACTTTCTTTCCATGCACCCTGCTCATCCCATCTCTGTTTCCTCACATGCTGTTGAGGAAATGCCTGTGCTGCACTCATTGTTTTTTAAAGCATTTCTTAGAGCTCCAACATCACCTTTGCAACAGTGTTGGAAGCAGCCTTGGCTTTGCCATCAGCTGACAGAGTGATTTCTGACAGCCTTTTTTAGGCTTATCTTTTTTGAACGAGCATTCCGTTTGCTAGAGAAAGTTGGTGGATTCGGAGCAATCTTTAGGGATGCAGAGTTCAATCTCTTTGATATGTGTTCCATTGCGTAATATATTTGAAAATACTGAGAAGTCCTGTGCTGGGGGAGCTGTCAGCAGAAGATGGGTTAAGGCATTATCTGTTCTCCCCTCGAATAAAAGCGAGGATCTCCTAAATGTGCCTCTTTGAACGTTTCTAACAGAGGGTCTCAAATGACTGTAACAAACCCTCCATTCTTCCTGAGATGCTCTGTGAAAACAAGTATCTGAGGCTAATTGACTGAATATGTGTTGCTTAATGAATTCATTGCTGTCTTAAACTCTATCTCCTCTATAGCCAGTAGGGAGCTATCAGGCTACATGGAGGTTTTGTTTTTTTCCTCCATGGCTCTCAGCACGTCAGATAGCCCAAAGCAAAGCTTAGAACCCAAAGACTTCCAGTGCTTTAGAATGCTCCCTGAATCATTGAATCATTAAGGTTGTTAGAGACTTCTGAGATCATCAAGTCTAACCTTCAACCCAGCACCATCATGGCCACTAAACTATGTCCCACAGTGCCACATCTACACTTTTTTTTTTTTAACTCCTCCAAGGATGGTGCCTCCACCACTTCTCTAGGCAGCCTATTTCAATGCCTAAAAACACTTTCAGGTAAGAACTTTTTCCCAATATCCAATCTAAACCTTCCCTGGCCTAATTTGAGGCTATTTCCTCTTGTCCTGAAGGCTGTAAACCAATTAAAGCACATTTGCTCTCCAGTTCTTCATCTGTGCAAGGTGTCACATGGATGATGTTAGTCTTACCTACATCTCAGAAGTGTTCTCTGCAGAGGCAAGGAGGCGTTGGGTTATACCAATAGGGTACCTGTGGCTGGGTTGTGCTGTAGTTACTTTTTAATTCTGTATATAATTATGTTCTGTTCTGCATATGGTTGACAGATGGCATTCATGGTAGTATCTGTCAGAGCCATAGTAAGGCCTTGTGGGGTTTGGGGAGATGTTTGCAATGTAGTTTTTGGGCTTCTTCCAGCAGCTGTTAGCTTTAGCTGACCTTCAACTTTCAAGGCCAGGTTGGATGGGTCTTTAAACACCTGGTGTGGTGTTCTTACCTATGGCAATAGAGCTAGAACAAGATGGTCTTTAAGGTCCCTTCCAATCCAAACCATTCTGTGAGTCTACCATGTGTTTTTATTACTCTCTTCAAATACTGGCAGGAGCTCATAGCTGTTCCACCTCATTAGAATAGAATAGAATAGAATAGAATAGAATAGAATAGAATAGAATAGAATAGAATAGAATAGAATAAATCAGTTTGGAAGAGACCTCCAAGATCATCCATTCCAACCTATCACCCAGCCCTATCCAATCTACTAGACCATGGCACTAAGTGCCCCATCCAGTCTTTTCTGGAACACCTCCAGGGACAGTGACCCATTAGGGCTTGCCCTGCCTTCTGTCAGCTCCTACTAACCATTTTTTACCACTGTAAACCGGTAAAACAACCCGAGAGGAAAATCCATGTAATTTTGTTGCTGTAAAATTTCAACACAGTGAGTATTTCTCCAGTGGATCCTGCTCCATTCACTTGGGCATTTACTTCTGCCCAGGTTGTGCTGTCCAACCTGTAGCAGTGTCACTGGAAAACACATGAGCCTCCTTAAAAAGCTGGGCGAGAAGGGGAGTTTTTTCTGCTATCTCCATTTTGTTCCTTGTGTGTCTCTACAGAAACAGAAAAGACCAGGTTGTGTCTCAGTTTTCCTCCTTCTGAGGAGGCAGGAGTACTTGGATATTGAGTGTAATTTGAGATCTGTTGTTAACAGCTCTCAGCACCCAGACATTTAGCTGGTGTTTGTGTTTCAAAGAGCTGAGCAGTGATTTCTGTATTCCCAAACTGGAAATGAATGATGATGGGCTGGTGGGTCTGGGCTTTGCTCAGCTGCCTGACTCGGGGACAGTTTCTTTATCTTTCCACCCCTGCCTAGGACAGATGACTCTGCTTCCTTCCCTCTTGGACCAACAATAAAAGGGAGAAGAAGATGCGGAGAAACTGGGACACAGCAATAGGGCTGCCCAGCTCGGAGAAGGTGCATGAACACTAACTGGGTTTGAAGCATTTTGCTTGCAACTTATGTTTTATACATGCAATATTTTATGTTTAAGCATGTCTTCCTTGAGGGACAGGATTAAGGCTGATTCTCCACCTACGTAAATTTAGCTGCTTTCTAGGAAGGCAGTGGAATTATGCCAATATGAAGCCAATGCAAGAGGAGGGATCGTAGATCTGTCCCTTCAATTGGACCTTTTCCTGCTGGTCCTTCTTTCCTGAGCCAAGACTCGTCTTGGGAAATAAATCATCCTATCAAGCTGAAAACCTGGTCCTGCTTCCAAACATTACTTTGTGCTTATCTTCGTTTGAGATTTCTGTTTACTGGTATTTATTATGTTGCAGACTTATGGTTCGGCATCCAAATTCTTCCCCAACAGATGGCAAGGCAGGATGCACGGGAGAAGTAAAATAAACAGGATAAATGCACAACTGCCCATATGTCTGAGAGCCTGATACACATTTATGCCTTCAGAACAAAAGGAAGTTTTTGGTAGGCACCTCCAGTGCTGAGCAAGGCCTCTCACTATTTTTCTACCTTGCCCTGAAGTCTCTTTCTTCCTCAACCTAACTTTCATCAGTTAAATTACAGTATATTTTGTTCCCCCTCTGCTACTCCCAGGTAGTTGCTTCCTTCACTTGTTTCTCTCCACTCCCGAAGCACATCAGGTCATTTTACCTTCAAAATTTTACAGTGGAAGGATGCTTTTTACAGGCTTTGGCTCTTTTTTTTTTCTTTTTTTTTTTTTTTTCCCTTTCAGTGTGTTTTTTGGCTATTTTGAGGGCACACAGAGGTGCTGGAGAGCACAGCAATGTTTGAGACAGTGACTTTCTCTATGCTGAGATTTATTATAATACTAATGATAAGTGGCCTCTTCAATCTCTCAAAATAGCAAGCCTTAGGGCAAGCTGCCTGCAGGATGGATAGCCCAGCCTAGACAGACTTCAGCTAGATTTCCCTTCTAATCTAGGGGCATTTCTGCCAGTTGTTGCATGCTGTGGGTCACATGCAGTGAAAGTGTTGAAGCAGTTCTTGATGTAGCCTGGCAGACCACCCAGCCCCTCTTCCTCCTCCTCCTTGTGACGTCCTGTTGTCTTAATGTCTTTGTTCCCCTTCTCTTTTGGTCTCTCCTTGCTGAAACGCTGTAACTTTCCTTCAGCTGAAAAGGTTCCTTATATATCAGTTTTTCAGTGAGGGAGCAGGAGCCTTTCTTTAGAAAGCTGATAGCTGCTGCCCCAGGTAGAAAGTGATTTTTAATTTCTCTTCTTCGCTCCTGAGCACCTTTGTGCTGCCCTGCAATGAGAAATGTGCAATTAGACACTTAGCAAAAGGTGGGAGGTTTGGGTGCACAGGCTCACAGGTTGTCAGGGGTTGGAAGGGAGCCAAAGAAATCAAGTCCGACCCCCCTGCCAGAGCAGGACCATACAATCTAGCTCAGGTCGTAGAGGAACACATCCAGGCAGGCCTTGAAAGTCTCCAGAGAAGGAGACTCCACAATTCCTCTTGGGAGCCTGTGCCAGTGCTCTGTGACCCTTACAGGAAAGAAGTTCCCCCTCGTGTTGAGGTGGAACCTCCTGTGTTCTCTTTTCTCTACCTGTTCTGCTTTGTTTCCCATGTGTTTATCCAGCCTCCTGCTTACAAACAGCACTGTAAGTTCTTCTTCAAGAGAACTGACTCCCTTTTTTTCTACCACGCATTCCACGTGGAGAAATGCTACCTCATGAGCCTGTGGTCAGGGATAGGAAGAGAAGGGTAACGGGAGAGCGCCTTGCAGAGTTAGAGTTATTTCCTGTGCAGATTGCCAAGCTCTGATATGAGTTAACCTCTTTTATTGTTCTTTTTTTTCCCAAGCATTCCGCCTTTTAATTGCTGTTTTGGAATTGTGCCACTTAGTTATGCCCTGTGAATGCTGCTCATTTAGCCAGTCCCATTTGCTGGATGGTGCCAGATATTCCAAAGACATCGAGAAGGGACACGTGGCCCCCGTTTGAGTGGCAGAGGTACCCAGTTCAGGGAGGAACCATCACCCTTGTTTAGCTGCCAGGGCTGTTGGCTTTTTTGGTTTGGTTTTGTGTTGGTTTGGGTTTTTTTTTCCCCCCCCCCCCAGATTTAGCTCATAACCATTTTCAAGTCACTGCCAATTCTCTACTGGAGGCTTCAGATCAGTTTTCTCCCGTTTATACATTTTAAATAAAGCCATTTTATGTGGAATATGGATGAGCGAATGTTTTCTCCTGTCCAAATATATAGCATTCAATAATGTGAGGATTGTTATTGTGTCTTTACTCGCCTCCCAGAGGCACACTTTATCTATTGTTGCTGCAAGGCATTAAAAAAGGGAACCATGACATGTCGCAATTACGACTTGAAATAGGATCTTGCCAGAAGTACGTTGCCTAAATATAATCAAATCTAAAGCACAACTTATTGTATACCCCTGCCTTAGAGCTGTGCATACCTATCTCATGGCTCGCTGAGCATCAGGGATGGCCATTAGCAAAGCTCTGCATAATTTTGTTGCAAGAATTGTCGTGCTGTTGGCTTTTTCTTTTTTTCCCCCCCCCCCCGCCCTTCAAAGCTCAGCCCCCAGCATTCACTGCAAGCAAATGAGATAGCAAACTCTTAACATGGGAAGACCTTGTGACTATTTAGACTGAGTTTTTCTAAAGTAGCCAGATAGGAAAGTTAGTCACATCCCTTCATGTGACTCACTAGTGCAATAGTGGGCTTTAATCATCCTTGTCCAGTGGATGATTCTAAGCACAGGTAAACCATAGCAATGCTCCTTTAGGAGCTTGAGTGTCCATTTTAATGTCAAACTGGCTAGAGTTGGTCCCTTTGTCGGTTAGTTTGGTTTTAGCAAGCTGAGTTGCCTTGTGTCACATCACATTTTTATCCACATGGATCACTAACAGAGTTGAAGCCCTTTCACTTGAGCTGGTGGAGTAAAATAACCCTAAATGGATTGCTGTGCTCCAGATACACCTCTGCTGGTGGTGGAGAGGTTATTTGTTGGCAACTCTGAACTGCCAGCTTGGCAGTTCTGCCTGAAACTGGGGCACTTTGGGCAAGTTCTTGCACTGGAAATTGGTTTCCAATGTTGGTTGCAGAGGAAGAGTCTCAGACTCTTCATCTATTTCCTCCCAAACTTAAAATCCCCTGGTTCTGCCGTGCCACCCGACATACACCCAGCTGACAGCTATTTATTCTGTTCAGCATGGTTAACGATTTCAACGGGATTTTATTAGGGGAACTGTTGGAAAATGTCAGGATCAAGCAGAGCTTTCCTAGACGTGATAAAATACCAATTAATAAATCAGGGAGTTAAGTAACTGTTTGGAAATGGCTTTGTGAAACTAAGGATGCCAACCTTGACCAGTTGGGTGCTCAGCCTGGTCCTCCTGCCAGCAGGCAGCAGCATGTCAGTTACTCACCATTATGGCAGCATGGGGTTGACCGGCGTGCTCGTGCAGGCAGAGCAACCATCTCCAGACAGACCAGTAGGATGCAGAGGGCCCCGGTCCAAAAGCCCCTCTACATTTATGCGTGTGCTGAACCCGAGCCAATAAACCTGGCAAGAGGCAGAGTTTCTTGGCTCAGGCTTGGCGCTGCTTGGATCTGCCCAACCCCGCATTTGGATCAGAGCAGGTCCACGTCCCCCCCCAGCTCTGCCCGCTGCGAAAACGCATTCTTGTCTGTCGACAAAAGATGCTCTGAGATGCTGAGCACTCTTTTCAAAGGCTGGGGCTTAGGAACTCTGCCTTTCCAGTGAAGGTTTGTCTTTGAAGCTGGCGTTGCCTTTCGAGTCAACAGGATTTCTTTCCTTTTTTTTTGAGTTACTTAGGTGTTTTTATCCAAAACGATGCCACTATCTGCTAATGATGAGATTAAACATCCCGTGGTTCTCCTCAGCGGAGAGAAGGTTTGCTTCAGAGGTTGGTGAGCTTTTCTCCTGCGCTGTGCATGTTGTGCTGTTCTCTTGTCCTTGCCTTTAGCGCTGGCAAAGGCAGGCAGTTTGGAGATGCTTTGGCATCCTTAAAGATGCAAAACCTGAAATAAAGCATGGAGTATTTAGCAATAATGCTGGGGCTGGATTCACAGGATCGCTTCTAATTATAGGCATTTGAACAATTCCTATGCAATGTCCTGCTATGGTAGTGCTTATTAAAATAGAATCCTCTTTGTAGTGTGATAGCATATTAAAGAGAGAAAAATTGCTACCCCCCCCCCCCCCCCATCCAATGTTTTTCAAAGAGGTTTGCCCTCACAACTTGCTTTCTAGGGACATTCCCCTCATTTTCACTTGTGCTCCTGGTCTGATTTTTTTTTAATGACTTGCTTTGTGTCTCTCGGTAGCCAATTCCCAGTGACCTTTTTTCCTCATTTTATTTTCATTTCTGTATATAAATGGGAGCATTCTAGCTGCAAACGCTCTTTGGACACGGCAGCCAAACCACACAGAATTCAGGTGGAAAATTTCTGGCCTGTTTTCCCCTCTCTAAGTCTTACCCAGGGTTTTGGCTGCACCCAGAGCCAACACGCCAGACCTCGCAGGGTCACACACAGAAGCTGGATGAAGGGCAAATGGTTCAGGATCAGGGTCAGACCTGGGCAGGCAGGACCTCACCGTCAGCATCTCCAGGCAGCAGCTACTCCCACAGGTTATCCCTTCTTCTGGCATGACTGCTCTGCCCCGGGAGGGCTGAGCAAGTGGTTGCAGCTGGCCAGAATATGGGCACAGAGTTTCCCAGCGCTGATTTTCTAGCGCTGAGGTGCACCTGTTTCGGTGGCCAACTGGCACTGAGCTCCTCCTCAAATGGGTGTGCAAGCCCTGTACGAAAAGAGGCAGAAGAATTAGCACCTGTCAAACATGTCATTAGACACGTGCCTGGTAGACATAATGTAGGCTAATGAACACGATCACGAGAATAAATTAATAACGGGGG
>VWZI01016405.1:526716-543613 GCA_013396835.1 Psilopogon haemacephalus
AAAAAAAAAGTGGTATATGAATGAGCCAAAAGAAGGTTTGTGAAGAAAGAGTTCAATTCTAGATGTCAGGTTAGAGATGTTCCCTGCTGTTAGAGCAGATAATAATTCATTTAATGCAGGGAGGTAATTACATGATGCCTCATAAGCTCTTGCTACACCAAGAGATCTCACAAGGACTATCAATAATATGAACTATTTTTCTACTGACTGGATCTGAAGGGATTTTTTTCCATTACAGGAGAAGACATCGGGTGCATCCTGTGCACATTACCCCAAACATCCCCAGGGATTACCTGGGATCTCATTCCAGAGAGTTGTTTCTGAAGTTTTAGACTGCTGCATGTTGGGAAATGAGGATGTTTTGGCAGTCTCAACAAAATGGCAGTTTAAGGGCTTCTAAAAGTAGAAATTAAGAAGGAGAAGGCAGTAGCTCCAGGCTGCACATGTATGAAAGTGGAAGTGGCAGAAGATACAGGGGACAAAGCATCACACATTGTCCTAGGAATGTTTCATCTAGCTGATTCCCCAGATGTGACCGTGGCCATGTCTCAAATTATAAACTCAGCAGGGACTCTGAAGAGACAGGAATGTCCATCTCCTTAAATTTCCTCCCCCCCAGGTAGTGACAAGCCATGATACAGGCTTTACAGACATGCTGCGACCGCGAGAGGTGAAACCATCAAGCCCTGGTTGATCACCATGTTAATGAGGGAGAACTGATGACTTACTGAAGTAAGGGAAACCAGATGGATAAAGCCCAAACAATCCCTTAAGGGAAACTCGATTCCGATTGTGCCAACACAGGGGGAAAAAAAAACACAGTTTGACAATGTGAAAATAAACTCGATTTGTCATTTTGCAGCATCCGAACGCTTCATCAGGCAGAATGACTCTGCCCAAACTGCATCCGGTGCAATTTGGCATTTCAGCCCTCTCGTTGTGATTGATGGACTGGCAGCAGTCTGCCTGAATGAGCAGTCCTTGTGCTGGTGAATGTATGTCAGGGTCAAGAATATTGGGTGGGGGGGGTAGAGAGAGAAGAAGTGGATTTTTGGTCCAAGTCATGATGTACCTGCACCCTGGCCAGCAATACAGGCCACCATTTATTTCCCATTCCCCTCTGAGGTGTTGGAGTGATGATGGCCACTGTGCAGTGAGAGTTGGGAATAACAAGTTAAGTCTCTGACACTTTGTGCCAAAAGCACCACTGGTTGCTAAAGTACCTCTTTAAATTAAACCATCTTCCAAGGGCTTGTAATGACAGGATGGGGAGTAATGGGTTTAAACTGGAAGAGGCGAGATTTAAACCAGATGCTGGGAAGAAGTTCTTTACAGTGAGGGTGGTAAAATACTGGAACAGGTTGTGGCTGCTCTCTCCCTGGAGGTGTTCAAGGCCAGGTTGGATGAGGCCTTGAGTGACCTGTTCTAGTGGGAGGTGCCCCTGCCTATGGCAGGGGGTTGGAACTGGATGAGCTTTGAGGTCCCTTCCAACCTAAACCATTCTATGATTCTATGATCTTGGACCAAAATGAAAGTAAGAGCTGGAAAATCCTTGGAGAGTGACTCAGTTCAAAGCTCTGATGGGTGAAGATCCCTAAGAAGCCAACACCAACTCCTCCAGTGTTAGACCAATTTAAGCTAAGCTAGAAAAGCCAACTACAGAACTCTAATGGAAGTTTCCATCCAAGCTCCAAATTAATCCCGAAAGCATGAGGCTGATTGTATCAGCAACCCGGGAACAGCTCTGGCAAAGTGGCAGCAGAGCAAAGGATGGAGACGAGTGGTGAGACAAACTTCTGGGCTGCTGGGATAAAGGACTGCGGCATGAGATGCAGGACGAGACGAGGTGTGAAGGCAGAGCACAGCAAGTGTGGGCTGTGGTGGTAGATCGAAAAGCAGACACAGAAAAATGAGTTAACAACCCCATGACAACTAGAAATGTTGACAGGCTCTTGGGGCTGAGCCAGGCATGGGAACACTCACCGTGGCAGGGCTGACTTAGCTCTGACTTGGAAATGTTCCTCAAGCAGCATCACCAACGCTGCTCCCCAAAAAAAGGTGACATCATACCCAGGTTGAGGAATTGCTCCTGCTTCCCTCTGCGGATGACTTACAAAATGCAAGCTGAACATCAGGGCTGGAAGCGTGGCAGGATTTCTTCCTAGAAAACAGTCATCCCCTTCACAAGCTCCATAAAAAGGAGCACTAAAAAAGAGTGAAACAGGCCACAGCTCCCTGAAATTTCCACCCCTTTGCCATCCAAGCAGCACCAGGAGATGACATGGTTAATAAGGAGCAAGTTGCAAGTGGTAGTAGGGAAACTATCAGCAATGCACAGGGAGGCTACAGGGGATGCCTGAGCAGAGGAATATCATAGGATCACAGGATGTTAGGGGTTGGAAGGGACACAAAGAGATCATTGAGTCCAACCCCCCTGCCACAGCAGGACCAGACAATCTAGCTCAGGGCACAGAGGAATGCATCTGGACAGGCCTTGAAAGTCTCCATAGAAGGAGACTCCACAACCTCTCTGGCGAGCCTGTTCCACTGCTCTGGGACTCTTACAGGAAAGAAGTTCCCTCTTGTGTTGAGCTGGAACCTCCTGTGATGCAGCTTCCATCCATTGCTCCTTGTCCTATCCCAAGGAGCAAGTGAGCAGAGCCTGTCCCTCCCCTCCTGACCCCCTCAGATATTTATAAACATTGATTAAATTCCCTCTCAGTCTTCTCTTCTCCAGACTAAGTATCCCCAGGTCCCTCAGCCTCTCCTCATCAGGCAGTGCCCCAGTCCCCTCATCATCCTTGTAGCCCTTCCATTGGACTCTCTCCAGCAGATCCCTGTCCCTCTTCAACTGGGGAGCCCCAGACTGAACACAATACTCAAGCTGGGGTCTCACCAAGGCAGAGGACACTTTTATCTGCTATTTGACCAAGGAAAGGCAGTTGGGAAAGGGATAGGAACGTTCATTGCTGAACAACCTCACTCATTCCTTCTGTGGTCAAAATGCTGGTTTATGAGAAGCATATTCAAAGGAAATGGCAATGAAGCAGCTCAGACCAACATGCAGCATGCAGTCAGCTCTTACCTACTCTCCTCTGTCCCGCATTTCCCTGATACAATTGGTATTTGCTGTGCTAGCACAAGGACACTTAGTACTTTTGGCAGCAGTTTTGTAATGAACTGAAGAGAATTCAAAGGACAACAGCCAGACACTGGGATGTGTTTTATTAGCTCCCAGATGTGCAGGTGAGGTGACTCTTCAGGAAAGGATTTTCTAGCCTCAGTCAAGGTCTCAGCTGAAAATCTCATACTGGAACAAAAGGCTGCCTCAGAATTTCAGCTTTCTCTCTCGCAAAGCATCTTTCCTGCAGCTGTTCATTTCTTACACACAAATACGAGCGCAGAACATCTTTGATGATATTTGCCCAGCTGAAATCAGATTGCTGGCTGCTGAGAGTGGACATACCCACGTAAATTATAACTGACTCAGCCTCTGTAGGCATTTCCCTGGTGTAAGTGATGCAGAATTTGGAGATGCCTTGCCAGGCTATACAAAATAGCATTCAGGTGTTACATGCCAAAAAGAAAAACATCACTCAGAATTGTTTCACTCAGAATTGTTCCAGTCAGAACTAGAAGTTATCACCCAGTAACAGACTTCTTCACCACCTAAGCAAGGTGTCAACACTCAATGTGTTCCCCTATGTGGCTGCAAGGTGTCACCACTTAATGTGTTCCCCTATGTGGCTTCAAGGTGTCACCACTTAATGTATTCTCCTATATGGCTAACTAACAGTGAGCATCCACTGGTAAATGGAGATCAGTTAAGATACCACATCTGGGCTGTGGGAAAGTCAAGAGTGTTAGAAAAGAGAGGGTCATGGCAGGAAGGTGAAGCTTTTCAAGGGGGCACCTCACTGGTCACTAACTATGGCTATGAACTTGGCATTCAAGTCAGAGGAGATGGCTCTCTGGCAGTGCAGGTCAGGAGCTGCACTACGGTTTGAAACCACTGCAGAAAAAGGCTGTGAAGGAACAGAGCAACACAAACTTCACTTGGTATGGATAGGGCAAAAGGAGAAGCTGTGAGCTGCCACTGCTTCCAACAGAGAGAGCTTTGTAGAGGAGCACCAAGGAGAGGCTGCAGATGGCAAAAGGCAATCAGCTTAGACGCAGGCAAGTTAGGGCAAGCAGGTGATAATATACTAGAGGAGGCAGTTCGGATTGGTGGTATGATAAATGCAGGAGGGAGTAATAACTGCTATAGGAAGGTAAGAGAAGGAGAGTGAGGTCAGTGGTGGGACTGAGCATGCCAAATGACAAGAGGCTCCTTGGGTTGCTGCTTGAATTCCCTTCCCTGGGGGTGTTTGAAAGAATCATAGAATGGTCCAAAGGTCACGTAGCCAAACTTCCCTGCTGTGAGCAGGGCCATCCTCCACTAAATAATGTTGTTGAGAGCCTCATCAAGCCTGATCTTGATTATCTTCAAGGATGAGGTCTCAACTACCTCCATGCTCCAGCTACTCGTGAGCATTCAGCCCACACAACTAAGCTTGAGCTGAGATGTGCTGAGGGCCATGGTTTAGCACCAGACTTGGTAGATATACATCCTGGTTAGACCCCATGAGCTGAAAGGGCTTTACCAACCATAATGATTCCGTGGTTATGCAAGCTGAGCCCTGTTCCTAGAGAAAAGGTGCTTCTGCCAGCCAGGAGGGGAATGGGGGGATGCTAAGGATAAGGGCTGGGGTGACAGCAGAGTGCGGTCCCCTGCCAACCCCAGCTCATCTGCAGGCATGTGGGCAGAAGCAGCTGCGAGCTGCTGCAGCACATCTGCTCTGGTCTGAGCCCTGGTGAGGTGTTAAACACTCTGGGGAGGTGCTCTGCCTTCAAAAACGTGAAAGAGGAGCACGCTGGAGCAGGCAGCAAAAGCGACTGGCAGCCATTCACGTGGCAGCAAGGGGACCCATGAAAAGCTTGGAGCAGCAGAGGGTCTGGAGGCAGTGGAGGGGGAGGACTGGAAAAGACTGGAAAAAGGGGGAAGTCATGTCACAGCAGAAGATAAGAAAATGAGAGACTTGAGGAGGAGGTTTTTTTGCTTTGCCCACCAGACAATTGAAAATAGATCAAACGAAGAACCCAAAGGGTTTGTTAGAGCTGACAGCTCCTGAGGAAGAAAGTGGGGCAAATTTCATACATTTCAACATTTCAAAATCATTTTGTTTTTCACCCAGGAAGTAGAGAGGGAGCAAAGAGAGGGAGAAGACCAGAGTCTGATATCACTGCTGCCGGGTGAAAGAGGTTTGAGTCTGCTGCACTGAAGTCAGAATCTGGCCCTGAAGCAGGGGCAGTTCAGCTCCCCGCAGTGAGAAACAAGAGAGCTCTGAGTTATGGGATGGAAGATGGAGAAAGAAGGAAAGGACTTTTGTAAGGAAGAATAAAAGATGATTGTTTTGCTGTCTCAACAGCTGTAGAGAAACATGGTTAAGATTCAGGGTAAATCCATTTTAAAGACTTGGCTGAGCTGAATTTGCTTTGGCCTGCCCATGACACGCAGGGACAGCAAGAGCTCTTCAGCTGGGTTATGGTACCCACAGTCAGCTCCTCATCTTCTAATATTTTTTGGTCCTAAGCATTTTCTGAAACCAAGACCTACGCTAGCAAAAATCTGACAATAACCCCAGGTACTAGCAGTGCTCTCCATCAAATCTACCTTCAGGATGAAACAAAAATACAAGCTGTCATATGGACAAATATTTCCCAGACTGGCAGGACTCAGGGGGTGTCAGACAGCATCCATCTCAAAAACAACCTGTGCTGTGAAGATCCCAGCTTTGTGAGGTTGTCACAACAGCCAAACTTTTCTCAAGAGCAGACACCCAATAAATGGGTATTTAACCTCCTGAGGCTTCTTTCTCTGCTGGCTCCATCCTCCACGGTGATGCAGGCAGTGTTACAGCAGCAACGTGGGGTAGCAAATTCACATGGGGTGTGCTTTGCACACAACTGCCATCAATACTTCATGATCTCTTTTGTAATGACAGCATTAAGTGTCCTCTGGCAAGAGGCTCACAGGATCTGTGCTCATTCAAGAAACTTAAGGACAGGCTTGTGAAAGTCTCAGCAAGCAGCAGGAGACAAATAATCCAACAGTTTAGCACAAAAAGTGCCAAGTTACAGAAGGGTAGCTAATGCTCTTCCTTGGGGCCTGAGTGTA
Organism: Psilopogon haemacephalus; assembly: GCA_013396835.1. Lineage (NCBI taxonomy): Eukaryota > Metazoa > Chordata > Aves > Piciformes > Megalaimidae > Psilopogon > Psilopogon haemacephalus. The sequence continues at coordinate 532,934 of VWZI01016405.1, forward strand.
GAGCTCAGGACCATAATAGTCCCTGTTTGACCACCAGCACCACAAAGCAGGGTTTGGAAGTAAGAGAGGTGCATTATTGTGCTGGTTTGAGACTAACTGGAATATTTTAATAAGAGAAATTAGATTATAGGCTGAGAAAGGAAAACATTGATGATGTCTCCTTCACTCATAGGTTTGCTGACCGAAACAAAAGTAAGAACCCAAACATAGATAAGACAGAGCTGCTTGGTCTGAGCTCTGGGCTGTTGGTCTCTCCCTTTCCTTGCCTTCCAGCTGGATCTGTGTAACCCAACTAATCAATTCTTGCTTCTAACTGTCCCTGGCTGATCTTCCCTGTTTACCTGGCACATAAGACAGATACTGGGATAAGACTGGGTGGGGAGGGGAAGGTGGAAAGGTAGTTGGAAACCCCTCTTGGGGACTCTGATCTCTGGGAGGGCTGTGGTGTTTCTGTATTACCTTTTTTTGCTATATATATCTATCTGTAATATGTTGTAAATATCTGCTTATATATTGTGCAAAGCTGTAAATATAAAGCTTCATTCCTTAGCTTCCAGCCAGCTGAATCTAGTCTGGGTGTTTTCAAGGTGTGGGGGGACAGATAGCTCCTGAACTACCCCAATTCCTCTTTTCAAGGGTTATTTTATGCTGAGAGGGACTAAAAGGGAGTTAAGCTGGCAGCTGCATTGGCTGCTGTGTGTCAATCCAGTGAGACAGAGGAGTTGTACTGGTGGAAAAAATCAAAGAAATGAATAGAGTTCATGGAGAGCCTGCATGCTGCAGATTTTGCAGAGAGGAACATTTTTTGGCATATCTGCTCTCTTGTGCTCACTATTGCTCAAATCACAGGGCTGAGAGTTTCAGAACTTGTCAGCAGAGAAATCTTCCTAAGGAAAATTAAAAAAAAAAAACCAAACCCAAACCAAAACTGTTTCTATCTTCCCTTGACAGAGTCCAGCACTGACACACTCCCACTCACTATAAATAGAGGTTCTCCACTGTTGTCCAAGGGAAGTATAAAGCCAGACCATTAAGGAAACCCAGTCCCACACGGCCTGCTCAGATGGACACAGTGTTCAGGCAACTTCACTTACAGCAGCCCCACTCTGCACATCATCCTCTCCTTGCTGCCTGGGATGTTATCTGTCAGTCAGCCTTCCCTGTGCTGATATATTCAGAAGGCTTATCATTTAAACATTCATTTAAACATCAGGCTAAGGGTGAAGCACAGCATTTAATCACAGAGTAGAAGCAACAAGCAGAACCATCAGGGCAAATTTCCTGTGGTTCTTTACTCATCACCTTATTTTTAATAGACAGCCAGCTCCTTCCAAATTGTATTCCCTGCATCTGCAGGCACTTGCTGTCAAATGGTCCTGAAAATCGTTTCCTTCCACATCTTCACACTATCCCAGAAGGCCCATATGTGTCAGGAAGAAATCAGTTGGATAGTGGGATCTGAGGCTGGACAACTATGGGGTGTATTTACCTGCCTGCAGGTAATCACCGTAGCCATGCAACCAGCGCTGCAGCTGCCATTCACAGCACTCATTCCATCAGCATAATCCCCCTCAGGAGAAAGCCCTGCTTAGCTCTATTAATAGTGTGCACGTGTGTGCACTAAGTATCTGTAGCTGCTCAAGAGCTACAAGAATGTGGCAGTGTTGGCAGGGGAGAGTTTGATCCAAGGGCATCCCAGAAGAAAACAAGCAAAGCTTCTCAGTTGAGTCCCCCCAACCAATGCTTTGTTGCTGTCAAGGGTTAAGCCCACCTGGAGCCTTCTGACTCCTCCCTGGGGGTGCTCTGACCTGCCCCCAGGTGTCGTGTTTAGCCCCTTCCCACTTCCTGCCGAGGGCTGCTATATAAAAAGAGGGGGACAGGTTGCTTTCTCCCTCTCTCTGCTCCTGCCTGCCTGCTTGACCAGGTTCTCACTGTTCCGCTGCCAGACCACCACATGCTCTCCAGCCAACACGTAGGAACATCAACCATTTTCTTCGGAACATCAACCATTTTCTTTGCATCTCAGCATCAAAACCTGCATCCTGCTTCATCCATCATCCAATCATCAATTCCAGCGTTTGGACTCAAAACTCATTTCCCACGGGTTGTATTTCTATTTTGTGTATTTTGATCCCTTTTCCCTTTATCATCTGTAATTCCCCCATTTCTCCATACCCTGAATTCTGGTTCCCCCTTTTTTTCCCCCACCTTCTGTAAAACTCCCCTTGCCTCCTATTTATTCTTAAAGTCTTTTTACTTCCAAATCAAATCGAGTATTTATTGGGCTTTTGGGCTCAGGGTGGGGCTAGCTTAAACCCAGTACAGTTGCATAGACTCACCAATCAGGGCTGGAAGATGCAGCAGTCAAGCAGTAGCTCTGCAGAAGCTGTTGATGGAGAAGGAGGCAGCAGCTCAACCCATCTATCCTCGTGTTTCTCCCACCGCTATCAGTTATTGCCTCCCATAAGCTCACGCTCAGAGCAAGATGAAAATTGCTATTGACAGAAGTACCCCGCAGACAAGGTCCTCTGCTGCAAAGCTGCTAGCTCCTGCATGGTGGAAACCTATTTTAAATGACAACAGAGCACTAATGTTACGGGAAGATCTTGCTGTGTGTAGTTTTCAGGATTAGAATTGGGAAGAAGGAGGAGGAGGAGGAGGAAAACTGAAGTGCAGCCTGCCTTGACAAATAGTGCCAGGCCTTTAAGCGCTCTGTCTTCCAGTGTTGATTTGTGCAAACACTTCCAGGGCATGAGGGGATGGTGTCATTGATAAATACTGACCATGGGAAATGGCTGGTTCGAAGACATGGCCAAGAACAATGTGATCATGTCATGCATGGCCACAGACAGAGGAAGTAATCCGATGGGGTGGCCAACAACGACGTAATGGATGGCCACAGATGACATAAATAAGCATTTCTGTCCTACAGCATTAAGCATCACTGTCAGGCATCAAAACATAAAAGCCCAGAGAACAACTCTGCAGTGGCCCAGGCAGGATTATTAAAGGATTATTTGAGAAAGAGCAAGGAGAGGTTGTATGTCATCAGAATTTGGCATCGCTCCTTTGATTTACCGTTGAAAACTCCTTGTACTTGGAGATCTCAAACCCCAAAACAAAGCTTAATCTTCACTTAGGCATTACAGCTCCCTCCCTTATCACATTATCTGAGCGCATCACACTCTAATTATAGTTACCTGAACAACACTTAGTGGGACTGGGAAGTACTAACCTTGTCAGAGAAGCCCTTGAACACAGAACAACACCAATTCAGAAACAGATTTTAGTGTTTTAAATGCAGCTAAGCAGGCTGCAACTGGTAGAGGTGGGAAAAAATGGTCCTTAGCACCATCAGCACACATCTCAGAATATTTGCCCCTTTGTTATCATTATCCCAGATCCTGAAATCCTGTCTCAGAACTCAGAACAAAGTTGCTATCATGAAGGGGGGGGGAGGGGGAGAGAATATTCATAGCAATATTTGTATTTCTAAGAACATCATTTAAAAGATACCAATAATCATTCAAAGAAAGGAGTAATGCTGCATCTCAGTGGGATATTATATCTCACTCTCAAAAGGTATCCAGAAGTGCTCCTCAATATTTCAGTATCTGTTAGGCAGTGATTGCAGCTTACTTATCTCTCTCGCGTGGGTACAGAAGTAGAAGTTAAATATTCCATCTTGCACTCCAAAGTATAGAAGGGACCCCCCCATAAGCAAGGAGGAGGGGAGGGGAATCTCCCATGTCACATCCTGGTGTGGAAAGCAACCCATCTGTGCCTTACTGAGCATGGACCAGTGGCCACCTTTGTCTGCACATTTCTTCAAGGCATCCACTGTGAAGCCTTTGAGAAGAGCTTCAAGAAGCTCAGATGCTGTAGAACAGTTGTTACTGGATTTGATTGAGGCATTTCCTTTTCTGCCACCTCTTCTCTTTCATTACTTTTTATTCTTTTGCATTGCTTCACAGGCCAGGGCGTGGAGCCAAGTGTTTCACCAAATCTCAGCTTTGTTTTGTTTGTGGGGGTTTTTTTGTGCTTAATTACAAGCCAGACTCTGCTGTTGTGCTTTTGAAGCTGACCACTGATTAAGTCACTTCCACCCTCCTAGGTTTAAACTTTCCCAAGTCTGAGTTTCAAAGTCCCTCACTATGGAAAAAACAAAATCCCAAAGGTATTGTTGTGGTTTGTAGCATGTCCCTTCCAGCTCCCACTGTTCTGTGATCCTCTGGCAGAGTCCTTTCCTTCATGCATCTACATCTTTCACAGGATCACAGGATGTTAGGGGTTGGAAGGGACACAAAGAGCTCATCAAGTCCAACCCCCCTGCCACAGCAGGACCAGACAATCTAACTCAGGTCACACAGGAACACATCCAGACAGGCCTTGAAAGTCTTCAGAAAAGGAGACTTCACAACCTCTTTGGGGAGTCTCTTCCAGTGCTTTGAGAACCTTACAGAAAAGAAGTTCCCCCTTGTGTTGAGCTGGAATCTCCTGTGCTGCAGCTTCCATCCATTGCTTCTTGTCCTATCCCAGGGAGCAAGTGAGCAGAGCCTGCCCCTCACTCTGGCCCCCATCCCTCAGATATTGATAAACATTTATTAGATCCCCTCTCACTTCTCTCTTCTCCAGAACTAAACAGCCCCAGATCCTTCAGCCTCTCCTCATCAGGCAGTGCTCCTGTCCCCTAATCATCCTCGTAGCCCTCCTCTGGACCTTCTCCAGCAGATCCCCTCCCCTCTAAAACTGGGGAGCCCAAAACTGAACACAGTTCTCAGGATGAGTTTGCTCAGTTACCTGTGATACTTTTGTGTCTGCTCTGGATAAGTTCAACCAAGCCCCTCAGAAGCCATTGGAGAAGTACAGACGGACTGTGATAGCCACCTGTACATAAGCACAGTCACCAAGAAGTCCATTTCCATAGGAAATTAGGGAGAGAAGGTTTGTTGTTTTTGGTTGTTTTTTTTTTTTCTCTCCTTAATGAGCAGGAGAGGATAAAAATCCTACTCTGAGTGCATTTCCTCTAAATTAGCACACCATAATGAAGAGGCTCAGAGAAATGACCATTGGGTCTCCGAGGCCCTGTTAGGCTGGGAGTGATTTAGTTCCATTGCGTGAACTGCCATAAAAATAAGCACTGGGATCATTCACATCTGAATTTTGGATTGCTCTGCTGGAGAGCCATCAGGAGGAACAAGGCAGCTGATGGCAAACAGAGGGATGCCCGGGCAAACACGCTCAGCAGGAGCAGTCCCAGCTGAAGTGCCCTCGGCCGCCTGGCAGGTGGGGCAGGTGTGTCACTTCCAGATGGGACATGAGCCACTTACATCTTGTTCCCAGCCTTTGAAGTGCTGTGCAGAGAAAGCCTGAGCCGTGAGTGCAATTAGAGGAGATAGATCATTTACTGGAAGAACGAAATGCACTGTAGCAGCAAACCTGCAGTTGACATTCAGAGGGTGCAATTGGAATCCTCCGGATTAGTAATTCTTTTGAGCTCTTTGCAATCATTGGCAATAGGTGGTGAAATAAATCCACGTTTATATCCTACAGGCTGCAGCTGTGCTCCTGCTCAAGTCGTATTAAGTGATGGGTTTTAAATCCCTCTGCCAGCTCGAGCTGTGAGCACCGAAACTCCCGTGCAGAGCTCAGCTCGTCCTGGGTGATGCATGCTGCTGAGCTGCTTAATGAATAATGAAAGCACCAAGGCAGGATCTCACCTCGGGCTTGGCTCCTGCAGTCAGCTCTCTGGGGACAGGTCCCCGAGCAGCTTGCTGTGCCACAGCCATCACAGCCACCCGGCTGCAGCTAAGGCTGGATAACCACGATGGAAAACAGCAATGTGAAAAATACTAATGGAAAGCTTTGCCCAGGTGGACAAAGTGCTGAGCCTCATCTTGTTCAGCCAAGTGAGGTGATCAGCCAGCCAGTGCTGGCCTTGTTCCTTCAGGTATCAGCAGTGAACTCTCGTGCCCTGACTTACTGAACAGGCTCCCAGTAAACTAAACAAATATGCCATTAAAAAGCTGAGCCAACCTTGAGGGGGACATGTGGGTTTAAATTGCAGCAGGCAGAGATTTATGGACTTGTTTTCCAAGCCTGGAGAGTAATGGAAGAGACCTCAGACAGGTCGGCATTTACCAGCTCTGATAAGGGAAGCCAGCACTCTACTGGGAATGAGGCAAGAGGGGCAATAGGCATCAGACTGACACTTGGTTCTGCTGGGGAGCAAGCCATGGAGCAGGGCCCCAGAGTGACAGTCACTCCTGGAACAAAAAAAAAAAAGCTTTCCCAATTCAGTGTGCTTGTAAGATAAGTACAGCACTGATAAAGCACAGAGAGATTAAAAACCTCAAGGGAACAATACTAGCAGTAGGTTGAAGAGAAGAGCCCAAGAGTCCTGGCTCTGCCTTCCATTGGCTGTGCTTCAGCCTAGTCTGCCCAGAATTTGTGACCTTAGAGATGGCATCTTGATGGCATAAAAACAATCAGCGACCAACCCTGCAGGAGACTAATTTACTTATGCAGCCTGGAAGGAAAAGGAAACAAAGCAGAGCTGGCAAAAGCACATTGACCTGGTTCTGTTCCTTAAGTGTTGTGTTTGCTCTGTTTTCATTCAGGAATCTACAAAGGACATTGCTTCCGAATCAACCACTTCCCTGAAGACAATGACTATGACCACGACAGCTCAGAATACCTTCTCCGTAAGTGAAAAGTAATTCCTAATATAGAGACATGGCCAGAGAGCCCTTCCTGGGTTTAGTCTTCCACAGAGTCCAACCTAGTTCTTATTCACTGGAAGAGACTGGCCCAAACTGGATGTCACAGAGCAGTGATGAAATGGGATCACAGGATGTTAGGGGTTGGAAGGGACACAAAGAGATCATTGAGTCCAACCCCCCTGCCACAGCAGAACCAGACAATCTAGCTCAGGTCACACAGGAATGCATCCAGACAGCCCTTGAAAGTCTCCATAGAAGGAGACTCCACAACCTCTCTGGTGAGCCTGCTCCACTGCTCTGGGACTCTTACAGTCAAGAAATTCCCCCTTCTGTTGAGCTCAACCTCCTGTGCTGCAGCTTCCATCCATTGCTCCTTGTATTATCCCAGGGAGCAAGTGAGCAGATCCCTCCCCACCTTGACCCCCAGCCCTCAGATATTTGTAAACATTGATTAAATCCCCTCTCAGTCTTCTCCAGAGTAAGCAGTCCCAGGTCCCTCAGCCTCTCCTCATCAGGCAGTGCTCCAATCCCCTCATCACCCTTGTAGCCCTTCCACTGGACCCTCTCCAGCAGATCCCTGTCCCTCTTCAACTGGGGAGCCCCAAACTGAACACAGTACTCAAGCTGGGGTCTCACAGGGGCAGAGTAGGTATGTCCAGTTCACACTGCAGCACTGGGGACTCCCATTCCAAGGGTTTCCTTCACGCCAAGGGCATGCTCATGATTGCAGTGCCTGTCCTCTATCTGGGAAGTTTACAAATGAAAACTACACCTACCAGCCCCAAACTGGTGAGCCTATTGTACAGAGGGCATATTTAGCTGATTAGTGTATCAAAAGAGGTTTGAGGAGTGGGTTCCAGTCCATTAGGAATGTTCTGCTAATGCTTAAACCCAGCCCTTATGCAAGCCTCATCCTTTGCAGCTGCTGAGCCACTTCCCCCTGCAGTGAAATTACTGAATTGTAGGAAGGAAGCTGAAATTTCTGCAGCTTACAGCAAAATCTCAGCATGAGCAGGGGCTGTGGCTTCCCTGAATGGACAGCCAGCCATTGCTGCTCTCTGCTGCTGTGTAACCCACCACAGAAGCAACTTCATCCACCAACCTGCTCCTTGAAATAAAGGCAGCTGCTTCTTCTCCTCTGGATAACTTTTTGCTCAGCTGATGAGAAATCTTGGAACCCAAGTGTGAACCTTCATGAATCCTGCAAAGTCTGAGTTTAATTTCCCCTTCTCCAGAGTTCACCTTGCCTGGTAATTCCTTCTGAGCAAAAAAAAACCAACAACCAGCTTTAGCAAAAACACAGATTTATTTTTTTTTTTTTTTTNAGAAACCCAGATTTTATTTTTTTTTTTAGCTTAACTGATGGGGAGTCTTAGAACCCAAGTGTGAACCTTCATGAATCCTGTAAAGTTTGAGTTGAATTTCCCCTTCTCCAGAATTCGCCTTGCCTGGTAATTCCTTCTGAGCAAAAAAACAACCAGCCAAAACCAAAAAAAAAACCAGCCAAGCTGAAAGCAGTGCCCTTTACCAGAGAAACTACCTGCAGAAAGGAAGTTCACAAGGTGCTGGGAAAGCTTCAGGGAGCATCTGGATGGTGTTGGCTGATAGACCCAGCCAGGCAAACCTCTCCTCAGTTACACTCCTATTAATTACCTGAAACACCACTTAGAGAACCACTCTGCCCTCCTGCTCACTCCTGGGAAACAACTTCTAGTTGCTAAGACAAGAAGAAAGGAGGAAAAAAAAATCTCTATAAAAGCTCCCAAAAGTAGGCATTAGCAGAAACCTAGATTTTTTTTTTGCTCAGCTGATGGGAAGTCTTGGAGCCCAAGTGTGAACCTTCATGAATCCTGCAAAGTCTGAGTTTAATTTCCCCTTCAACAGAGTTCACCTTGCCTGGTAATTCCTTCTGAGCAAAATAAACCCAACCAGCTTTAGCAGAAACCCAGATTTTATTTTTTTTTTTAGCTTAGCTGATGGGAAGTCTTAGAACCCAAGTGTGAACCTTCATGAATCCTGTAAAGTCTGAGTTGAATTTCCCCTTCTCCAGACTTCACCTTGCCTGGTAATACCTTCTGAGCAAAAAAAAACAACCAGGCAAGCTGAAAGCAGTGCCCTTTACCAGAGAAACTACCTGCAGAAAGGAAGTTCACAAGGTGCTGGGAAAGCTTCAGGGAGCATCTGGATGGTGTTGGCTGATAGACCCAGCCAGGCAAACCTCTCCTCAGTCACACTCCTATTAATTACCTGAAACACCACTTAGAGAACCACTCTGCCCTCCTGCTCGCTCCTGGGAAACAACTTCTAGTTGCTAAGACAAGAAGAAAGGAGTTTTGTTTTTTTTTTTTAAAAAAAATCTCTATAAAAGCTTCCAAAAGTAGGATTTAGCAGAAACCCAGATTTTTTTTTTTTCTTCTTCTTCTTCTTTACTCTTGTCAATTTAGATCAGTCAGAGCACTTGGGTGATGCAGTTCCAGTGCTGGGGTGAAGGCAGGCCGGAGAGTGTGAGCACAGCTGCATTTATCTTTCATACAAAGCCTGGGAACTGATGTGAAATTGATGCCAAGTCAGCTTTAGGAAAGAAACATCATTAGTAAAAGGACTGTAAAAGGGAAGAGGAATTAATCAGCATCCTGATAAAAGCCTGGTTTGCTTTCTTTATTTGGAGGAAAAGGAGAGCTGGGGTGGAAACAATCCCCAGCTCCATGGTGAGAAGCGAGGTTGGTAAATTGTTTGGAAGTGTACTTGTGAGGGGTGTTCCTAAAAGCTGCTTCAGAAGTGGCTAAGGAGAGGTCTTAGAAACAAGCTAGTCCAACCCTCTGTGTCTGCTGCAAACTCCAGCTGCTCCCCCCGCAGAGGAGAGCTCATCCCCATGGAGCCTGCACAGGTAACAGAGCTGCTCTGTTTTAGCTGCTGGGAGAAAAGCTGCATATGGTTGATTCAGAGAGTACTGAAAGGTTGTGTCCCTAAAGCCAGGAGAGATGAGCTCATGCAGATAAGTAATAGGGACCAAATCATTGTCTAAGATGGGGATAATTGCATCCTGTTCCAAAGGAGACGTGAGAGCTTCCGTCCCATCTTTGCCCTCTGTGCAACACCTTGGCAGGCTGCTGTCTCCACATCACTCCCCAAGCTTTTTAGCCATTTCTTGGCACAAGACTCTCAGAGGGCCATGCTGGGGGTAAACTTATTTTTTTCTATCTAGCTTAGATGAAGGCACCAAGGTTGTTTGCATCTTGTGCTCCTGAAAGAGCAGCAGGAGAGGTCTCAGCTTGCTCCTCAGTGACCAATCTAATACAAGATGGATGTACACATCCTGGTGCTAGCAGCGTTGAGCCCTGCTTCAACATCCTGTTAAAGCCAGTGAAAAGGAAAACACACTGATTTTGGAATGTTTTGGTGCAGGGTGTGGATGGGAGCAGAAGTTTGGATTTTGCCCTGTGGCATTCAGGCTGCTGCTTGCAAGAGCCAGCAGAGGACAAGCCACAGTGACAACCAACACATGAAAAGGAGCTCAGACAAGACCACTTCCATTGAACCTTCCCTGTGGCAACGCATAGCACTGTGTCTGTATAAAAAAAAAAAGAATATCCCTTCCATGTGCCTGTGCAGAGCCCCAGCAAGGGGCAGAGGTGCAAGAAACCAGGGTGCGATGCCTGCATCAGTGAGCTGTGAGGGAAGAAAAGGGGAGGAGGAGAGAGATGACAAAAAGGCAAGAGACAGGGCTGGAGCACCTCTGCTGTGAGGACAGCCTGAGAGAATTGGGGTCATTCAGCCCAGAGAAGGGAAGGCTCCAGGGAGACCTTCTTGTGACCTTTCAGTATTTAAGGGGCTGATAAGAAAGATGGGGACAGGCTTTTTAGCAAGGCCTGTTGTGACAGGACAGGGAGTGATGGGTTTAACCTACAAGATGGAGATCAGACTAGAGAGGAGGAAGACTTTTTTTTTTTTTTTTACA
>VWZI01016405.1:544137-578198 GCA_013396835.1 Psilopogon haemacephalus
GGAGGAGCAGCGCTGCACGTCTGGAGCTCCACCGAAGGAGGTGTCACAACGCATAGCGGTGCAGAGCTGCAGATGCAAACAGACAGGACGGTAAACAAGGCGGGGGAGAGGGGGGGGGAAAGCAAGGGAGAAAGCAATAACCAGATTGCCTTAATGTTTTCTGATGTGCTGTCATTTTATTACCAGTATCAGGAGACATATGTAAATTCTGCATGGTACCTNCCGTGGGGAGGAGCAGCGCTGCACGTCTGGAGCTCCACCGAAGGAGGTGTCACAACGCATAGCGGTGCAGAGCTGCCGATGCAAACAGACAGGACGGTAAACAAGGCNACTGCATGTATTGTTTCTCCTTACATTAATTATCTGCTGTAGGAAAATTCTCTCTGGAGACTGCCAGGTTAGATGGGCTTTGAGCAACCTGCTCTAGTGGAAGGCATCCCTGCCTGTGGTAGAAGGGGTTGAACTAGATGATCTTTAAGGTCCCTTCCAACCTAACCCATTCTATGTTTAACCCAGCCCCTGTATCTGGCAAGTTCTTGTGGTGACATCACTGATGCAGTTTAGGCAAGCTCTTTGATGAATTGTAATCCTTACAAATGGCATCGGCATAAAATACAGGAAGCAACAACCAGAAAGGGCCACAGGAAGCCCATGCTGGCTTTTGCCAGGGCACTAACAGACAGACAGGGCTTGGGGTACCTCCATCTCCAGCAGCACAGAGACTGACATTGAGCCTTTTTTCCAATAACTGGCTCTATGACCTGACACAAAAGTCAAAGCACTGTTACTTGGTACCACACACATGGGGATACACCAACAGAATAGGCCCTCAGCAGTCAGCAGGCTTTGATTAGAGACATTACACCCACGTTACTTGGATTTGCCAATTATTGCAAGGCACTGTCTGAATAGTAATGTCCTGGCCTGAATTGAGTTTAGATGCAATCAGAAAATGCCCTGTCTGTAAAGGACACGTGCAGCAATGGTGCCAGTTCTGGCAGGAGATGGACTTCTCTAGCTGTTGCAGATCGATACAGGCATAAGCTTCCCAGGCAGGGACTGTCTTTTTTTGTTTTATGTCCGCACCATCCTAAGGAGAGCTGAGCCCAGAGCTGGGGCTCCCAGGGGCTTTGCAGTGCACACAAAAGCGATGCTGTTATTAAATGCCTGGTCCTCTCCCTCCATGCAGTCAGTGGGAGTTGTGCCACCAGTTACCAGGGGAATCGTTAGACACCGATTCACTAGATTGGGAACACCATGGCCATCAGAAGTAAAATGAGAAAGAGCATCAGCTGGAACATCTGGCCGCTTCTCCTCGGGAAACAGGCACCGCTCACTGTGCGAGCCAGCCGGGGAGATGGTACCCGGGAGAGCCTGCGCCGCTAATGGCACCGCATCAGCAGACTGCTCCAGATGGTGGCTTCTCCTCCCCATGCACTCGGCCCTGGGGGTGCCCCTGTCCTCCTACTGTGCCCTGGGGTTTCCACCCCTCTGACTCTCATTTGCCTTGGGCAACCCTGAGCCCCAGGACTCCCTTCCACACCTTTGCCTTTCCAAGCTTTGGGCCAGTCCTGTTCTCCCCCGCACCCTATCTCCTCTTCTTCTTCTTCTTAAAAAAATAAAAAATCCTCTCTCTGTAAGAGCCCAGCTCAGTTCCTTACTCTGCCTTTCAGGAACTCCTACCAGGTTTTATCCCTCTGGTTTGTACAATACAGACATCTCTCTTCTTCGGCTTGTTTATTTTTCTCTCAGCCCTTTTGTTCCCCTCCCTGCCGCTTCCCTTTCGCTTGCAGCTTAGTCTGGTAGTGATCCGACTTTGAAAGCTGGCTTGAAGTGGTGTTGTAGGTTGTTGGGTTATTTTGTTGTTTTGTTTTGTTTTTTTTTTCTTCCAGGGATTTTATAGCCCACGCTGGTGAAGGGACTGAAGCATACAGAATTTTAAATGACTTTGCTTAGCTGTCAGGAAGCTAAACACAAACAGCTGAGACACACTTGTTAAAATGTCTTCCTTAGAAATCTGTAAAGGTTCCAATGTCCTTAATATTCAACAAAAGGAAAAGGGGTTATTAGCTGTGCTTGCTGGCAACAGCAGTGCTGCAGACATCAAGGGCTGCAATTCGCTCACCTTGTGCATGTACCAAGGCACAGATCTGCCTGCTCAAGCCATCCCCAAACACTGGAAGGTTCATTACCAGCTCATGAAATTTTCACTGCTGCTCCCTGCATGATGCTGGGTCTCGCTGCCACTTACCTCATGCTTTGCCAGAAGTGGTCTATGCGTGGTGGCATCAGATCATAGGATCATTAAGGTTGGAAGCTCTAAGATCATCAAGTCCAAGATAATGGCAATAAGGTTTGACTTCCTAGAAGAAAGACTGAAAGATTTAAGCTACTCAGCCATGAGTATCTGTGCCATATTGACCACTCACCCACCACCTAGGGTCCCAAAAGCATGCCCAGAAATGCAGGCTGAGTGGCAAGCCCAGCAAATCCAGAGCTTGTAGACTTTGCAAACACCACAGCTGCACCTGAGGAGGGATCTGAAATCGTTACTGTCTGTCTTGCTTTTCTACCTGTCTCCCCTCCAGGCATTGTCCGTGCCTCCAGTGTGTTCCCCATCCTAAGCACAATCCTGCTGCTGCTGGGAGGACTCTGTGTTGGAGCAGGAAGGATTTACAACAGCAAAAACAACATTATTCTCAGTGCTGGGATTCTCTTTGTTGCAGCAGGTATGTTCTCCTTACACTGAACCCTTCAGAAGTGCTGCCTCCTCAGACTGAAGAGAGCTGTGGGAAAGCCTTTTCCTGGGTTGAGGGCACTATCAACATCACACTAGGCAAATTTCCTTAGACAAAATTATGGGGTTTGGGGAAAAAGAAAAAAAAAATAAAGAAAGAAAGAAAGCCAAAGTCAATAACCAGCAAGTTTACAGCATGTAAAATGTAAGATGGTGAATACATGGAGGGCTTTTTTTCCTTTTCTTTTATATGATGGCAGGAAAAAAATCCCCAGTGATAGGTGAACTTATTTTTCACACTCAAAACATCTGAGAGAGTTGGCCATATTGTTAAGAGCTTTCCCTGAAGCTTAGATTAAGCCTGCTGCACACAGATGAAAATTCAGCAAGGTGGAAGAGAACTCATCTTGATCAAGGTGAGCAGCCATAGCCCTCAGCTCAAAATGTATTTTTATTATCAGTCTGGATGTTAGAATCCCACTAACAATATTGGCGAGCTCCTGGATGCTGCTTCTTTCCCACCATGGCAATGAAGTGAAGGGAACAAATCCTGCTGTATATTTTGGGATCCATGAGAGCTTATGTAACCCAGATGTGGATCTGTGCTTTGCTTTCAATAAAAAAAAATGAGATCTTGAGATAAATGGCAGAATAGATAAATGTAATTAAATTTCCTGGTCATAATCTTTGAACTGTTCAGGTCCAGGAAGTAACGTGGCTTGACTTTTATTTTCCCAGCCACATAGCCACTGATTTATGTTTTTCTCCCTCTAGGGCTAAGTAATATCATAGGAATCATTGTCTACATATCAAGCAACGCAGGTGACCCAAGTGACAAGCGAGACGAGGACAAAAAGAACCATTACAACTATGGCTGGTCCTTTTATTTTGGAGCCTTGTCTTTTATTGTGGCCGAGACCATAGGCGTTCTGGCTGTGAACATTTATATCGAGAAGAACAAAGAGCTGAGGTTTAAGACCAAGAGGGAATTCCTTAAGACTTCTTCCAGTTCTCCTTATGCCAGGATGCCAAGCTATAGGTACAGGAGGCGGCGGTCCAGATCCAGTTCTCGGTCTACAGAGCCCTCTCCATCTAGAGACATTTCTCCGGTTGGCATGAAGATAGCGAGCACCATCCCCATGAACGAGATTTCCATGTACACCCTTTCCAGAGAGCCTTTGAAGGTCACAACTGCTGCCAGCTACAACGCAGACCAAGAAGCCAGTTTTCTGCAGGTTCACAACTTCCTTCAGAAGGAGTTTAAGGAAGGACTCCATGTCAACATGGTGAACAGGAGGACGACGCCTGTCTGAAGCACCTCCCTTCCTCCCGCTTTTCGAAGAGATAGCAGCGCAGAACAGACCTGTCACGGCAGAGAAGGAGCGATGTCAAAATACCCTCTCACCTCTTTAATTGTGGCATGTGTTGAGGTAGCAAGTGGAGATCCTCTGGACCAACATAAAGATGTTACGCGCCCATAGCTTTATCGGAAGCTATTTGGAGTTTGTTTCTTTCAGTTCTTGATGTCACGAGATGAAGGCGGTTCGTGTTCCTGCACTTTTGTAGTGTGTACAAAGTCTTGGAGAAACTGCAAAGAACTTGCCACCAGTGTGTTTTAAAGGATTACAGAGAAATTGTTGTATGACTTCTTTATTTTTCTTTACTTTTTTTCTTTTGTTTGTTTCCCCCCCACCCCACNCCAAGGATGAATACGAACGACTCATCAAGCGAGCCACTTTCCTTTGACACAGCATAAGCTTTGCCTCTTTCAAAAGGAGAAAAGAAAAAGGAAAAAGAAAAAAAAATATATTTTTTTTTGAAGGCAACGCTTTCTAAAGCTGACCTGTGCTATGGAAACCACAGAGCACCCATGTACTTACAGACTCCCTGATGGGGCGTTAAGAGGGTCTGCTGCATCCGGGTGTAAGGTGGCAAGACAGGTCAGGGAGACGAGGCTGGGTGCATCTTTGAAGCACCTAGGAAGGGAAAGATTGGAATAGGTGGGACTTGAGCATATCTGCAAATATCATTTCTTGCCTAACATTTAGAAAACTTGAATTCTCATCTCGACTAGCCCTAGTGCCTGATCCGGCAAGGTGCTGAGTGCTGTCCGTCAGGAGCCCCTGTAGACTGCTTACAGCGAGAGCGAGACGCGGAGCGGAGCGGAGCGGAGCAGAGCCGGGGTGGCCCGCACAGGCGATGCCACCGGTTCCCTGCGACTGCATTCCTGAGTTCCTTATTGCTTCACAAGTGCAACACTAACGCTTCTGGAAACTAAGCTAGCTAAGCAACGGGCCTGAGAAGAGGAGAAGCTGACACGTTCGGACTAGCCAACCTTCCTGCAGCGGTGGGAGCTGGGTGGTCAAAGAGAGCCGACGACAACTTTGTATTTTTTAAAAACAGAACAGCAACAAACAACAACAACAACAAAAACCAACCAAAAACAAAAGAAAATAATCACCGTTTAGGAGATATTTATTAAACTCTTTTTATGATGAATAAGTGCCGCATGGTGCAAGGTGTAGTTGCTTTTTGGTGGAAATGATGGTTCGACCTAACTTAATTTATTTTGTAACAATGAATCTACTTCCGTGCAGAGAGCCCACAGAAAACTCTATGCATCACCTGAGGGGGGAGCCCCACTTTGTACCCTTGGCTTCTCTATCTTTCTGAAAGGTCTGAAATAGGTTTATTTTTTTTCCTTTTAAATTCCTGCTTACTTCCTTTCCTTTTTTTTTTTTTTTTTTTTAAACATTTAGGTTTTGAATNTTTTTTTTTTTTTTTTAAACATTTAGGCTTGGAATCTCAAAGCTCAAGGGCCTGACTTGAAGGTGATTTAATTTAATAGTACTCGGGTTGATTTTCATGACCACTAGACCAAGCCATATGAGAACGAGGTGCCCAGCTCCCCATGGATGAATTAGGTGCGGTGAGAGAGGAGCACCTAATTCCTGTAGAGTCCTTTGAATATGCCTGCCATCTTTACCCAAAAGATCTTTGCTACCAGAAGGCTAGAGAAGTGGCAACAAGGGGAAAAGTCCTGATTTGGAAAGCTTGGCTCACTGGTGGTGGGAGACCTCAGCCAAACTTTTAAAACCTCATTAGTCTTAATTAATCCTGCAATGGCCACAGTGTCAGTGACTGGGTGGTGTTTGGACATGAGGCTTTCAGCTAGTGGAACCAAGTCCTCCAGGGAAATCCCAGAGGAGCTGCCTTAACATCCCTAAAAGCAAGTTGAACCCCTTTTTCCCCCAGGTAGGACCTTGCTTAAGCCTCTCTCCTTGCAGGAACCAAGACACAAAGGTCAATTTTAAGTGGAAGTCTTCCCCTAGTCACTGTTAAGCTCTGCCCAGCCCTCGGCCCGGTAGAGCGATGGGTTGGAGCCTTCATCCCTTCTTGTTAAGAGTTTCCATTCAGGTTAAAACTCTGCTGGGATCCTTTTTCAAACCTCTGAACTCTGAGAGCTAAAAGCAAACAGAGCGTTGGGAGCGGTGTAAAAGTAGAAAATGTTGTGCTACTTTCTGTATCAACACACTATGGAGAGAGATGTTACACAAGCTTTTTAAACACAAAAGAAATTCAAGCAGAGGCAGACGAGAAAACTTTTTTTACCTACTTTTCGGCGAGAAGAACATTAAAAGGGTTCGAAAATTATTCAAGTTCTTGGTGAAAGGTTTTTTTTACAAGAATCTTTATGCTTTCAAACAATAAATTATTTCCTACTTTTTGAGACTTCGTAATATTAAAATACTTTGATTAGCTCTGATAGAAGTAGAAGTTTGCAATGAAAAAACAAAACAAAAAAAAAAACAGGACAAAAAAAAAACCCAACAACAACCTTCTGTCTCATTAGTGTGTCATACTAAGTGCTAATTAATTTACATCTAATTATAGTCGATGTATTTTTCAAGTGCAATTTCCCAGAACTATTTGTTTCCCACTGTGTTAATAAACTAATAGTTAGAAATAAGTCCTCATCCGTGTTTACTGTAATTAAGAATAAAACCATTCCCCTTTAAACCCAGGAGTTAGATGTAGGCTGTTTCCCTAAGCTCATGTACATTGAACTGGAAGTTGACAGTGTGAGGTTTGCTTCGCGCGCTGGTTTTGTTCTTTTAATTGTCCTTCTCCAGTGAATGTCTCTAAACCCAACCATCTGATTCCAGCCAAAGGCTTTTCCACTGCCTGGGTCAGACCTGCAGTATTTTTTACACCAAGCTGGCAAAAAAAACCCAAGCAAAACCAAAAACAAACAAGCCTTTGCCAAGTGTTTTAAGATGTTTGTCTTTGCCCCAGCCTCCTCCCCCAGAGCAGGGCTGGCTTCGGCAGTTCCCCAAGCGCAGTGCTTTGCTCCAAGCTGGAGCATCTTCTCCCTTTCCAGCAGACACCTTTGAAAAGCTGGAGTGGGGAAGTCTTCATGGGATGCTCACGGGATATGGAGTCTGGAGAGGGAACAAAGGCACAAGGAGATAACAGGGAACCAGAGCTTTCATCCTGTGGGAGAATGGGGGCTGGGGATTTTAAACTCTGTGTCAAATGTTCAACCAAAGCAAAAAAAAACACAAAACAAAACAGTTGTTTCATTTGACAATTCCAGTATTAAAAATATCCTCCCCAAATCAACCTTTTCCTGTGGAAAACTTTGATGCTGGCAAAACTAAAGAGTTTGCAGCATTCCTGCCCATGAACAGTGTCTTGCTCCATGGTCAACCTGACCAGAGTTAGTCACAGTCAGATGCTGAATCCACTCAGTGACAGCTACAGGAATTAATCATCTGTTCTTCCACATCTCTCTGGTTTCCCTGGACAGCATCACCCACAAATCAGCCCCTCTTTCCCACCAAGGCCTGCAGGTATCATCATCATCATCTCATGAACAAGTTGGTGTTATCCTCTAACATGCTGTAAACAGCAGGCTTAAAAACATAAATGCCATTGGATTTTCCAGGAAAAAAAAAAAAAAACAAGTTTCAGGTATCTTGCCAGCTCTCTCTTCCTAGTTTCTCATACAAGCAAAAGGAGAAATCACTTCCTATGCCCATACATCTAACAGTAAACTATTTTTATATCTCCTTTTCTTTCTGTATGGATCACATATCCACAAGGGCTAATCTATCACGTCCCTTGAGGTTACATTTCTGTCTGCAGATCTGAAGTGTTATTTCCACTGTGCTTCAATTCTACTGCTATGATCACAACCATGTATAATGTACCTAATCCTTACTTTTTAAATAAACCATTTTAAATGTATTCCTTTTTGTGTGGAGAGAGGTATGTAGATTTTTAACTCCCAGATTTTCTGAGCTGAGATTTCTGTTTATTTCTTCACATTTCCACCTGTTTTGATTGAAGTTAGGAACGTTACTAGAAGTTGAATATCAAGAAAACTATTTTTATGGTCCCAGAGAACACCAAGTTCTCCAAGATAAGCTTTCCTCACGGTATTTTCAGTCATTTGGGTTGGAAATAAAAACATTTTTTTTAAAAAACCAAAAAAAACCCCTTCTAGTTTCCAGTTGAAACTTAGTCCATACAAGACACACTCTGGTTTCAGTGCCTGGTCTGAGACTGGACCAGTGGCCAGAGGCACTGCAAACCACCATCAAGAAAAATATGTCAGTGTCTTCTGAAGTGCTAGCCCCAAGCCTCTGCTTTGCCTCCACCTTTTGAAGTTTCACATTAATTTGCTTCTGAGTATCCTCCTCTCCCTGATCTTGTTTTGCCTGAAGAAAGCTTGACCCTTCATGTTGAAGCCCCATGAAAGCCCTGTTCTGATCACCACCATCAAATCCCAGCAGCACCAAACTTGGGGCTGCAGTGCAGCAGCATCTTGTGCTCCCAGACATCCCAAATCATCCCTCTATCAGAGACCATGTTTCTTCTTCAAATGCTTCTTTTAACTTTACCTTCCCAGTCCTTAAGCCTCCAGATTTTCTTTAAAGACAAAGATAGGCTGTAGATCTCCAGCTGCCTGCCTGCTGCCTGCCTGTCCCCATACGTGTGACCAGTTGGCACATCTGGAGGGAGAGGGAGGCAGGAGATCCCTCTTTTCACATGCCTCGGACACGCAGTAGTGAAGCCATTTAAAGCTCAAGCCTAAAGCTGATTCCCTCGAACTAAAATAAACAAAGGCTCTTCCCACATTGCGGAGGAAGTCTGTGGCTAAACAGTGACCCCAAGAGCTGTGCGTGTCCTGCTGCATGCAGGGATGCATCAAAAAAAGGGATGCTGTTTGAGGGGGGGAAACAAAGACAGACTCCTTATGGCTCCACAAACTGGAGAAAGAGTCCAGCCAGGAGGATGTGGCATTTCCTTGGACTGAGAAAACTAACAAACATCAGAGGTGCTGAAAATAAAAAGGAATGGAGAGTGCTCTGCACCTGTCTGCGACTCAGCTCAGCTTACAGCCGCCACCGCCTCGCTCCTGCAGAGCTGCAGGGATCGCGTTCCCACACGGCACACCCGGAGGTATTTTAGGAGAAGGAGGAGTGTGGGCAGTGGTGGGGATAGTCAGGCCTGCCTGGGCTCCAAAGGGCTGCAGGGCTGGGGTCACGAAGGTCGGGCAGTGTCAGGCAGTGGTGGGGGCAGAGCTCCTTCTTCGTGCCCGTGGGAGTCCATCACAGAGTTTAAAACCCGGCCGAAGTGCACTCACGTTTCGCGCTTGCCTTCGGTCACCAAAGGATCTCAACCCCAGAACTAGGGAGCTTTCAGAAGGTGCCACTGGTGGTACTCCTGGGTATCAGCTATGCAGAGTCAACCATGAGCGTGGTGGTCTCACTGCTTGCCTCAAGAGCTTGAGCGTTGCTGTGGAGCTCCCGTCTGAAGGAAACTGCTGAAAACATGTTTGAGTTGGGAGCAGCCCAGGCACCATCTCCTCCTCTCTGTGTCGTTCCTGCTTGGAAAGGGTCTTCTGCAGAACACCACCCTGCAAGAATTTGGAGAAACACAGAAAAATGCAAGTTCTGGGGAGAGAGCCAAGGCAACGCCTCTGCTAGGGACAAAATAAAGCAGTAGTTGGTCTGGAGATATCTCCTTCAGCATTTTCTCGGTAGAGAAACATAATTGTCTCTCTCACTCACTGCTCCTAAAGTGCAACTAATTACAACTCTCCCTGCCTCCCAACAGGTCCTCATTAATAGCCTGTTTATATTTCATGTGATATTGATTTCTAAACGTGACTCCTTGCCAGCTGACACCAGGAGACTGCAGGAGCTGTCCCTAGAGGATTACATACTGCAGTCTCCTGGATGTGCAGGCAGCCTTTAGAGATTCTTTAGTCCTTTGCTCCCCCAGAAGTCAGCTTTGCTTCCGCATTTATCAGATGCTCATCAGCCCTCCCAGGGAGGACACCTTTGCCCCAATGCTGGGGCAGAAGTTCCCAGGTTGGAGATGGAGGCTAAGCCCATGGACAGATGAGCATTTTGGCTCTCAACATGGTGGCTGCAGGGGCCACAAGTGGTGATCACCAAATACCTGCTGGCAGTCCCCCAAACCACAGAGGCTGTGCCAGGAGAAGCAGGCAGCAGTGCCCATGCAAAGTGGCTCCACCAGCTCTTGCCCATGGAGCCTGTGGCAAGCAGTGACCCCACAAAACGGGGGGATTTTTTTCTCAGGGATTGGTGGCTCTAGGTCACCTTTTGGAGGCTGCTGGGGACAGTGTTTCATCTTAGCTGAAGCAATGAGTTCAGGAAAGTTGCTGATGCTCATGTCGAAGCTCATCGAAGTTCCTCCGGGCTCCTAGCTCCACTCTGCAGGGAAGGGAAGGATTAATTTCCCCCTTCTGGTTTCACGTCCTTGTTTCCTGGATATTATCAGGAAACTCAAAACAAAACCAAACCCTGAGAAACTTATCCAGATCGGAGTACCTAAAGGAGAACAAAAAGCGTGATTCTTGTCAACACTGGAAGAGACACAAAGACTAACACCAACACAGAAATTAATGAGTTCCCACCCCTGCAGTCCTTGTAGGTTGTAATTAGTCTAAAGCACCATCATTAGCACTTGCTTCTCAGCAACCAGAACCTTGCTTTGTGCTCATATTTGCAAGAACACGTTCTCTTTCTTATGCTCAACTTGCAGAGGACTTGCGGAGTTCCAAGCATCAAGGAAACCAAGCCAGGATGCAGCTCTTAAGATCGACTGATGTCGAGTGAAGTTTAAGAAGAGACTACTTCAAAAGCAAAGGCATTACATTTTTAATGCGTTCCTTTTCTGGTTTAAAGCCTGTTCCCTTTAGGCTTTTCCACTTTCATGAGAACTCTTGGTTCTGGTTTAAATGTCAGCCTTCAATATTTCTCCCAGCCCCAACCCACCCTATCACACAGTGCTACAAAGTTCTGTGATGTGAGCATCTTCCTTCAGACATGCCCATGGTCTCTGGTCCCTGCCTTGCCCCATGTGCCCAGTGCCTTTCCCCAGTGGCATCCAGCTCCAGTTTCATCTCATCCCCCTTTGCTTCTTCCCATGACTCCCATCTCTCTGGCAAATGTCCATGCAAGGTTTAGAGATGTCATCCTGCCCCCCAGGGGTGTCTAAGCCAGCTCAGTCACAAGCAGAGCAGTGTTAATGCCTTGAAGTCATATTTCAATTAGAGACATTTGGGATCAATATTTAACTTACTCTTTATTTTCTCTCCATTTCCCATGCTCCCCTTTCTCCTTAATTCCTTGCTTCAGGTTGTCCTCATTAATTGGAGCTGACATCTCTGCACCTTTATTTTGACATCAAATTGGAGTGTTCATAAAACAGGTCCAGAGCAGCTTTGACATTCTGTTGAGATAATAACATGATATTTGCAGCTTTCCACTGGCATTTTTTTAACCGTTCTCTTGACATTCAGGTACTGCCACCCGCCTCAGTTTGACATCACAATTGCAATGTCATCCCCAGAGTGGCCTCTGCATTGGCATTAGCATCAAATTAACTTTGCCATCAGCTAAAATATCAAAGGGAAGGAGAGAGGTTGGCCCCAGCCCTGGCAATCTGGGTTCAGGGTGGCAGAGGGCACTTCTGAAAGAAGGAAAGGGTGCGATGGGTGACTGCTGGAGTTGCAGCATGGAATCACAGAATTGGTTTGGTTAGAAAAAAATCCTCTGAGATCATCAAGTCCAACCACTGACCCAATGACACCATGGCCACTAAACTACGTCCCAAGGTGCCATGTCCACATGTGTTTTGAACACCTCCAGGGATGGTGACTTCACCACCTCCCTGGGTAGCCTGTTCACTGTGTCTGACCACACTTGTAGGAAAGGAATTTTTCCTCGTATTGAGCCTAAGCCTCCCTTGGTGCAACTTAAGGAATTCCGTCGTGGCCCTATCACTCCACACTAGGGAGGAGAGACCAACACCTCGCTCCAGCTCCCTTTCAGGAAGCTTGGAAAAGACCTCCAAGATTACTCAGTTCAACCACCAACCCAGCACTAACCATGCATTAAGGCAAGCCCGGATGATGGGAAAGCAAGTGAGCACTCCAGAGCTTTTGCACAAGAAAGAAAACAGGGGAATACTAGGAGGGGGGGGAGAACCAACAAAAAAACCCCACAATAGGATAGCAAAACAAAACCAAACTAAAACAAACCAAGCAAACAAAATCCCCCCAAAAATTAAAAAAAAAAAGATTAAAAAAAAACAAACCCAGGCTACTGAGAATACTTCAGGTTAACTATAAAATATTATTACAAAAATACACAATAATTTTTTTTTTCTTATTTTGTCACTTTCTCTAAGCCACAGTTCTGGGCTCTGGAGGGACATCCNCCGTCGCTGTTATAAACACAGCTGGTTTATAACCCGGCCGAAAAGTTAATCCCCCCCCATTAATGCCTATTTCTGGGCATGTCGCAAGGCAAGAGATGACAGCCTTCGAACGGCGACTCCGAGCCAGCCTGGCCCGCTCGTGGGAATCCAAAACAATCCCGCTGGGACGGGGTGGAAAGCTGAGCCGCGCCGGGCGCTGCTCCCCTTGCGCGCATTAATAGGCGGTGGCAACGGCGGCTGCCAGACCCCCGCGGCTGCCACAGCCCCCGAGGCTGCCAGACCCCCGCGGCTGCCACAGCCCCGCGGCTGCCACAGCCCCGCAGCTGCCGTCCCGAACGCTTCCATGCGCCAGGACTTGGGGAGGCCTCGGGAATTAGCAGGCAAGCTCCGCCGGGAGCACCGACCCGGAGCGGGATGGACGAGAGCAAACCCCTGAAGGTTCGGCTGACGTTCTCGGTGATCCTGGTGGGCGTCTCGCTGCTGTTCGCAGCCGTAGTGACTGACCACTGGGCCGTGCTGAGCCCCAAGGTGGAGGCGTACAACGCTACCTGCGAAGCGGCTCACTTCGGGCTGTGGAGACTCTGTATAAAGAGGATTTTTATGCAGGACCAAGGTCCCAAAGAAAAGGCCTGCGGGCCCATAAGCCTGCCAGGAGGTAGGTGACCACCCGCCAGGGCACGGGAGAAAGCAGCAGGCGCCCACGGCAGGCTTTGCTTCTTGGGATGCGGCAGGAGGAAAACAGGGTCCGTGTTTCTGTGGCAGTGAATTTGGCACGGGGCTGCTCCCACGTTGTTCTGCCAACACCCCTCCTTGTCACCCCTCCTGCTGCCAGCCTGTGCCGCGGTGCCTTGGAGGTCTGTTTGTGACCATATTTGAGTCTCTTGCGAAAGGACAGCAGTGGCAGGGAGCCGGGGAGGAGGATGGGGCAAGATGGGAATCACCGAGTGAAACTGGGGTGGAGGAAATATTGCTGATCTCAGCCAAAGGTTCTACAGCACCCAAGAATGCTGATGACAGCAAGCAAAAAAAAAGGATTTATGGGTCCAGCATGCGTTGCTGGATCTTTAGGATTTCCAGGTCCATATGGCTACAAAGGAGCAGCCTGTTCATGGTGGGCATGGGGTTGTCTCCAAGCTGTTTTAACCATTCCTCAGGGCAGGAAAAGGGACCTGCAGTACATTTTGCCAGCTCCCTCCTTTAAAAAAGCCACAAACTGAGTTTGAAGCAATTTCTTAACAACTTTCTGAGCCTCCTCACCTCTGGGTGGAGGCAGCTTGGTCCTGCTTACATCTCCACCGTGGGTTCCTTTGGTGCAATCAATCGGGAGGGTGGTGGTGGGGAGCAAGCTGGGCTGCTTTCCGGGAAGACCCTCACATTCCCATGGCAAGAGGAGCTCCTCATGCTCCTGCTGACCGCCAAGTCAGCAGCTGCCTGCGTTGGGATGCTCCCTCTGTGGCAGAGTTAGGCTGCTTCTTTAGCAGGGTCCTGGATGCTTTCCAGAACAGAAATAACAGGATTGCCTTCACGTTAGACTCACTGCCTGAAATGAAATGTATATGTTAACAAATTCCCTGTGGAAAATCCTCCTGCCTGGGCTGGCCGTTCAGCTTGCCTGCGCTGCTGCAGTTCTTTATCTCTTTGGTTAAATTGCATGTTCTGGAGAGAGGAGCTCAGCCCCAACCTTCACGTCTGCCTCTAACCAAATTTGGGAGTGTGTCATCCATATGCTTAATGTCTCTCTGAAGGTACTTCCAGGCTTAGAAGCCTGTTCCTCACCGTGTACCTTTCTGGAGGAAAACTCCCACAAATGGAAAAAAAAAAAAACCAACCAAAAGTGGGAGATAATCACCAAAATTGCTCCACCACAGGGTAAATATAACTCTCGTAAACATCCAGCTGGCTGCAAAGAGGAGACACTCAGGCAGGGCAGGGTGAAAGCAGAGGCTGCCTTTGACAGACACCAGCATATGCTTGCAGAGGCATCCAATCGCATCCCAGTGCTGCTCTTCTGCTGGGCACAGTGAGTCATGGGGTGGTGGTGGAGGGGCTGAGCCACCCACCCCAGCCACAGCTGGTTTGCAAAGGATCACAGAATGGTGGGAGTTGGAAGGGACCTCAGGAGATCATCTAGTCCAACCTCCCTGCTAAAGCAAGTTCGCCTAGAGCGTGGAATTGTTTGGGTTTTAAGAGCCCTTTGAGATCATGGAGTCCAAGCATTCTCTAACACTGCTGCCAAGTCTGGTGCTAAACCATGGCCCTCAGCACCACATCTCTGTCTCTTCTAAACACCTTCAGGGATGG
The DNA here is from genome assembly GCA_013396835.1 of Psilopogon haemacephalus. NCBI lineage: Eukaryota > Metazoa > Chordata > Aves > Piciformes > Megalaimidae > Psilopogon > Psilopogon haemacephalus. The sequence goes on from VWZI01016405.1 coordinate 558,935, forward strand.
GGATTTGACTGTCTCCATGGGCAGCCTGTTCCAGTGATTGCAAACCTTTCAGTGAAGAAGTTTCTTCTAATGTCCAACCTAAACCTCCTGTGGTGCAGCCTGAGGCCATTTCCTCTTGTCCTATCACTCGTACTAGGGAGAAGAATCTGAACCTCACCTTGATCCAGTCTCCTTTCAGGTAGTTGTAGAGAGTGAGAGAAGGTCTCCCTTCAGCCTCTTTTTCTCCAGGTGAGACCCTTAAGATACTTTGGAATTTGGATAATCAGCATCTAAGGTTCCCAAGGGTGAATTTTTCCTCCAAATCTCTTCTATGAGGACAAACTGAAAGAGTTGGGGCTATTCAGTTTGAAGAAGAGGAGGCTCCAAGGTGACCTGATTGTGGCCTTCCAGTATCTGAAGGGAGGCTACAAGAAAGCTGGGGAGAGACTTTTTAGGCTCTCAGGTAGTGACAGGGCTAGGGGGAATGGAGCAAAGCTGAAGGTGGGAAGATTCAGATTGGATGTGAGGGGGAAGTTGTTCAGCATGAGAGTGATGAAAGTCTGGAATGGGTTGCCCAGAGAGGTGGTTGGGGCCACATCCCTGGAGGTGTTTAAGGCCAGGCTGGATGAGGCTGTGGGCAGCCTGCTCTGTCTGTAGGGTGTCCCTGCCCATAGCAGAAGGGTTGGAACTAGATAATCCTTGTGATCCCTTCCAACTCTGACTGATTCTATGATTCTAGATTAATATTTTCATCCTTGTTTTACTCACAGCAGGAATACAGGCAGGAGTGGAGGGGGAGAGCAAAGTCCCTGCTGACCCAGGCTGGGAAAGGCTGCTGCCTCCTCAGGGCTGCTGCTGGATTGATTTCACACTTCTGGGAAGAGCTGTCGGGCAGGGAAACACCAGGGCTGGGAAACCTGTGGCTGGCGAGAAAATGTGAACGCACACAGGTGCAGTAAGAGCGCAGATGTGGGCACCTCTGTTCCTGAAAATCATCAGACACAAGCAGCCGAGGCTGCCAGGACAGGAACAGAAACAGGAGAATTGATCGCTGCATTAATAACCATTTAGCAGCCGCTCCCCAGGGAGGAAATGGATGGGACCATTAAGGTTATTTATCAGCTTTGGAGCTCAGCACACTGCAGAATGGGGAGGGTGCTGAGCTCCCGGGCCACAAAGCAGGGCTGTGATTTAGGCAGAGCTTTAAAATATTACAGCCCTCTTCCGAGGATGTTGACAAATTGGAAAGGGTTCAGTATCCTGCTGTAAGGAATAAAAAATGGGGGAGATGGCTGTAAAAATGGGATTAACACCGAGGCAGGTTTAACTGGGGGCACTGGGCACTGGGGCAGTTTATTACTAGTTGTAAACTGAGCTTTGCCTTCATTGCCAGTAACTCCAGTGTAGGTGGTGCTCTCCCGTGCTCCTGCACTCTGGCCAGCAATAGAGGGAATCATCTGAATCCCATGTGTGCTGCCAGCAGGTTAAAGAGGGCCTGGCAAAACTGGGAACAGAAGTTCAGGCAACTGGAGAGGAGAAGTGCCTGAGCAAAAGGGTTCCCAGCAGGGCTGCCTCACTTCCCCTGGCCATGCCAGAGACTCACTCTGCAAGAGTGGTGTGAAATTCGACTATTTGGAGATAGTGACTCCAAAACTCAGTGCCTGCCAACAGACTCCCCTGGCTTGTTGGCCAGGTCAGACCCCAAGGTCTGCTCCTTCCACCACTCAGCCCTTACCTAAACACCTCTAATCAAAGCTGCAGGTCCTGTCTCTCAATTTAACACAGAAACCTCAGGTTAAAGCCCAGGTATTTCTAAACCTGCCACAAAATCTCATGTGCTGATGTTCAGCTCATGCTCAAAGTGGGCTCCAGCCCATTTCCAGTCTGCCACTTCAATGCTCATGGGTGACAACTGGCACCTGAAGCTCAGCATGGGCCAAACATCTTCCTATCCTTTGAGGTCTCCATGTTGCAGACCCTCAAGGTTCAACCAGAGCTCAGTGGGATTGCACTTCTGCACCCAGCCCCATGGCAGGGAAGGTTTGTTCTGCACACCTAGACAAAAGCCAGGTCAGGTGGGACCTGGAGCAGCCTGGTCTAGAGGAAGGTTTCCCTGTCCATGGCAGAGGGGTTTGAACTAGATGAACTTTCTGGTTCTTTCCAACCCAAACCAGTCTGTGAATCTGATTCTATGATCTGGCTCATTTGCCTCCACACAGCAGCCATCCAGGAGTGGTGGCTCTGAGGGGAAGGGACCAGAAGGGTTGCAAGGGGATGTGGAAGGGGGAGGACACTGTGTGATAAACCACAACTTACAACCTTGAAGTTCAAGCGAGCCTTAACGACCACAGAGCCCCTGGGCTGTTCCCATCAGCACACTGAGGTGACCTCCTGGCAGAGACAATGCAATTAGAGGTGGAGAGAAACAAAGATTGCCACGCGGTTTTCATCCATTATAAAGCCCATTTAGAATCCTATCCATTATGTAAATGTAGTGTGACACAAATGGGCTTTTTTCTTATTAATGATGGCACCAGAGAGGCATTGAAGTGCCTTGGTTCTCTTGGAAAACAGGGAGCCTTGTAGAAACAGATAGTCCCAGCTCAGTAAAGCACCAAACCATCTTTAGACTGAACACGATCTAGCATTTCACCAAGCCAAAACCTGGTTTTATTTTTCCACAATCAATGCATTTTCCAAAAGCACCTCCCCTGGAGCTAACCCACTCCTGTGATAACCTCATTTATTGTACCTTGGCAGAGCTTTGCTGTAAGGCAGGAGACTCAGAGGCAGCTTTGTTTCCTGCAGACAAATCCATCTCTAAAAGAAGAGGGTTGTGTGCTCTTTGTCTGAGGAGCCTTCACAGACTGGAGGGTGGCCTGGGCTGGCTTGGTTCACCTGAAATGCAGACAGTTGTGCTGTGTGCCTACCACACAGTGCCTGGATGGCTTCACCTGGGGCTTTGTACAGTCAGATGCACCTGAGGGTCCTTTGAGTTCAGTCATTTCAGAGGGCTGAATGAAAGCCAAACTTCAGTCACAGAGGTCTAAGTTCCAATGCATTTCCTCCAGTGCTTTGCAAGGATAATGAAGAACAGGTGAGGAGATGCTAGAGCTGGACACTAACCAAGTCTCCAGCAAGGAGAAGCTGCAGATGAAATAAAATTAAGTAGACAGGAGTGTCTCAAAGGAATCTTTACTAACAGGCCCCAGAATGCTGCTCTACACTTGCCTGTCTCCTGGGAGAGAGAAAATAAATCCTCCTTGAATTAGTAACTCCAACATTTGCCATTTGCATGATGGAACAAAACCCACCAGACCCAACAAGGGTCTTCTTGCTACTGGAAATGAATGCTGTAGATCATAGAATGGCTTAGGTTGGAAGGGACCTCGAAGATCATCTAGCTCCAACCCCCTGCCTGCAGGAACACCTCCCACTAGAACAGGTCACTCAAAGCCTCATCCAACCTAGCCTAAATAACACTCTAATGCACCATGTGCCCCCAGGCAGGAAATGAACATACACACACAGAGCATGGTCTTGTACCCAGGTTTGGGCTCAGGCTTTACCCTGTGACCTACACTAGGCTATCTTGTCCCAATCTGGATGCTGGAGAGGACTAAAAGGTCCTCCCAGACTTTCTCCCAGCATCTCTTGGGAAGCATTGGACCTCTGGACAAGAGATGCTGGTGTCAACCAAGCAGCTCCTTGCTGCAGTGCCTGTGTTCATGCAGCCTTGGCCTGATTTCCCAGCCTGATGGGAGTCCAGCTGGGGTGCAGGAGGGGTGCTGGGGCAGGTGCCCAGCGTGTCCTCTGCAGCCCAGCTCAGCAGAACAGTGCAATCAGAGCTGGCGTCGCTCAGCACGTCCCTGTGATTGCACCCTGCCAGCCAAATTCCTGGCGAGCAACTGTTCTCCCAGCTCCACACCCCTCCAAACCTTCAATTAAACCAGTTATAAATAGCCAGAACACCCTCCACCCTAACCCTGCTGCTGCCAAAGCTCCGACTCAGCAAGATCCTCACCAGACCCTTTCCCACCCCACTGATGCTGAAAGCCTCCAGTGTATGTCCTGATGGCAATGTCACCATTTCACTGGCAGGGTCCCACTGGGCTGGGTACCAGATGATATCATGGCCACTGGGAGTCTCAGCTACCAGCTCCCCTCCTCCCATATCCCCATGTCCCACAGTCTTGATCCCTGGGGACATCACAACCACTCTATTAATACCCCAAGTACCTGGCAGTGCTTTCATGTTAAGTCCAGAGAAAGGAACTTTATCATAAAGTTGCCATTATCCAACTCTGCCTTCTTATCAAATCCATTGCTCTGATAGGAGTGGACTTTGGCAGAGGCAGGTTATGGAAAAGCCTCTTTACCCTTGATTTGGATGGCTCTGGTCAGCCTTCCCTTCCCTGGACTACTGTTTGTGGCTTCAGATAGATTTTGCCTTTCTTGAAATGACAGCCAACCCCACCCTACTCAGTGTCCCCGTTGTAAACCATCGTGTGCTTTGCTGCACCACAGCAGCCTCATCTCTGTCACCCTGTTGCATGGTGACATCCTCCATCCATCCAGGAAAGTCCCCTGGGCTGCATCCCACTGCCAGCTGCTGCTGTACAGGAGGGAAGAGCTGGGAGGGAGAAGGTGAGTGAGGATATTCCATCCTCCCTTTTTAGAGTCCAAGCTCACTTCAGGAGTGCTGACCCTGCTGCAGGCAGTGGAGCGATGCACTAGGGAGAGGGTTGGCAGTGATGAGGGGAGGTGAGCTGAGATGCCACCTCAGCTGTGGGCACAACAGGCCTCATCACCAGGAAATACAGTGACAGAGAGAGGCAGAAACCTGTGGTGACCCAGGACAGAATGACAAAAATTATCAGGAACTTGCATTTTAAATGTGTGAGCAATCAGTGTGCAGAGAGCTGTTGGGGGGCTTCAGCCTTGTCCATGCTGGCGCTGGTGGCCTGGCACATATATGCCACTCACTTGCTCCCAAATAAGACAAATCCAGCTGCAACAGTTTCTCCTTATCACCAAGAGCAGGGAACTTGAAAAACACTGCAAGTTTGATACCTCAATAAAAATCAAATCCAGTTTTTCCTACATTTGATCAGAGGTTTCCAGCACACAAAACTCAATTTCCTCTTCTCTTTCAGAACACAACTGCTCTTACTTCAAGCACTTCACACCAGGTCAGAGCTCGGAGATATTTGAAGTAACCACCCAGAAAGGTAAGAATGATCCTGAAAAAAACAGTTTCCAAGGTAAAGGGATCCCCCCCCCAAAAAAAAAAAGGTGTGTGTGTGGGGGGGGTGGTTTCAGCCCTGGCTCCACTGAAAGCAGTAGAGGAATTTCTATGGGGAAATGTAAAGACAATGCCCTGAGCAAGGACAAATTCCTCCTTCCCAGGAAGAGGGATTGCTCTCTCTGATCTCGCTCCTGAGCGTGGTTTTACTCAAGAGCTGCCCCTCAAATATACAACAATGCCAACAGCCATGGAAACCACAAAGTTCAGCACAAAGATGACTTTACAACGCTGCCACTCTCCATGACACACTGCAGGAAGATGACACTGCTGCAGCCTAAAGGAATAAATCCCACCCCGAGCACAGTCTTGACCCTGCAGAGATGCTCAGGGGGTCAGTGAAGGCCATTAGGAATTTTATGCCTCACTATTGATTTTCCACGAATGTCCTGTGAAAAACAGAGCAATCGATGGAAGGAAGGGACAGAGACCTCCTAAAGACAGCCACAGCCCCTGTTTACAGAGCATGGGTTTGGGGAACTCTCTCTTATGGGCAAATTCCACACCTCTAGTGAGTCCTTGAGAAAGCCAAGTACTTGGAGCACTCACCTGTCCTGCTCCTCTCAGCCTCCCCTTCAGTACAAACTACTTTCCAGGTTGCCACACGATATATTTTCACAGAACCACAGAGTCACCATGCTTGGAAAAGACCTCTAAGGTCATCCAGTCCAAACAGGAGGGTGGTGGAACACTGGAACAGGTTTGCCAGGGAGGTGGTTGAGGCCCCATCCCTGGAGATCTTCAAGGTGAGGCTCGACAAGGCTCTGGGCAACCTGATCTAATGGAGGATGTTTCTGCTGGCTGCAGGGGGTGTGGACTGGATGACCTTTGGAGGTCCCTTCCAACTCAGACCATTCTGTGATAATCTAACTCAGCCAGGGCCACTACTACTCCATGTCCTTGAGCACCACATCTGAATGGCACAATCCAGGGGTGGCTGAGTCAACCATTTCCCTGAGCAGCCTGTGAAGTCAAGATCTTGCAGTGGAATAAGTGAGCTGGCGATTGCACAACACATTCTGCTTCACTCCCAGTGGAAATGATAGCAGTGGAAAACTCTGCCCAGAGGTTTTCTAAACCAGCAGTTCCCTAGGATGGGAAAGACTGGGAATTTTAAGTGGATATAAGAGCATATTCCTGGTTTTGCTCATTTCTATACTATCAGATGCAGCCATCTGAGCTGCAAACTGCAGCTGGTGTCTTCTTGCTCTTTTGAAAAAATAAAAAACAGGCTCTGGAGAAGAGCTCTGGTGAGGAGCAGCTAAGGGAACTGGGGTTGCTCAGCCTGGAGAAAAAGAGGCTGAAGGGAGAACTCATTGCTCTCTCCAACTCCCTGAAAGAGGTTGCAGTGAGGTGGGGGTTGGTCTCTTCTTCCTAGTAGCAAATGACAAAACAAGAGAAAATGGCCTCAGGTTGCACCAGGGGAGGTTTAGGTTGGGTATTAGGAAATATTCCTTCACTGAAAGAGTGGTCAGGGATTGGAATAGGTTGCCCAGGGAGGGGGTGGAGTCACCATCTTTGGATGTGTTCAAGAAACCTGTGAACATGGAACTTTAGGACATGGTTTGGTGGCCATGGTGGTATAGAGTTGACAATTGGACTTGATGATTTCAGAGGTCTTTTCCAGCCTTAATGATTCTGTGATTCAATTCTTTGAAGCAAAAGAAAAAACTTAAGCCTCAGCAGAAGACTTCACATCACAACAAATTCTTTCAGGCTGCCTCAGCACATAGTAAAGAGAAAAATTACTGAAATGATAATAAATCAGTGGCCTGAAAGGCAATGAGAACAAAGAGGGAGCTGCTGTTCCCTTTCCCAGAAGTTGCTCCTATTTGATGGGAGCTAATTAGTAACAGGGAAAGGGGGGGAAAAAATCCTCTTCATGATTTTGCCTGGGAGATTTTTTTTTTTTTAATGGCTTGAAAGGCAAATATTGTCAGGCACTGAGACGTTCACGCGTGGCTACACGTGTTAAATATTAAACTAATCCAAAGACAAATGCAGGATGTAAATGAAGACCTGAATTATTCAATTAGCAATTCCTCCCCTCTACTCCGGCACTGGAGGGTGCTAGGGCTGGGGGAAGCATCCAGCTCACATCTGAGCTGGCTTAGCAAAAACCATGACATGTTATTGTAGTGGGTTTGCAGTTACCTGCCCCCCCCCCACCTTTATAAACCCTGGCTAAAACTCAGAAAAACACTGGAAGTTAATAAATGAAGCTTTATATTTACAGCAATGCAGAATATACAAGCAAATATTTACAAGATATAACAGATATTTACAGAAATATAGAGTGAAAAGGCAATACAGACACCACACCCCTCCCAGAGACCAAAATCCCCAAGAAAGGGTAACCAAACTCCCCCCCTACCACCTTTCCCCCCTTCCCCGGCCCTATCTCACCACCTGTTGATGCTGCAGATAAGCTGAAGATCAGTCAGAGATCAGTAATAGGAGGAGTTAGTAGTTTTAGTGATTTTTACTCTGAATTAGCCACCAAGACCGAGAGACAAAGGAGAGAGTGGCCAGAGCCAGCACAGACAGAAGCAGACTGCTAATCTGGTTGTTTTGAGAATAGCTCTTAAAAACAACTTTTTTTTCTTTATCAGTGAAACTCAGTGAAGTGACACACTGTGTTTAACTCTCTCTCAGCCAATAGTCTAATTTCTCACTCAAATTCTCCAATTAGCTCAAACCAACACAGTTATGGAGGGGTTAAGCCCATGTCTTGAAGAGCTGGGGTTCCACATTGCTGGAAATTGTTGTCCTGCAGGGGGTGTGGGGAAAGATGCTGTGCAAACACTTCACCTCGGGCTTCCTGCCCACTTTGCCTGCTTGGCTTGTGGAGCACTCAGCTGTCCTGCACCCGTACAGCACTGGCACCACACGCAGGGACCTTATTGGGGCTCTGCAGTACAGAGAGAGAATAAAAATAGAGCTGTCTATTTACACTGGGAGCAGAGTGTGGAGTGATGGCAGAAAGGAGAGGGGAGCCCAGGAAGGCTTCAACAATAACATCTGTGCAGCAGAACTGGAACAGCTCCAGCCCAGAGCTTCACCAGACCAATGCAGGTGCAATTCGCGCCTACAGTGAGCACCCAGAAAGTTCCCCTCCTGCTCTGTTTTCATACCCTTTGCATTCACAAGAGACATGCTCAATACTTCTCCCTGATTGTATTTAGGACAAGCGAAAACAGCCTTAAAACTGCACCAGGAGAGCTTTAGCTTGGACATTAGAAGAAATTTCTTCAATGAAAGGGTTCTCAAAGGCTGGAACAGACATTCCAGGAGGTGGTTGACTCCACATCACTGGAGGTGTTTAGAAGAGGAGGAGATGTGCTCCAGAGGACCATAGTTTAGCAACACACTTGGCAGAGTCAGATGATGGTTGGATGCCATGACCTTAAAGGTCTTTTCCAACCAAGACAGTTGTGTGATTATATAAGGACACCAGAACCAGCTCTCCACAGCAGCAAGGACTAGACACATTTCTGTGAGTGACCTACTGCAAAGTCACCACAGCTGATGGGAGCCTGCTCACCACTTGCCTGCAGCTGCATCCTTTGGTGTTTGTTTTGCTTTGGCAGAGTACAGCATCTCAGCTGCAGCCATTGCCATCTTCAGCGTCGGCTTTGCAATCGTCGGCACAATCTGCGTCCTCTTGTCCTTCAGGAAGAAGAGAGACTACCTGCTGAAGCCAGCCTCCATGTTCTACACCTTTGCAGGTAAGAGGCTTGGTGCTCACACACTTGTTCACAGTGAAATGTTGATGGGTCCTGGGAGAACAGAGACATTTCTGAAAACACTCTGAAAGTGGCTTTTTTCCTTCCTAACCATAGCCAGGCTGCAAGTCCCTAGCTTAAGAGCTCCAGAAAGGTCCTGCTCAGCAAGCACTGCCCAGCAGCTTGTCTGTGCTTTCTCCACCTGCTTCTAAAAGGGGCATTTCTAGCAAGCCTTAGTGTCAGCCCCAGTCTAAACCAGGAAGGTGAATTATTACAGGCTCACAGGATGGCAGGGGTTGGAAGAGACCCAAAGAGATCACTGAGTCCAACCCCATTGCCAGAGCAGGACCAGACAATCTAGCTCAGGTCACAGAGGAATGCATCCAGACAGCCCTTGAAAGTCTCCAGAGAAGTCTCCTCTCTGTGTTACTCTGTGACCTGAGCTAGATTCTGCCTCATTTATTTAGACTCAAAGCAAAGCAAATCAACAGCTGATGCAGGCCCAAAGGGCACCACCATCTCCCCAGAGAGCAAAGGCTGTATTGTCACAGGAGCTGCCAGTGCCTTGACACACCTCAGTGACTGAAAGACAGAGGTGCAAATTGTCACCTCAGTGAAAACCATACTTAGCCTTTGGAAAGCCTCCCTAGGGACTGGAATCATTTCTCCAGTGCTTTGAGTTTCCCACCCAAGCCTGCTTAAAAGATCACACTCAACAAGTCACCACCGACTTGGGTGACCTGGGTTGTAGCAGAGCTCTACAGCAGCTGCGAGTGTTGGTTCCTTCAAAGACTGCAGCCAGTGACTCACCCCTGAGCCTCGCTGTGATTCCTGCATCCAAAGAGACAGAAAAGGTGGGCAATTAAGGCTGAAAGTCTGCCAGCTGTGTTGCTCAACCCACTGCTCTCTTCTTCCTCCAGGCCTCTGCATCATCATCTCTGTTGAAGTCATGAGGCAGTCGGTGAAGAGGATGATCGACAGCAAGGAGACAGCCTGGATTGAGTACAGCTACTCCTGGTCCTTCGCCTGTGCCTGCTCATCCTTCGTCCTGCTCTTCCTCTGTGGCCTCGTTCTCCTGCTGATCGCTCTGCCTCGCTTCCCCCAGAACCCCTGGGAGACCTGCATGGATGCAGAACCGGAGCACTGATGGTCCCAGCACCCACGGGACGAGCCACAGAGTGGCTCTGAGAAGATCTGTCCTTTTTTTAATGCCCGGGTCTCACCACGCAAACTGCAGTCAGCACTGAGCCAAAGCCTGGCCAGTTCTAGTCATTGCTTTGTTCTTTCTTTTCTTTTCTTCTTTTCTTTTCTAAGGAAGCAAAAGGAGCATTCAGCACCAGTGTGGGTGACGAGTGAATGGGCCTGCTCTGTGCCAGCCTGGGGATGCCCTGAGCTGGTGCAGCTGGCAGAAAAAAATCGTAGAACGGTTTGGGTTGGAAGGTTTGGTTCCAACCTCACCACCACCACGGGCAGGGACATCTTTCACTGACCAGGATGCTCAAGGCCCTGTCCAACCTGACCTTGAACACCTCCAGGGAGGGGGCATCTACAGCCTGTTCCAGTGTCTCACCACACTCACTGTAAAGAATCTCTTCCTAGTCACCAGTCTCAGTCTCCCCTCTTCCACCTTAAATCTATCACCTCTCATCCTATCACTACCAGCCCTTTTAAAATGTTCCTTCCCAGCTTTCCTGTAGGCCCCCTACAAGTACTGGAAGCTGTGTGGGAGGCAGCAGGCAGCTTTCTTAGGGAGATGATGTTGGATGTAGCTGGGTGGAGATCCATGAGGGTTACCAGGCTTTTACAGTGAGAAACTGGGGGGAGTCTGTTTCTCCACTCATGCCATACTCCTCTAGCTTCCTAGGAAGGGTGGGTTAGCTCATCCCTCTGGAATAAGTTGGAGATCCTTATGCTATTCTGTTTAAATTGCTAACACTTGAAAAGAAAAGCAAAACAACAAACAATTCTAAACAGCCCAAACCAACCTAAAATCCTTTACCTAGCAACAGAATTAAAATTTCCCCTCCAGACTTGCACCCTGCAGTTGCAGTCTTTTGAGCTAAGCACCCAAAAAAAAACCACAAAACCAAACCCAAAAAAAACCCCCCACAAGATGTAGTTTTTGTTTTGCTTAAACTTTGATGGAAAATCCAAGAAGTACTGAACATTAAGAATGATCTTTTTCCTGTAATAAAAAAGTACACTCTTCCAGTAGCATGGGTTTCTGGAAGCTGATGTTGATGGGTGAATCACTTGGTCCATCAAATTCTGCTGGGTCCAGACTGACAGTGTAATTCTGAGTGGTGTTTACTGCAGGGAGCTTTCATTTGTTCCTCCTGAATGGGCTTTTCGTGAGCACTGCACTCAGCTCTAAACCTACACTTTGGGAAGAAGCCTTCACAGAAGCTGCCAAGAAGGAAAGGTCATAGACAAACCCTCATGAGACTCAGCCCCCAAAAGCACTGCAGAAGTGCCTCCCTGTTCAGGCATGCCTGGAGAAGTTCAGCCCTGCAGAACACCAACGGGGGCTGCTGCACAGCTCCTGTGCTGCTTGCCCACCTGCACCACTCAGGGTAGGGGCTTTGACTGAGAGAGATTGAGACTCCACAACCTCTATGGGCAGCCTGCTGCAGGGCTCCAGCTCCCTCACAGCAAAAGACTGTTTCTGTAAGTTCACATGAAAACTCCTGGGTTCCAGTTTGTGCCCACTGCCCTTGTTCTGTAACTAGGCACCACTGGAAAGAGCCCAACCCCATCCTCATGACCTCCACCCATTAGCTATTGATCAGCATTGAGAAGATCCCCTCTCAGGTTGCTATTCTCCAGCTTGAGCAGCCCCATTCTCTCAGCCTTTCCTCCTCAGTCATACACTCCAGTCCCCTCAGCATCTTTGTAGCCCTCCTCTGGACTCTCCCAGTAGTTCCCTGCCTCTCTTGAGCTGGGAAGACAAGAACTGGACACAATACTCCAGGTGCAACCTCACCAGGGCAGAGTAGAGGGGCAGATGGGTGTAGCTTGGTGTTTTGGTTTCCCACACACACACACAGTTCAGTTTTCAGAATGTGCTCAGCATTTCCTCCTCCAATAGCAAAGTGCAGGTGTCAAACACATAAACCACCCAGGAATTTAAAAAGGCAGGAGAAAAGGAAACTGCAGTGTGCTTCTCTCTGTGCTCAGTGGTTCACCACTCTAAAGAAAAACAGAATTTAGAACAGCAAATTTCTGATCACTCTGAGGAGATCTGAAACACATTCAAGCATTGCAAGAAGTTACCCACCAGTTGTGCTCTGGTCCAAAGGGCTGCCCATGGGCCTGCCATCAGCCAGACCCACTTCGGGCAAGCTGGGCCCCAGCAGCTCCCAGCCAGGTTCAGGCACATCTCCATTTTCCCATCAGCAAAGTGCCAGGGAGAACAGAAGCCTTTTGTGCAGTTGCATTAATGTTTCTCAAGCTCTTTGAAGATGAAAAGCACTACAAATAACATAAAGTTTGGGGCTGCAGCATTCATTGGTGCTCAGCTCTGAGTGTGAGCTGGGGAACTCTGCCTGTCTCTCATCATGAGAGACAACTGCAAGTCTTCAAGCTGTCACTGAACCACTGTGAAATGCTAAATGGTTTTGAAATCTTATTTTTGGGTACAGAGCTGACATTCTTGATTTGCATTTTCCTTGTTCAGGAGAAGAGAGGCTAGTTTCTAAGGAGACCCTTTACACGTGACACCAGCAAGGCAAGTATTTGGTGTGACCCCTGCGGTGGCTCACCCCAGGTTGGGGCATCCAAATGTACTCAGTGCAGAGTAATCTAAGCACAGCAGCTGGCAGGCACAAAGGCACTCCCAGCTCAGCCATCACCATCAAAATTACCCCTCCTTGGACATGCAGTGAGTTAAGTGAGGCTGGGGACGTGGGTCTAAGCTCATCACCCTGTGCAGACTGGTGGCACATCCTGTGCCCCCAGGAAGCCTTCATCCATTAGCCATGAAACTGCTTACTCCCACTCATGACACTCAAGAGCAGGACATTGCTATTTCAGATCAACAGACCCTGGCTCACCTGTCCAGCAAGGGCAGTAGAAAGATTCCCACATGAGTGCTGGGCTTTGGCCTGGATCCAGAGCTTTTACAGCCTCTCTGGGCTCACTTTACTCATGAAGCAGAGAAAACTCATGGCAGTGAGACCCTACACCCACAGACAGCAGCTGAGCAAGATGCCTCTTCAACTTGCTGAGCTTTATTCTGTCTGCTCTAAGTTGGGGGCTTTGGATCATTCATTCCTCCATGTGGTCCCTGCAAGGCTGAGAAGCATGCAGATGACTTAATTTTCTTTTCCTGGATATTAAGCAATGCTGACGAGGGACCCGTCCGTTAAATTGGTCATTGGCATTCACAGTGGGAAAGGCTCTGCTGCTATGGCAGGTTTGCTCTGCCACAGCTAAATCTCTCTGCCAGGGAGCTGATGATGTGTTGGAGCGAGTTAATAAAAGTAATTGGCCTTCATCAAGGAAAAAAGAAGAATATGATGTTGGTGGGGAGCTGTAATCAGCCGCAGTTTCCATTCTCTCAGCTGATCAAATAGCAGGGAACAGCCACCAGAACTTCAGGAACGTCACATGAAAACACGAAAGAAACATCCTCCCTGGCAGGGAGGCTTCAGAGACAGAACCTGACTGCAACACAACCAACAGGAACCCATGTGGATTTGGGGCACAGCCAAGGAACCGAGTGAGAAACATGGACCAGAGAGAAGAAGAAGTAAATCAAACAATTACCTACCACCAGCCACCAGGAAATCCTCAGCGTGGATGCTGCTGCTACCAGACCCATGGGCATCTTTGGTCACCAGCCCCTTGGCCACACACCACTCACTACTCTGTAAACTAACATCACTGCCTGTCCCCTCCTCAGGGCTCCCACACTGAGGTGTCACAGGGCATGGCAGGTGACACCACTGTGAGGTTTTGGTGGCTGAAGTCTGCCCACCCCACAGCAAAGCCTGAGCATTACAGCTCCGAGTCAGCACAAGGCAAGACGTGAAGCTGTCTGTTTACGTAAGGGCTGCTGCTAGGCACAAGGCAAGCAGAGAATCTGCTTCCCTTATTTTTAAATGCTGTGTTGTGTGAAGTTAATGTGCAGAGAAGGTGCCAGACTAACAACCCTGAAGAACAAAACTGCCTGTTTAGCAAGCAGCTAGCAGAGCTCTCCCAACAGTAGTTGTCTGCAGAGGGATCGCAGCAGGCACAAGCCAAAGCCACAGCCACAGCCAGGCAGGAGACAGAGAGCTCACCCCGAGCTCACAGGTCAGCCAGGTTCAGAGCACACAAAGGGTGCATGCAGTGAGGGTTTCCTTCAGAAACCTCAGTAGAAACCCCTGCTTTTCCCTCAGTCCATGCCTGAAAAGGGCTAGCACACGCATTATGCACCAGGGGAGGTTTAGGTTGAATACAAGAAGAGACTCCTTTCCTGAAAAGGTTCTCAAACACTGGGACAGGCTCCCCTAGGAAGTGGTTGAATCCCCATCCCTGAGATGTTTAAAAGACACAGAGATGTGGTGCTGATAGACATGGTTTACACCAGGCATGGTAGAGTTAGAGAATGGTTGGACTGAGTGACCTTAGAGGGCTTTTCCAAACCAAACCATTCTGTGATGTGTGGGTGTGTGACCACCCTGGCAAGGAGCTCACAAAGGCACAGGTGTACTTACTTATTTTCACTGATCCCTTTCCACTCTGCAGCTTCCTTGTGCTTATCATCTCCTTTTTCACCTGAATTTGTGGAAATGATTTTCAGAAAGTCCCAAAGACTTGAGAACTTGCCCCTGCTGCAAGGATGAGATACTTGGCTCTGCTGCAGAGAAACACTTTCTTGGCAGCTCTTGGGAAACATTACCTGATACAAGAGGTCACCCACCTCTAGAGATGGTTGTGTGCAGCACTGCACCCTGCCAGCCCCAGCAAGGGCTCTGGGGATCAACACCAAGCCCTTAGACTCTACCCAGGGTGCTATAGTTGGACATCTGCACACCAGGAACCTGACTAGCCTGCAGGAACTCTTTATGGCATAAACCTCAGGTTAAACTTCATTTAAAATAAGCTTCCACCTCCCACAGTGGGGCAGTGCCCCTTGGAACAGTATTTTACTTCTACAACTTAAAATAACAGAGTGTTAGGCTGCTCTGTTTCAGAAACTACACACAGCAGGACCATAGAATGGAAAGGCCTGTTCTAAATGCCACCACTTAAATTATTTCCCCCTCCCATTCTTATCAAGGGGCAAGGAAAGAGCATCAGGTCTTAGTTTTGACTGAAGCAGAGGGTGAGAGTGTTCTGCTTTGCCACACTTGATCGACGCTCTGGCTCCAGCGAAGCTACCGAGCATAAATTCAAGCCACAGACATCACTCTCTGCATCTGCACAGACACTGAGCTGCTCCTCTGCTTTCTACAAAGAAATGCAGAGAAGGGAATGAACTCAGATCTATGACTTTCTTTTCAGCAGAAGCTGCAACACAAGGCTCTTTTGCTAGGGCTGCACCCCAGGGCTCTGTTGTGTTGTGCCCACTATCACTAGTCTCACTGGGAGCACCACGACGGCTTTAGAGTTGGCCTTGTGAAATTAGAATTTCTTCTAATCTGCAGTCTAAATCTCCCCTCCCCAAGCTTCAATCCATTGCTCCCCATCCTGTCACTCCAAGCCTTTGTAAAAGGTCCCTTCCTGGCTTTCTTGCAACCTTTTCAGGCATTGGAAGGCTGCTCTAAGGTCTCCCCAGAGCCTTCTCTTCTCTAGGCTGAGCAGTGCGCTCCATCTTCTAACTAACCTGGGGTAACTCAAGTGACAGAGCAGTGGCTGTAAGGTATCAGAATCCTCTATGAAACCTTCAGCAGGTACAAACTTTTCAACATTTGTCAGCTGAAGTTGCCAACCACCTCCCAACCCCACCCTGAGCTAACGTTTCCATTGCACTGATGTAAATCCTTTTACTTCTCTTGAATGGAATTACGGGGTGGGGTGGGGGGGAGAGAAATCAGGGAAAAAAAGGAATGATTCAATCCTTGCTCTCTGACACCAGTAACAAAAAGATGCTGGCACAAGTATCACTCCCCCAAGAGCAAGAGCCCATATTTCACGTCAAAGAATAGGAGGTGCATGCTTTTATAGGCACCATAGATCATCGCCGTGTGTCTTGACAAGTTAATTGTCTGCAGTTTTTCTAGGAAAACTAGAAACTTCTTAAAAAACCAAACAAACCCTTAACAGCAAATGAAATGAGCTGAAAGATGAGCAGAGGACGAAGCACCCCGGGCTTTATCGCTCTGGGAATGTGTGGATTCTGATACGCTTGAGTTGAGGCTGGAAAAAAAAGGGGATTTGGAGCGGTCCAACACGCTGCTCTGGGTGCTGCTTAGAGCAGAGATATTAATACTTAGCAAAAGAATTGCTTATGGAGCATGATCTGTGGGGGAAAAAAAATTTAAAAACAAAACAAAAAAACCCCAACCAAAACAGCTGAACTTGACAAACCTGAGAACAAAACATTAATTAATCAAAGCAGGGAATGGGACTCATGGGGTTTGTGAAGTCAATGGCAGCATTCACAGGCTGCTAAGGGTCAGGCCTGCCATAGCCCATACAATTAAGTAAAACAGAACAAATTATGCTTGATGACAACTTGCAGGAGAAAATATGGATGCAAGGTTTCAACTAAGCAGCTTTTATGCATAGCAGCTATTTATTGGTTGCATGGTAAGAACACTTCAGGCTGCCATTTGAATAGCAGCTAAGTGTTATACAGTGGGGGGAAAGATTTATTCTGGACAGCATGGAGAGGGGCAGCTCTTGGACATGCTCTTGGTTACAAGGTGCTGGACTCTGCTGCAGCCCCAAGAACACATCCCCAGGTGGATCCACTGCACTTCAGTATCCTACAGAGAGGAAATATCAGCATGAAGCAGGAGAACCTACAGCAGCTCAAGAGCAACCCCAAAAGCTCTGTCTGAGTGGGGCTGCAGTGGGGCTCTTTTCAAAGCAGGAAAGGCAGGAGCAAAGCAGGCAACCTGCAGACAGACACATCCATATCCCAACACAATAACAAAATTCACCCAGGACACCAAAGGAAAGCATTATACCCTCAAAAGGTGTGAATGTTGTTGCAGAACCCATCTCCAAGTGACCCTCGTGCTGAAGGAGGAGAGCAGCATCTCCTCAAGTTTCTTTTTCTGCCGTAAGAAGACAGAGTTTAGAGCTCAGGGTTTCATAAGAATTCAGTGTTCGAATCTATGCAGGGAAACCTACAAGCTGCATTCACTAAACAGCTTTTTAAGGGAAAGAAGCTTTTTGAGAGCCCAAATAATATTTTTTACATCTCCCTCTCAATTCTTCCTTAGTTCTTATCACCACACTGACAACCTCCCATGGGACAGCCAGGTTTTTCTCTATATTCACTGTGCAGCCTGAGCCACTACCAACTGGAGCCATCCATAAGGTTTCATTTCATTTTAACATGAGGTGGATTAAAGCCGTAGCAGAGTTTACAATACAGTTTTTTTGGGGGGGTTAAACTGCTATGACTTCAAAACACAATGGATGATTTGCTCTAAAAAACAAAAGATCCCACTTGGGACTCTACAGATAAAGTATTTCAAAATAAATAATCTTTAGAATACAAATTAAGAAATGCAACTGGCTCATGCTCAACATTTCCAAAGCTGATAGCCAGATGATCTCTGTTGTACCACCCTCAAGCTCCTGAGTGAAAGCATGCATGAAAGTTTATGACCAAAACCAGCAAGGATTTTCCTGAAGTTATAGAATAGAGATTGTAAGTCAGAGAGAAAATGCTCCTTTACCCAGAATGCCTTCAGTGTAGACAAAACGCCAGAGTAAAACAGAATAAAAAGTGGTGAGATGTGACCAGCTTCCCCTTGACTAATTGACAGATAGCAGTAAATTAACAAGTGATGTTTATTAGTTTAATATTCAAATATGGTGAACAGAATCAAAAAGACTGCTCCATAGAAATGAGTGATTTTGAAACCCCTGAAATTACAATGCCGACTCGGCGAAGTGAAGTGCATTTGAACCCTACCTCTCCTCTCTCATAGCCTTGCACAGCTCACACCAAGCACACATCACAGACTACAACGTTCAGGCACACAGATTCCTCTTCTCCCAGAGCAGGGCCAGGCACTCCAGTGAGAACTGGCACAGTTCAGCTGAAATCAAAGGACTGAGGCTAACTCACACTGAGCGCATGCCTGGCCCTTCTGAATGAATCTCCCACAGACCTATTTCTGCAGCTGTCAGCTCAGGAAGAAAAAAAAAAACAAAAACCAAAAAACCGAAAATCAAACCATTTAACAGTAGTTTTGCTTGATTCAAGGTTGCAGAATTTGGCCTCTACTCATTTTTGGGTGCTCTGAATTTGATGCCATATGCTGAAGTGCTAAGCATAACTTGGCAAGGGCTCTCCCCTCCCCCAGAATCTCTTGTTTGGTATTGATCATTAGGAAATAAGTTAAGGAGCTCTGTCTGCTTTTCTTTACAGCAAAAAGAAGAAAAATGGTTTTGTTTTCTTTCCACAGAAGTTTCAAAACCAGCAAAGATTTATAATAAAAAATTTATATGCAAACCTCTGCAAGTGTACTGAGCTTAAATCAACCCCATTACGTAAAGACCCTTAGCCTTAAAACATGAAGCCAAATGCAAGAAGAAAAAAAAAAAAAAGTAAACCAAAAAGCACAAACCCGATTGTAACCAGAGCAAAAATCTGATTGAATACAGCAGCAGCCACTGCGCATTAGTCAAGTGTCCCACGGACAGCTGTCAAAACTCACCCCCTCTACGCAGCTCTAACATTTTAACTCTTGTTTGCAATAAGTGGGGGGAACGCTGCAACAACACCCAGCTTAGTCCCTGGGAAAGCCTTCCCAGCTTTAAAGTTATTTCAAGTGTAAAAGAAGGAGTACTGGGACCTGGGGAAACTACACCAGCAGCCCCTTCCTATCTCCCCAGCTGCAAAAAAAACATCAGCAGTGTGCAAGACCAGAAAACCTGACGGACAAACGTTTTCTCTTCTGAGTTTCCACTCACACTTGTTTCTTTGATTTTCAAACAGCTCACAATTATTTCTTTTTTAAAAAAAATTCTTTTTCATTTCCTTTTTTTTTTTTTTTTAAGATTTATTTTCCCTCAGTTTGTATTCCTGAAGGGCCAGGTTGGCAGAGAACTTAGCAGAACTCAGCTAGCTAAAATAACCTGGGAA
>VWZI01016405.1:579836-608635 GCA_013396835.1 Psilopogon haemacephalus
TCCGAAAGAAAAGCTTCAAAAAACCGGCCCAGGTAAAAAAAAAAAAAAGGGCAAAAATAATGAAATAGAACTAAAAAGAAAAACCAAACAACCATTAGTTGCCAAGTCTAGCAGCAAAGCAATTAAGTGAGGATATATTTACTAATATAAACAAAGGGAATATTTGCAACTACAGGTGAAGCCCCAACTATCTTAGATCTACTGACACAAATAAAAATTAAAATTCTCTCTAAAAAAAATAATCTGGTTATTTAAAATAGGAGTAAAAGCCATTGCTACCTGATGAACTACCTAGGCTAAGTTCCTGAAACAGAGACAAAGGGTCGCTATTCTTTTTTGTCTGCTCAGGAGGAGGTTTGGGCTTTGGAGGAGCCCGCAGAGCACTTGCGTAGGACATGACAGGTTTGCTCCCCCCAGTGTTCTGCTGGCTGTTGCTGTTTGACTCCACGATCTGCTTGTTGGGCATGAGAGGTGGGAACTGGCCGAGGTGTTGAAGGACGCTGTAGTTGAAGGAATTGGAGAGCTGGATGTTCTCAGCCTTCAGGTGTTCCTCTGGGGGCTTGACCGTCTTCGGTGGAGCTGTAAAAGGAATTGATAATCAAGAGTTGATCTAAATGAACAGCCCTGAGCGAGGGTCTGATTGACATGGGTTAGCACAGGACTTGTGTGCTGGTTTGAGGCTAACTGAAATATTTTAATGAGAGCAATTACATCATTGTCGGTGAAAAGAAAATACTAGTGATGTCTATAACTCATTGGTTCTGCTGAGAGATCTGTAATAGGCAAAACATAAACAAAGATGCTCAGTCTCTGGCTGCTGCTTGCTGTGTTAACTGTCTCTGCTTGAATCTGTGTAACCCAATCTAATCATACAATCATAAAATCAACCAGGCTGAAAGACACCTCCAAGATCATCCAGTCCAACCTATCACTCACTCCTATCTAATCAACTAGACCATAGCACTAAGTGCCCCATCTTTTCTTGAACACCTCCAGGGACAGCAACTCCACCACCTCCCTGGGCAGCCCATTCCAATGTCAATCACTCTTGTTGTGAAGAACTTCCTTCTAACATCCAGCCTATACCTCCCCTGGCACAACTTGAGACTGTGTCCCTTCATTCTGCTGTTGGGAGAAGAGACCAACCCCACCTGGCTACAACCTCCCTTCAGGTAGCTGTAGACAGCAATGAGGTCATCAGTCTCCTTCTAACCTCCTGTCAGCTTTTTTTTTGCATCTCACCCCTGCACATAAAGGCTTCTGAGATAGGGAAGGGGGTGGGAAGAAGGAGAGGAGTTAGTTCAGAGCCCTCCTGGGTGGTTCTGCTGTTGGGGAGGGATTCTTAATTTATGTATTACTTTTAACTTGTATATAATTGTATATAGTTGTAAATATCTGTAAATATAGTGTATATATGCTTGTAAATTTGTGCTAGGCTGTAAAATATAGTTTCATTCTTAACTTCCAGCTGGCTGAGTTAGTCTAGTGAGTCTCGTGGAGGGGGAAGTGCCAAACGACCGTAACTTGCTAGAGTTCAATAATGGTTGGAATTATGATCCAAAAGGTCTTTCCCAACTGAAGGGATTCCATGACCAATCTATAGTAAACCCAACACAAGTGCTCAGGAGTACAGAAACTACCTCTCCTGGTAATTTTCCCCCCAACACCACCCATTTTCTGTCTTCAGTCACTCCGAGTCCTAGGAAATTTGTCATTAGCTCATTTCCTAGGAAATTTGTCCTTAGCTTATTTCCAACAATTGGATCTTGCTGCTTGCCAGCAACACCAGGGAGACTGATGGCATTAAACCCATTCTCCATCTGCAGATACCTGCAGAGCTCCTAACACCCAACCTGCAATTCTGCACAAGCAGATTTAGCTGAGACACTGAAGGCAAAGCTGCTTCAGCATGGGATATACTTTAATTTAAACACTTTATCCACTGAGACAGCATAAAGAGCATTTCATTCTTCTTGCTTTATAGCTTAATAGGCTAAAATTAAAATTTACAGCCCCATATATAATTCATTCTCAAAGAGCAATTCAGGCTGCCGAATGCCAACCAACTAATTATTGATATTTTAGTCTGAATGCATTCCTGCTAATTGATATGTTCTTGCTCCACAGCTAACAACTCCTGTAACTATCAGGGAAAAAAATGAGGCTTTAAACCATAGGCATAAAACTGCTTTCAAGTGAATTTCTTGAATCCTAATGAGGCACCTTCCTTTGGTCTGAAGAATTCTGCTGTCTTACAGAGCTGGAGAAACTCTACAATGAAATACAGGTGTATGTCCAAGCTGAAATAGCCTAGGACCTGGACAATTGATGTGTTCTGTAATTATTTCAGTCTTTAAATGCATAATATTAGAGGGCACATGGGAAAATGTACCATCAAGCGAGTCCCAAAAACACAAAGTATATAATTAGGCTTCTCATTGGAAGGGTCTCATAAAGGCTTTTGTATTTGATCAAGCACTCGAAGAAAAATAATCCAGCCTGCAGGAGAATGAATAGGGAAAGGACATGAGCAAACCAGCTTTGCTCTGCTTGCTACAACTCAGAAAACCACCCAGAACACAGGCAAAAAAGCCTCCCAAAATTAAGTGCAGCGCTCGAGACAAGTAATGACAAGCAGGGCGAGAGAGGAAAGCTGCTTGTGTTAGAGGTGTCTCACAGAAGGAAAAATATGGAATAAACATCTTGACTTAGAACTTTTTTTTTTTTTCTAGCCAGAGAAAAAGTGAAGCAAACCAAGCTCTCAAATTGCAGTTTTGGGAAGTGCCTGCATGTAACAACCCTGAGCAATTCACAGAAGCTTTCCATGCTGATAGAACCAAATACTTGTGCCACAACCACCTCTCAGCCACAGGAGATGGAAGCCCTTGAACGGCCTGGTGTCATCTTTGCTCACTCCCAGGCAGTGAACACAGGCATGGACTGGTTCATAGCATCTCCTTCTCATGGGGTTTTATTTCATGGAGAAAAATCAATAGTAAGCAGAAAGACTGGAGTTACTGGTCATTAACCCCTAGCACTATAAAACACATTTGGGCTTTAAATATGATCATTATAGGCAGTCAGCTGTGAATACAGAAGGCACAGTAGCCATAAAGCTGGGGCTTTGTTTGCAAGAACTCTTATATACACACAAGGTTGCATATATATTTATCTACAAGTCAGACACCAAGTTAACCACAATCAAAATATTTTCCTAGCTAAAGCTCACCAAAACTTGCCCTTTAGTTTGGGGTTTACTGACAGTAAATGCATAGATAGGGCACTTTCTAGGCACACCTATTTCCTCTGAGCATATCACTCACCAACATGTGCTCAACTTTCACACTAAAGCAAGGAAATGTGCTATCAGCTGCTCCCAGCGCAACCTTGCAAGGGTTCTTCAGCTCCTGTTAGATAACCACAGAGCCTAGAGAGCAGCTTCAGAGCTGGATGCCACTCTTGCTGACACATAATACCATGCACTCAGCTCCTTGATTTCCAGACAAAATATAAATAGATTGAAGGAGGTGCCCTGATCTTGAAGCTCTGAACTTAGCACAAAAGATACTGCCATAAATATAGTTTGGTAAAATGTTTTCACACTTTGGAAATGAAAATGTACATTAGGAACTTAGCTCTTGAGTGCTGCTGCTGATATAAACAGCTTTTTAAAGTCAGTCTGTTATACATGGTTCTACTTTACCACTACTACACTGCTACTACACATTACAAGATGGTTTAGGATGACCAAATTTGACCAAAATACCTTTTAAAAAAGACAAAACCAGTTCTTAATATTCACACTGGGAAATTTGGGCTTGAACAACCTGGAAACTTAAGTGCCTCAAGTTTCCCAGGAGAAGGCATTAAGCCTTCCGACATCCTGCTCTCTGCACATCTGTGACAGATCCTGCCTGCACCTCTGCAAACCTCCATGCCAAGAGGAACCAGGATCAGGTCAGAGCTTGTCTGCCTGCCTCCCAGCACCCTGCTAGAGTCTGGGAAGATCTAAAAGCCTCTCAATGGCTATCAAGATGCCAAGCAGTTCCAACACTGCCACAAAGGAGCCAGGGACTGTATGAATTGTACTCCATTGCCGTCAGTAAAAGAGACTTTCCCTAGGGCTCCAAGCTTGTATTTTTAAGTGGGGCAAAGTTGTTTTGGGGCTAAACCTCTTCCAATTTTCTGATTTTCCTGAACTACTATATTGCCTATAAGCATCCTTGTGAAGATTTTCCTGAATGAATTACAACCCAAATTTAACTGGTTTGTACATAGTTTGTGGATGGGGCTTTTGGGAAATAAAATAACGACATATTTTATAATTCCTGTCTCATTAATTGCCACAACCAATTCACACCACCAGGGAAGCAAGGTGAGAGTTTAAATTTCAGCAGTCCCCTAAGGAAGCACCAGAATTTTCTAGGAAATACACTGAGATTACTAATTCAGTTTATTTTTTCCTCCCTAGACTGTAGTATCAACAAGAAATATCACTGAGTATGGAAACAAATAAGCTCTCTTGCAAATAAATCCCACCAGTGACCTCAGCTCCTTTAGCAAAAACTCACTTGCACTGTAAGAGAAAGATGGGTTTACTAGGACTTTGCTGAGAAGCCTAAGCAGCAGTTTTGCTTTCTGTGGATGAAGAGCAGAGCAGAGTCCTCTTCTTTAGGTATCAGCAGTGCACTGGCAGCAAATGGAAACAGGCTACTCTACGCAAACCTGAATCACTAAAACAAGAAATCCTTCCAGATATGGCAAAAAATATTTTCTGAAAAGGTAAAAAAAAAAAACCACAAAACCAAACCGACCAAGTTTATCTTAGATTTGCTGACTCCTGCCTAAATACTTAACAGTGCAGAAAGAAAAGTGAAGAAGCAAAGGTCAAGCCTGCACCTACCTAACAGCTCCCGGGGTGGAACTGCTCTGTTGGCTCCGTTGCATGGAATGTTTGGGTATGGGGCGGATGAGGAGGAGTTTACCCACAACTCAGGTGATGAATAGTTGAAAGATGACTGGTTACTGTGGTCCTGAAGCTCTTTACACTGACCAAGACTGTCTTGAGGAGTGCTTAATTCTTCAGAACAAGCCTGGACTGAACTAGAGGAAATTCTTCTTTGGTACAACGGCCTGCCTGGTCCTCTTGGTTCATACTGTGAATGAAAAAACAAAACAAAAAAACCCTTTTGCTCCTTTTATTCAACTGCATATAGACAAAACTACTTTTCCATCCAAATTGCTTTCCCCTGCCATGTCTTACATTAAAAAAACACCCCAAAAAGAAGGTCCTCTGCATTCAGAAAACAAACGTAATACATTTCAAGTTGCATGGTGTACAGTGCAGTCACTGACTAAGTATTTTAATCACACAAAAACAGACACAAAATTTTAAAGCAAGTGCAAAGAGCATCAACTGAGATTCCTTAATTCTTACCAACCTTTGCATCTCGCACTCCTACATGAGAGATGTATCAGAGAGGGAGGAGGAAGACACCCTGCACTTACAAATGGAGCACAGAAACATAAAGGAGCAGGAGAAAATGCTCAATTACAGTGCAGAGAGGAAGAAAATTGGCTTTTGGTTTCCAAAGGACAAATGAGTGACTTGTGCACAGGGATCTGGGGAGGCATGACACATCTGTAAACTGCATTTTGTGTGTGCACGCAAAGCAAACGCTCTGGAGATGTGTGTGCCCTTGGGAGAAACAATGCAGAGAAACCACAGCAATTACTTGTTTCCATAAACCCTATAGATCATGTAAATGAAAATGGCAGGAGCTCCATTAATTAACCTGCTGTGTGCATGAGCTTCAGATTGAAGAACTCTCTAAACTTCCTCAAGATCCAAAGCACCTCTGTTGTGCTACAGTTTCTTTCGAAAAACAAACACAGTTATTTGCTCCCTGCTGCACTGTGCTTATAGCACACAGAAATAAACCTATGCTTGGTAAAGGAGAAGAGTAAACACCCTAAAGAAATGTTATAAAAAATTAGACAAATAAACATCAAATAACTTGTTTGTAATGCCCCAATGCTGCTATTATATCATGCACACAAGAAAAAAGTGCCTGAAAGGAAGCTGTAGTACCTCACCCCAGCAACCACACTATTATGTATCAAGGGAACAGCACTAAAGATATCCTCTCACTCTGCTCTCTTCAAGAAACCAAAACTCAGACCTTACTGCCTAATCATAACCCCAAAATGTCCTTTTCATTGGGTTTAATGGGCAATTTTGGTAAGCAATCAAGAAAGTATCAAAGCTGTGGACACTTAGAAGCACAGGACCA
Organism: Psilopogon haemacephalus; assembly: GCA_013396835.1. Taxonomy (NCBI): domain Eukaryota; kingdom Metazoa; phylum Chordata; class Aves; order Piciformes; family Megalaimidae; genus Psilopogon; species Psilopogon haemacephalus. The sequence continues at coordinate 586,130 of VWZI01016405.1, forward strand.
GACAGAATAACTTAAGTATTCCCTTTGATAGGCAGTTCAAATCTGGTCTGACAGAACACAGGCAAAAGCTTTCAAGTATCAAGTCAATGAACAGCTTCATAAATGGCAGTTGAGAAAACAGTTTAGTAAGGACACCAAAATCCCTGGTTCTCCCCTGATATCTGCCTTATATGAGTGATCTCTGTTTAAAATACACTCAACACTGCATTTTTGATCTCTCTATGCTGCCCTACCTACCAACTCAACTTGGGAACTTTACAAGGCAAGCTCTGCCTTGCAACACTTTTACTGCTTTTGGCATTTCTGTCACAGTTTGAAAGGAAGAAGAAATAAGAACTAAAATGAATTTGCACTAATTACATAAAGGCTCCCTCTATTTGTCTTCAGCTCACAGGAGCTGTCACAAACTCTACAGGAATATTTATTAGTTTATTACTGCTGAAAAGCCATTGTTCCTGTGTCCTGATGTCCTGACAGCATTAACTGTTGTCACAAAGTATTAGATTTGATATAAGGCGGTATGGTTTGCTGGCCTGACACAGAGAATTTCTGAATGTCTATAAAACCAAACCTCACTACAGCTCTAGCAGGGTCTGTAGACTCCATTAATCTCTCAGGATCTGTATCAGACTGAAATGTATAAAATGCATGGGAATTCAATTTCAGGTATTTTGCTCAGGCAGAAAACCTAAATATTGTCTGTTTTCAGAAGCCGGAAGACAATTAAACACATATAATGTGGGACAGTGATGAGCAAGGATACTCCCACAGCTTCTGTAAAAGCCTTGATAGAAATGCATCACAGAATGAGCCACTTTATACACAGATATGGGATTGCATGCACTCAGTGCAAGATTGTCTAGGAATATTAATTCTAGCATTCCTGGAATGCAACTTGGCCTCAGCACACTCCTTTCTACCTAGCATACACTCCTTAGCACTCTGGATTCTTACAGGGATTAAAAACTTGTCTTCAAACCACACTCTGTTGTAGCTCTGTGTGCTTGCACATTCTGCATCCCACAACACACATCCTAACAGTCCAGAACAAACAGAAAAGACTGACAGGGATAGAGCCAGCCCCAGTCTGGTGGGTTTGTGCTGGATTCATGTGGCACAACTGGATAGCTCTGCACTGATTTCCAACACTTTGAGCCCCCAGAATACACAAAATATCTCAGGCCAGTTGCAATTTAATAAATGAGGTTTTGTGCCCTGTTGAAACTCTGCTCTGGTCTAAAGTTTGTATCATTAACCATACTGACAGTTTAATACTGAGCCTACTGCCTGCCTTATTCATGTTGATTTTCCACAGTTTTTCCTGAGGTGTGGTTAATTTGCACTCCAGATAAAGGACATGCAGGTAATAGAGCAATGAGTGCAAGACAACTCTGAGTAACACTCAAAAAGCCAAGACCTCCTGTCTAGGAGAGAAAAAATATTACACCTGCAGCAATAAGAACAACAAATACACGCAGGGTGAACAGTGGAAACAGAGATTATTTTTATCTTGCATAAGTTCCCAGTGTGATCTTTGAATGCCTGAGATATTTTACACTCCTGACCACTTCAAAATCTAATTTGATTATTAAAATGCCAGGACACTTGGAGGGGCAGACAGAGGCACCTACCTCTTCTAAGCTGTGGAGCGAAGAAGCAGATACTGCTCGAGATGCGAGTGGATGAAATGGCTCCTGACCGACTGCATGCTGATGATTCTGTATTTGTATAAAAGGGTTTTGTTGTGACCTATGGGGCAATGGAGGTATACCATAATGAAAGCCCTGCCCCATAAGGTGATTCTGCTGTAGGTTAGCATAAGTCCACGATCCATCAGGTTGCAGGTATTTCAAGGGAGATGGGGCTATGTGTTCAGATGGCATCGAGAAAGGGGGGGTGTATATTTGGGGTAGATGCTGCTGAAATGCTGGGTTACTGGGGATTTCAATGTCTCTGTTGTTTTCGGTGAAGGTAGGGAAGTGACCACTGTGGTTAGAGTTGCAGGAAGGAGAAGGGAGTGCTGGTGGGCTTCTGGGTTGCACTTGTCTGTATTGCAACAGTCTGGACTGAGGGGGTGGCATTTCAGCTAAGTCCCGGCTCTCGCTTTGATCACGGTGTGACAGTTCTCTGAGCAAATCCTGGAATCTGCATTGACAGAATAAATGTATCAAAAAAAAGGAAAAAAAAAAAAAAAGAAAAAAAATTGCTGAAATCCCAGTCTTTTTGAGGTGCAGGAAACTCAAAGCACCAAAACACTGAATTTAAACATCCTCATCTCTGCACTCACTGACCCTAACTTCAAAGGATATGACTGTGAGCAGTCAGAAATCAGGCACGAGAGGATTAATTGGATGAAATACCTACCTGAATCATCTCAAAGTTTTAATAACTCTCAAGATTTCCTTTCTCAGTCAGAAGAATCAATGTTTTTTGTTATCTCTTAAGAGACAACTAAAGAAAGGATTTCCTGTTTTATTACATAAAGTAAAAAAAATTCATAGTTAAAGAAAACTTTAACCCCTTACAGGGCAAAACCCAGACCAGCCAGGGCTTCTCATATAATGTACTTCCAAACTTCTTCAGAAGATCACAAAGAGTCAATTCAGCACTTCACAGAGTCAGATAAGAGAGCATTTAGATGCTTTACCATGGCTATAACAAACCAGATGGAAAATAAAGCATAGTGGGAGATGACAGCAAACAGAGGCAATTTAAAAATCCATCCTTTACAACATACATGACTAAAGCTGATGACCACTGGAACCATTTTTCTGTTTATGTCCAACAGCTTCCTTTCTTGCCCCTACTGTTCCATCTCAGTATCAACATTTTTTCTTTAATCTGCTTTTAAATGCAAAAGCTTTTTGAAAAGGAAGAGAAATTTAGGCTTTACTGAGGAGGGGTTGTTTTTTTTTTTTTTCAAACACATAAATCTGAGACTGCTAGTTCAATCTGAAGAAGTTACCACTTAAAGAGGCCTAAACTACACTCAGACACCTCTTTTATAAGCAGAAGGTTGTTGCTCTCTAATCATTCCTTATTCCATAAATACAGCACTGAAAAGCTCCACAGAAGTATTTTTCCACTACTGCTTTACTACCCAATATACTAACAGAATAAAGCATAACACATAATAAAAGCATAGTTGTAAGTCAGCCTGGCAACTATTTTAACCTTCATAATAACAGCAGCACAAAGAAATATCTTTAAGTGTCTCACACTTGATCACAGTGTTACAGATAAGGTGCCCACTGCTCATTTTTACACAAGCTCTGATGACTCAGTAAACAAATACCTTGAATATGTTGCCTCTGTTTCATCTTCTGTATTACTGGCAAGTTTCCAGTTTGCCCTAACTTGCTGCTGTTGATGCAATCCAATTGGTTGCTGAGGAAGATGTGGTAGATGAGGATGGTGATGGTGTTGATATGGAATAGTGCCTTGACTGAGATAGGCATTATGTTCATTCCATTGCTGTAACCTGGCTTGTTGTTGCTGCCTTATTGTTTCCAAAGCTACATTTCCATGCATACGATCTATAAAAATAGTTTTAAAACAAAAATTTATCTAATGCCCCTTTTTAAAGATCTTTATGTCAGAAAAAGAAAAAAAAAGAAAACTTTTAATACAGTATAATCCAGGGCCTGCATTGCAGTCTTTAACCTGGTTATTTAAATCATATGGAAAATCATATAAACATGAATCTTCTAATAAAGTGCTGAATATTCAAACATGCCTCAAGCAGCAAATTATGCTCAACGACATTACTTTGGAAACTAACCCAACAATGATCCAATTCAGAGCAATATGCCTGAAAAGGTAAATACCTCCTTCATTTTCACTTTAATGTAGTTATAATTGCACACTCTGAATTTAAATAAAGAAAAGTCACCTACCTAAAGTGTCCCCTAGGGGCATTCCTGATGGATTCTCTTCAATGAAGTTGTTCAAGTGGGTTGGTAGAACAGGGTTGTGCTGTGCAATGGGCCTCAAAGGATTATTGACTTCTTGTAACATAGGTGGGGGGTGTTGTTCTGAAATCACAGCATCTACAGCAGGAGAATGCGGTCGGTGGGGAATTGGATTATTAAAAAAAGACTGGCTGGGGCCTGCCTGGTAAGCAGGGGAAAGCTGTGAAGGTTGTGGAGGCTGCTGATTCAAATGATTATGCTGCTGAACTACCTGGCTTTGCTGGGGTGGCATTTGATTTTGTTGTTCAGGCAAATGGTTTTGCTGTTGACTTAAAAGGTTTTGCTGCTGTTGCAGAGGATATGGCTGCCTTGGTATCTGTGACAGGTGCTGGAAGTGGCGATTGGGAACTGCATACTGGGAGTGTGGGGGGGTGAGGTGTAGATTCAGCTGCCTGGGGTTAAGATTATCTTTGCGATGAAATTTAGCGTTAGGGTAACCAACACCGGAACGAGACTCTGGGCTTCTGGTCTGAGAATTGGCTTCTAAGTCAACCTAGAACAAGAGAAAGGGGGGTGGAAATTTGAAAATCCACATTAAGAAATTAACACAAACAAAAAAAAACCAAAAACACTCCAGGTCAGTGATTAATAAATTCATTAGAAGAGTGAACATTCTAAACAAACCAAAGCAAACCTACCTGCTTGGATTCCAGAGGTTTCTTCTCGGGTGTTCGAATTTTATTGATTTCAGGCCCAGCAGTGCTTTCACTTTTACCTAAAACCAGTTAAGAAATTAATTTGTTTCAATGGAAAAAAATAGTATTTTGGGTTAGTGGTTTTTTTTTTACCTCAGACACAGGAGCATTTCTGCAACAGAGACATTTAAAATAATTTACTAACACCTTCCCTTCAGTCTCTGCACTTTGTTCACTAACCATCACTAAATAGTTCTTCCAATGTAATTGCAAAAAGCAGCAGCAGTAGTTACCACTGCACTGCAGAACAGAGACAGACCAGTTGTACCCTCAACAAACACACTCCTCAACTTTCATTACGTCTTCCTCTGAATCTCACAATACCTCAGTTATTCTGTTTGCAATGGGAAAGCACAGGTTACTCCCCCCAGTTCTCAGATGTCTTGATTTCACTTAAAGGAGAGGAAGAAAGAAATAAATCCTCTCCACACCATCCTTTTTAAAGCCCAAAGTCCCTCAAAACACAGCTAAGTTGAAATGCAATTCCAACTAACCATTTCGATTTTGTTCATGTTGCTCCTTGTCTGGATGCTGAAGCTGTTGCTGTTGTCCTACGTTAACTGGTGAATGATGTCCCAGACCATAAGGTATAGGAGACCCACGCCCATGTGCCTGTAACAGGTTCATATTATATGCCATGGCTGCTTGATGAGTAATGAGTCGAGGGTCAACTGCAAACCTACCCTGATACCCTGTCCATGGCACCTACAGCATTAAAATAGAAAAGAAAGAAAACAAAAAAGATGCAACTGGTTAAGGTACATTAAAGAAATTAACAAGCACACTGAGATGCAATAAACCCTTCCCCATGTATCAGCTGACCTAACACACCAACACATAACTAGAGGTGGTGTTGGATAAGGAGGACAGCAGGGAGGGGCAAAGAGCAAGGGTTTTGGAAGACAACCTTGGGCAAAATTTTTGTGTCCAAACCTATTCTTGTTTTAGGCATTTCAAAAATCAGAGACAAAAGACTGATGGGCAAATTGTATTTTAATAAACTTTGTATTAATCTCTTCTCTAAATAAGCAAAATTGGATGAAGTTTTAAAAAAAAATTAAAGCCCTCTGTGCTGGTAGTTTAGAGACATGAGGTTGTCTCAGGCAAAAACAGAGAGAGATGTCTCTAACCTGAAGAATCAATAGACTCATAGAATGGGTTGGGTTGGAAGGGACCTTAAAGATTACCTATTCCAACCCCCTCTGCCACAGGCAGGGACACTTCCCACTAACCCAGGTTGCCTAAGGCCTCATCCAGTCTGGCCTTGAACACCTCCAGGAAGGGGGCATCCACAGCCTCCCTGGGCAACATGTTCCATTGTCTCACCACCCTTGAAAGAATTTCTTCCTAATATACAGTCTAAATCTGCCCTGGGAAAGCTTGAAGCCATTGCTCCTTGCCCTATCACTACAAGCCCTTGTTAAGAGTCCCTTCCTGACCCCCTTCAGGTACTGGAAGATTGCTCTAAGCTCTCTCTGAAGACCTCTCAACTCTCTCAGCCTGTCCCCATAGGGGAGGTTATCCAGCCCTCTGATCATCTTCATGGCCCTGTCTGGACCTGCTCCAGCAGTTCCATGTCCCTCTTATGCTGGGGGCACCAGAACTGGATGCAGTGCTCCAGATGGGGTCTCACGAGAGCAAAGCAGAGGGACAGAATCCCCTCCCTTGTCCTGCTGTCATACTGCCTTTGGTGCAGCCCAAGATAGAGCTGCTTTCGGGCTGCCTGCGACCATTGCCGGCTTTTCATGGCCTTTAGACCTTGCAGTGTGGTAATCCTGTAGCACGGAACGAGGGGACATTCTATACCTCTGCTTCCACAAACATTTGAGTGAGGTGAACAGGAATACTGGCAGAATCAAGAGACTATCCATGCATTAAGAACACAAGGGCCACATCAAAGTGCCTATCCTACATGACACAGGTGCCACAGATCATCTTCCTAAATATTTGAAGCAAAATCCACCTTCTGAAAGCACATAAAGAAGGCAGGAATTTTTACAACATTTGAAATGTCATTCCCAAAAGGAATGTAAAGGAATACAGCTCTGGATGAAATTAGTTCAATGGCTCCCTGTAGGGAATTTATGAAAAGGAAGAGAATGTTTGAATAAGAAGAGGATGCAGGGAAAGCATTCAAGTATCCTCTACTGATGACAGCAGCCAACTCCCCCATGTTTTTTACCTTGGATATGGAAACTGCCTTTAAACAACGCAAAGAGATCATTTTATCTCAGAAGAACACAAACACATTTTACTTCAGCCCCTCCTTATTTTAAGTGTAACAACTTTCATGCAATTCTTTTTCTAAATGAGTATTTGCCCTTGAAAACTGCACTCTGAACTTCAGCTTTAGGCTACCACTGCATCTGCCCAATCTCAAATCACCTCCAAACAAGCTTCTTTTCAAAAGTAGCCTTCTCATTAGTACCTAAGTCTTCCCATTTAATTATTTAAAAATCCATCCTCAGGGAAGGTGAGCTCAAAATAGTTATTTTTAATATGTTTCCTTTGATTGGAAATACATAAAAATATATTAACCTTGGAACAATAAGATGAAATGTTTTAAATTATCTTGGTTTGATATTAATACAATGTGAGCAAGCATGACAAAGACACAGCTGCTGGCCTTCTCCTTGCATTTAAATTTATCCATCAAATGCAGATCTCTGGTAAGCTAGGAAAAAGAAGATTCCTTGACCTAGCAAAGAAAACCAACCCGCAGCTGCCAACTGATCTAAGATAGACAACTGGAACTAGAGTTCCTCCAGCAAGCCACCTGTGCAGCATCCCTAACCTACATGACAATAGAGGACTCATCATTATTAAACCCTAAATTAACTGTATGGCAACACAGAGCATTATGAATGGAATTCAACACATCTGCACATGTGGGCTTCACATCCTTCCCACAGCCTTAAGGAGTTGTGTACAACACACACATGCTACACTACAACATCCCTTCCACAGCCTTTGTTCCTTCTGCTCATTTTTCCTCCTGGAACGTGACTGTGAAGGTTAGAAATAAGGCAGAGACTGCCTCTTCAATTTGTATACATTTTGGTGGGCAAGTTTGGTTTGTAATATGTAATTCTATAAAGAAATGTAGCCTAAAACCTGATTAGGAATCTTCATTGTGTTTGCAAATGCCATTAAGGAAAGGGATGGAGAGGAAACTGGTTCACTATGAGGTTCGGGAAGGGGAAAACATCCCATTATGCTTATTTTCCTTATCACTTCACTTCAGACACCTTGCACTACAGACATCCAAAGCTGGGAATTTAAACTGTATGAGGTTGATAAAGAGAAACAAGCTCTCTCTGAATCACCCACGTCTCTCCAATGATTAAGAGCTGAACTAGGCAATTAATTCAGGTGCAGGTATCTCAAGTCAGATGCGACAGATTCTACTGGGGTGCCTAAACCTAAGAGCTGAGAAAATACACCAAATGACATGAACATGAAATTGCTTTTAGGCTGCCTGGAGTTATTTGTGGGAGCAATGCTGTTAAGTCCTCATTTTCTGGTGCTCCTCTGCACAGCCACTCCTAAAGCCAGCTAAGCTCATGCATTTGAAGTAAAGTGCTGAAAAAGCTCGCAAAACATTCACTGGTTTTGCCATTCATTTTTGTACACGCAATAACTGAGCAGGGAAACAAAACAGCAAATGAATTCTTACAGGCAAAGGCACAGACATGACCATATTTCCTCCATAGACAGCAGGTACGTAGAGAATACTTGTCCCAGTGTGTGGATCTATCCTTTGAACAGGACTTGGAGATTTCCCCAGATTGGGGTGAGGTCCCAGAGGAGGAGGAGGAGGAGTATATGCTCGGATAGGATTTCCAATTAGAACAGAAGGATTGGGCTGAACTGAAAAAGAAAAAAATCCAGAAGATAAGTACATACAAAAAAAAATTATCTACACAGATAAAGAATATGAGTAGCATTCTTTTTTCACCCTATCTTTATAAAACAGTGTGCAGCTCTAACAGCACAGATCTGATACACTGAGAGAAAGCATTAATCCTGTATCCCATCTCAAAAATGTGAAGAGGCAGAAGACACAGGCTGAGACACACAGAAACAGGTAGCTGGGAACCGCATTAATGAAAGAATGTCCCAAACCAATTACATGTGCTGACAGCCAAGAGTACCTCTTGAACCAGAATCATCTACCATTCTTTAGCAGGGAAGACAAGCTTTAAATTAATGCTTCTTCCAATTAATAACAAAATTATTAAGCTGTTGCATGCTGCCTTGCAGCAGTATGAGCAGTGACACCTGGATAGATGAGAAGTACACCATAAGACAGTGCATGCAACACAAGGTACTAACTCTTTTTAGTGAGATACACTGATACAGTATTTGATGTTATGAATTTCAAACACAACCACTTTTAAGAGGCTAAGAGCAATACTGTGCTAAGACTCTAAAGTCAGTGTGAACAACACCTATAAAGGAATATCCTCAGAAATACTCAATGCTCACTGGACAGCCTACAATCTGTTTCCCAAATGCACACAAGCAAATGGAGAAGGAACCAGACACTTGATTCATGTTAACTTGCTTTCAGCTTTACTGTGAGGAATTCCTTCAGGAACAGCAGAGACACTTACCAATTCCATCAGGTGGAAAATGGTCATTCTGGTTATGATGATGGACCTTGCCCTGTAAAGGGAAAAACAACAGGAGTAATGCTTTGCATTCTGACACAAACCACAAGTCATTTAGTTCAAGTGAGCATTACAGTCAGTACACAATACAGCTTGAAAGAATTGAGCCCAGCATTTTACTGTTATACGTTCAACTGCCCAGTTCCATCACCTGACTATGAGTTCACAAAGTTGGAGATTACATCAGTCATCCCAAATGGAACAACCCTCCCACAAACACTTAACATTGTGAAAACTGTATCCAGTTCCAGGCCCCTCAATTTAAGGAAGATGTTGAGGTGCTTGAAAATGTCCAGAGAAGGGTACTAAGGCTAGCGAGGGGCCTGGAGCACAGCCCTGGGAAGAGAGGCTGAGGGAGCTGGGGGTGTGCAGCCTGAAGAACAGGAGTCTCATCAGACATTGCCTTCCTACCACATCTCATGTAGAGGCTTCAGCTGGGCAGTGGCTGCATTTCTTAGCAGAGCTCTCCTCCCCTTGATTTCCTTGAGGTATTTCATGGGAGTTTCCTTGCTGGCTTCCATTGCCTCAAGACCTCCTAGTGAGCTGATCCTCTGTCACAGGTAAGCCTGATTTCTTCCCCCTCCCCCTTCACATCTAATTTAAAGACCTATCAATGAGTCCTGATTAGGTCCTGGGCAGAGAAAGGTAGCTCTCATCTGGTGCCAGCACACCTGGTGCCATGTAGGCCAACCCAAGAATCCAAAACTGCGATGCTTACACCAGTCATGGAGCCATGTGTTAATGGAATGGATTTGCCTGTCCCTTCCCTGCCTGCCAACTGCTACAGAAGGCTCCCATCTGGCTCAGTCCAGCTTTGATCCCTTAGCCATACTGCTTCTGAGATGTGGCCTTGATGGCTCCAAACACAGCAATTCAAATGCCAGCCCACTCAAGTCTTTTGCAGGACAGGAATACCTTCCTTAATCCAGACCCAAGTACATTTACAAATATAAAATACATCTAAAAACCCTTTGATGCTGCAAAACTTTTCTTGCCGAGGAGATAAGTCTAGGCAGTTTTCCAGCAGTCTGAGCAAATTAGTCAAGGTACAAAGCCAGGTTGTTTGACAATGTTGACTCATGCATAAACCAGATTAAAAAACTGGTCTCTGAATTTGCCTCTCATTTTAAAAATTAATTATTGAAAAATAAATTAATAATTGCTTTTCATTGCAGTTCTTAAACAACAGAAACTTGTTTATTCACTGAAAAAAAGAGCAAGATTCCATCTTAAAATGGAGAGGAGCTACATGACAATCACTCATGGTTAGTACAAGGCATTTCTGCATCTGTTCTGCTGTCAGTTAGTGTCAAGCTGTATGTGCAGAAGTCTAACAAATCCCTGCTCTACCTACCAGCCTTGTGGTTTATAGGTGTGACATTTAAAAAAAGCAAATAATTACATAATTCTGTAAGAACAGCTGTCCTGATGAACTGGAGCATTTATCAGGCATCAGGTTGGCAAACAGAAGTCAACTGGGGCCATTCCTGCACTGGGGAAGGGAGGTGCTGGCTTTCTTCTGACTTTTAATAGTTTTGATGGTTTAATGACTTTATAATAGTCTATTATTAACTTAACCATTATCATTTCTCAAAAATTCCCACATCAAGGTTCATTTCCCTACCTACCTAACAAAATACCAATACTTTCACTCGTGCTGACTGAGAGTCAGTACTGAAGCACAGATAACAACTCAATTTCTCCTAAAAACTTGTTCCACCTTTGAAAATAAAAATTCACATTCCATAAAGACACCTAGAGGTAACTTGGACCCAGACCTGGGTGACTTCAGGCAGCTAACAGCCTCGTCACTCCTAGGATCCTCCTTTAGGCAACAGACAGAAGAGTATTCTTTGAAGACCTCCTCAGAGCTGTGGTCCTCCCTGACCACACACCATGTCTAGGATGACAATGCATCCCAATTATGTGCCTGAATCCAGGTTGGAAAGGAGCAGGGGCAGCGAGTGGGAGGTAGACAGAGTTGTAAAATCCAAAGCCTAATTTACTGTACACTACCCTGCGGGAAGCTCCAAGTTGGGAAAACTTTGTGTTTCCACACCATCGCCTTTAATAAAGGCTGCACCTATCCAGCTCTGCCGCTCTGCCACACTCCTGCCATCCCCAGCCAAGCCACCCAAAGGCAGGTGAAGGCAGATGCCCTCAAAGGCAGGGCTGCAGAAAGCCCAGCAGCACACAGCTAGCCAGGTCCATGGCAGCTGTTTGCTTTGCAGAGAGGCAGGACTGAAACCTTCTTTAATAAACACAGAATCATAGACTGTTGAGGCTGGAAGAGACTTTTGAGATCATCATAAACAGCAAAGATTTTTAATGCCCACACACAAATCCAGAAGCAATTTTGCTGAGCAAGAAGGTGCAGTTTTTCACCAAACCACTTTTCACTGCATGTAAGAAACAAGCCCCGGACCGCACAGAGGACCATAAACTCACCACAACACACTGTAAAAAGAGGCTCTTCTCATTTATTTACCACAAAACACAGCGGCAGTAGAGCTTTTTATCTTTCATCTTGTAACGTTAAATATTGTAGTTGGAAGGCTTAAAATAAGCAAAGCTAACCATCTGCTTTTCAAACTTAAGCAAAGGGAAATGTACCACCTATCACAGCCATGTTCTGTGTGTGTTTGAGCACTACCTGCTCTCTTTGCTTCTGTTACTGCACACGCTGACTGTCAGTTGTACTCAGAGGAAAGAGAATTTGTTGTAATTACAATACAGGTGGTTAAAACACTTAGGTTGGAAATACAGTGCTGGCAGGTTGGAAAGTATCTCTTCTGATTGCTGCAGCACAAGTGCTTAGTTTACTAACAAACTGGAAGAAAAATAAATAGAACCATCTAGGCACAAGATTCTCACTTCCCCCAGCTCCCTCTTTTTCTTTGTTTGAATTTGGATTTGGTTTGGGTTTTTTTTGCTTGCTTTGTTTTTGGGGTTCTTTTTTAAATGTACTATACCTGCATTTTCAAACACTTCTCTTTCATTTTAGGAAACAAAGTCACGTTAATAGTGATGCTCTACTTTTAAAAGCAAATGCATTCCAGGCTGAGGCACTCAGGAGAGTGCAGCAACGACTTTTTCAAGACAGTAATTTTTTTTAATCCCCATTTTTCTCTAAGCCCTACTGTTTTGACACAAGGAGCTGCTTCAGAGATCTGCTGTTTGTTTCAGCAAGTAACGCATCTTGAAGAAACCAAATGTTCTCACTTCCAAACTCTCTGTTGGGAAGGACTGCCAAAGGGAAGGCTTTCCTTTTTGTACTCTTAGAATTTCAAAAACCTGTCGTAAAAATTTCATCTAAATGATCCAGGCTGCCACAAACCCACAAAGCTACGGCAAATAACTTTCTTCTTTCTTGTGCAACAGAATTCATCACAAAGCTGACAACCTGCATTTTAGTTGCATCTCTAAAGACGATTTAATTAAGCTATAACTCAAATTGTTTGGAAATAAACTACAAAGAACCATTAAAATAAAATTAATTGCTGCTGTATCACCCTCAAAAAAAAGGCTCCTAAATGTAACATTGTTCTTTACCATCCTAAGGGAGCTATGTAATTCTGTCCCTTTTTTACCTGCTTTCATAACAGCTGACAACATCACCACTGAGTGGTATTTTCAGCTCTCTGCCCTCTTAATGCTATTAAAATGTGGTCTTCTGAAGGACATTATCATTTAGCTCCTCTAGGTGATACACTCCTTCACCTCATCGTTTTTCATTAGTCAAACAATTATCTTACATAAATTCCCGAATACTAAATCTGATTTTCAGCTCAAACTACATCACTTTTGGCTATTATTTTGTTGTTTTCCCTACACTCCTTGCCACTGTCTGTACCAACCTGTTGTTTCTTGAGGCACAACAGAGCAAAAGCTGCTTGGGACAGGAACTGTCTCTTGGTCAGAGGGTTTAGTCTGGTCTATCACATACTGAGGCCAAAATCCATGGTTGAAGTTTATCAGGGTCATTGCAACGCACTCACTGAACATGCCAGCATCACCCAAGGTGTACATTTTAGTAAGGAAACAAAGCTTGGACAACCCCAATCTACACTGCTAGACACTGGAGTAAAACACAAGTCTAGAGCTCTCACTTGAAAATGCTGAGGATCCCTCTGGAATCTGCATTCGGATCTGCTTGCAGCTGTGCCATTTGCAAGCAGACAGCTCGCCTCCATAAACCCTTTATACCATTTCTCAAAAGACATCTCTACATTCACCTCCACTTTCTGACAAAACTCACCCTCAGTAAAACCTTACCTTTGGTGGTGACTGCTGTTGTTTGGTGGCATTCGCTGAATGCTGATGCCGAAGAGCTCGGGGGATGAACTCAGGAGCCAGTGGGTTCAACACGTAAGTTTTCTTTAACTCCAAAGCTTCCAGCTGAGCTTTGATCTGTTCAAATGTGATACCGTGGAGACTTTCATTCTCATGACACAGGGCAATAAACCTTTCCCAAAATTTCCTGCGGAAACAATAAAAACCAGTTAAGACTTGATGGCTGTAGTTCAAGTTAAAACAGATTTCATACAACAGTGTGGCCCTTTCATTTTTCCTGTATGCTCATTTTCCCCACCAAACCATCCATCCTGTCACCTGATCCAGGCATTTGAATTCCACAGCAGAATGCAAAGCTCCCCAATCATTTCAAGTGGATGTAAGGATCTGCACATCAGCACTGGGTGCATATGAGAAGCTCAACATGACCTGACAGTGTGCACATGCGGCTCAGACAACCAACCATATCCTGGGCTGCATTAAGAGAGGCATTACCAGCAGGGCAAGGGAGGTGATTCTCCCCCTTTACTCTGCTCTCCTCAGACCCCACCTGGAGTACTGTGTGCAGTTCTGGAGCCCCCAGCACAGGAAGGACATGGAACCGCTGGAGAGAGTCCAGAGGAGGGCCACAAAATGATCAGATGGCTGGAGCACCTCTGAGGACAGGCTCAGAGAGTTGGGGCTTTTCAGCCTGGAGAAGAGAAGGCTTTGAGGAGACCTTAGAGTAGCCTTCCAGTATCTGAAGAGGGCCTACAGGAGGGCTGGGGAGGGACTTTTCACAAAGTCTTGTAATGACAGGACGAGGGTTAATGGGTTTAAACTGGTAGAGGGGAGATTTAAACTGGATGTTAGGAGAAAGCTCTTCACAGTGAGGGTGGTGAGACACTGGAACAGGTTGCCCAGGGAGGCTGTGGCTGCTCCCTCCCCGGAGGTGTTCAAGGCCAGGCTGGATGAGGTCTTGAGCGTCCTGATCTAGTGGGAGGTGTCCCTGCCTATGGCACAGGGGGGTTGGAACTGGCTGATCTTTGAGGTCTCTTCCAACCTAAACCAGTCTATGATTCTATGATCACATTTAACATTAATGCCATGGACAGATATAATTTGGAATTTTTCCCTAGAAAACTAAACAGGGTAAACATAACACTTAAAATTCTGGGAAACATGTGATCTATGGAATTTATTAAAGCTCAAAGAGCCCCAGGGATTGTACTCTCAGACCCAGATTCTCTGGATTCAGGCCAGACTGCTCCATTCCAGCATTGCAGATAGCAAAGTTGAGATACACCCTCAAAACTACTCTTGTGAAACACTTCAGAGTCCCGTGAAGAGTATCACCATCGGTATCTAGGGGAGGGACTTTTGAGACCCTCTGGTGGAAAACAAAGACAATTTTAAGCCAGAAAGACAAGCAGCAGATGACACATCAACTTCTCTATGAGAAGTCTGTATCCAATCTTTTGAGGGTGGAGGGGTTATTTAAACTATGTAGTAAAAGCACATTCCTACCTCTCTTCTGCTTTCTCATGACATGTCTTTCATTTGCTTATATATAAAAGAAGTCTTTACATTTTTAACATCTATACTTATAATGATTTCTTCTTTTTTTTTTTTTTTTTTAACCTCAAAGGAATTTTTTTGGGTGAAGTTCCTTAAGCTTAAAAGATATTTAAATATGGTCTGAAAATGTCACTTTTTAAAAAACTGGTTGAGCTGTTCTCTTTGAAAAAATCAAGAGTAACCAAAGGTATTGAAAAGGAGAGTTGTAAAGAGAATGATCTTCAAGGTGTGCTTGACTATAACTCATTCTAGCTCAACCTTCAGTAATATGCTGAGGGAGAGTAGGTTTAGACTGAATCTTGGGAAGAAGTTTTTCATTACAAAGGTGATGAGACTCTGCATAGGTTGCCCAGGGAGGTTGTGGATGCCTTCTGGCTGTGATGGTTCAAGCCCAGGCTGGATGAGGCCTTAAGCAGCCTAGTTGAGAGGCATCCCTGCCCATGGCAGGGAGGGTGGAGTAGATGATCTGTGAGGTGCCTACCAACCTAAGCCACTCTGAATCTGTGAACAAGCTAAAACCTGTAACCTGTAAAATGAGAACTTGCACCACATTCGCTTTAACAACAGCGTCACACTTTGCTAAGGAGCTGACTTTATGGAAAAGAATAAATGTCTTTCTTGCAAGAAGGCTGTAAATCTTACTGATAAATACATTTAAGAGTTCAAAATAGTTTTCCCTAAAAGCCCATCTTCTGCTGTGATTTCATAAAGGCAAGAAATGCTCTTTTAAAATTCAGGATGCACGATGGCCCTTCTGCTGCATTTTGCTGTAAGGCAAATATATCTTGCAAGGTTTTAAATGAGGATTAAAACCCAAAATTAAATACTTCACTGGGATGCTTTCGTGACAGAACTCCCTCTGATTAATCAGTTCAGTCACCAAACCTACCACCAAGTACCACAAACCCACAGAGACCCATCCATTTGTGCTTCAAATGCCCCAAACAGTCACTGTACACATGGAACACTTGTACTGGGGTGTAAAAACAGAGAATAAAATACTGCTGCCTCTGTCTTACAGTGTGCTCAGGAGTTTAAAGGGAGTGTCTGCCAAAACAGCCCTGTCTAGTCCGATTGTTACACACAGAACTGTAATGATTACCCTGGGCATACTTCACAAAGCTCTCTACAACTATCATTACAGAGTCTTGACTCATTGTGACAGGTATTAGAATATTTATAAAATTCAAGTACTCTCCAAACTTTTTTGAGGTCTGTTTTTCCTAATGAAATGTCACTTCTTTCAGACTTCTGTACTCCTGTTGTACTAAAAAAGAACCATCTTTCCAGCAGCATGCCTGAGCCCCTCCAGCACTCTTTTCAAAGAGTGAATGTTTAATTATTCAGTGAAACAAGACAATGGTGTATTAAGGGGAAAGCTTCAGATACATCTTAATAAAGCTCCAGTGCTCCTCGTTTCTTAATTATCTTCTTGTTTATAATTTTGGGCAGCTACACACATACATAAACAGCTGCTGGGCTGGGAAAGGCAAACTCCATCCCTGACTGCCAAGACTGTAACTTGTGTGCCACACTGACAGCCTGTTTTTTAGGTTTTCACACACCCTATTTCAGATATCTTGAAGGAGCCATACTTGGGAGAAATTGCTGAGCCCTCAGGTTTTAAAAGTAGGTCCCCCTTCAATTTCAAGCCACAACGCTCAGGCTTACAGGAAAGTTCAAGAGATTATCTTCCTCACAAGGATTTAGAGAGAGTAAGACCCATGGTCATTCTCCAACAAAAGGTGAATTTAGACAAATGGTTAAAGAACCAAGGTTTTAGGTGCAAGAACCGAGGTCTTAGATGCTAGCTAGACTAACTACGGATTAGTTAACTGACTTAGGCAACACTGCACATCCTGAACCCCAGCATAAGGAAGAGAAGCAAAATATGTCAGCTAAGAGTAAATTCTGGACAAGCAGAGAAATCTCAGTCAGCACAGCATGGCAACCTGTACAGCTAAGTCATGTATCTCTGCAGCATAAAAGCTGATGAACCAGAGCCTACACCAGCAGACTGGAACAGACACTCATCATTTGTGGATCAAGTGCTCGGGAGGCACAGAGCTCTTCATCAGTTAGTTACATAAACCAGATCGAGGCTGAAAAAATCCAAGCAAGGAAGGGAAAAAGTGAAATAAAATCAGAAACACTGTATCTCTTTCAAGAAGATGTTATTAATAGTTTCAAGTAGGTCACTGCATCAATGTATGGATATTCTTGTCAGCCCCCAGGATGTTAGTGGTTAAATTCAGGTTATATTTCAGGAGAGCAGTCAACCAAGGTTTGGCTTCCATTTGGGTTTTTCAATTCTAATCTTTGAAAACCACATCCATTTTCAACAGAGTAGAAGAGCAGTCAGGAAGGCAGAGTACAACATTCATCTCACAACTGACTAATAAGAGCTTTTAGCTTTGCTTTAATAACGTAGTCAGTGCAGTGCTTCCTGTCTTTGAGAAGTAAGCCTCAGGATTTATCTCTGCTCATCTCAACATTTCAGCTCTTTCACCAAATTAGAAACCTTTACAGAACAAGAACTCGGTATCCATAACATCAGTGTTTACATCTCTTGGCATTTTCCACATTTCTTCATTTAGGTCTATAAAAAGCAAATTCACTTGAATCTTAACAAGTTTCTTTCTCAGTGTCATGAAGACAGAAAAAAAAACCATAAGTAATCGTTTTCAAGTCTTCTACCTTCATACAACTGTCATAATATTCAACTTCAAAATACTGCATTACATCACCATTTTAAACTCCAGATTTTATGTAATTTTTTTTTATCATGTAAAAAATCCTAACAGATATACCAAAAAACCCTGCAAAACCAGAAATCATAAAGCATCTTCAGTTGTTACTGACAAGTAAAAATCAGAGCAACTGCACATACATTGAAAGAAATTTTATCAGTGACCAGGTGGTGGGCATCTCACACTTTGTAAGATGTTACACATCACAACACTGATTCTAGAACAGCAGGTTAACACCAGAACAAGCCAGAAAAACAACAAAAAAAGGCAGACTTGTCCACCTATAGAGGATATTAAAATGCTCTACTTCTCAATAGTGAAGAAAATAATAGTTTTCTTCACTATTATTGAAAAATGAAAAGGGTCTATCTCTTCTCTCTCAGCCAAACTTCCTAATCAGGCCTTTGCAGACTCCACACCTTCGGCTCCAGAGGAGCCTTGATAGATGGCACGGCAGGAGTTACCACAGCATCCACTCACTGCTCAGCCAGTACAGGGCTATAACTGCCTGCCCTGCCTGCAGCAGGAGCTTCAGCAGCACCCTTTGGACAAGCTGCAACCACGCCTGCAGCGTCAAACCTCTTCCAGAGCTGGGAACACAACTTTACAATCTTTATGCTGTTTTTCTGGATCTAAACATGAAGAATTTGAATTGCATCATACAGTTCTTTTAAAGGCTTAGATGTATTGTGTCTTATCTGGCAGCTAAAAAGAACATCTATTGCATTACCCACACCCAGCTGTCACAGGTAAACACCTTTTCTAGTATCCTCCACCCTGATTAACTAACAAACACATATAAAGTACCTGCATCTTCCAATGGAACACAAAGCAATAGGATCTCCCACCACAGCTACCAAGGATTGTGCTCTTGTAATGGCAGTGTTGAGAAGTTTGTAATTGGACAGAAAACCATAATCCAAGTCTTCTGTTGAATCCTCCAGTAACTGCTCTTTCCTTTTAATTGGTGTTTGCTTATGTTTGCATGTATGCCGTGTTCGTACTGTGCTGAGGAACAAAACTCTGAACTGTTTTCCTAAAAGTAAAGAAAAACACAAAATATCTGAGATGAGGGCACAAATCTGTGCTGGAAACACGATCAGACCACTGCTCTCGCCAGCCAGATTTCACACCTAGCTGTTCTGAAGCCCTGATAGCTACCCTTCACATGAGGAGCTTTATGCAAGAATAATAAGATTTAAAATTTTTAAAAGATGCCCTATAAATAGCATATTCTATTACAGGAATATTTCCTCTTTAAAAAACTTATTTTTCATCTTGAGATTAATCACTCCAGAACTTTCTGAAATGCTAATTAGCTTTGCGAGGTTGCCAATCAGCCAAGGAGAAATCTTGGATTTATTTATTCTACCTTAAAAAAAAAAAAAAAAAAAAAAAAAAAAACAAGAAAAAACAACCCAAAACTAAACAAAAAAAAATCCTGGACATTGTTGTTTCATATTTTAAAATGCTTCAAATACAGCAATATCTGCATGAAAACCCAGAGCACACCACTCACTGTCACTCACTTTATTACCTTCCTTTGTTTATTACTGACTGAAGCGCAGCCTAGCAACAGGCTATGCCCACACAAAAATTCTCGTTATAAGCATGAGTCCATGAACAAAAACCTAAATTTGTGGACCTCTTGTTACAGTTTATTCCACAAATGCGAAGATCAGTGAAACACTTTGAGGCTAAAGCTTTGTTAACACTTTTATTTGCAAATCTTGTTTTTCCTTTGAGGATAAACCCCCTCTCCTTTTCCACAGAATCTTTTTTTTTTTCTTTAAAGTAGGCTCAAATTTAATTTGGAAAAAAAAAAAAAAAGACAAATCTCACATCCATGAGTTTACCGCTTTGCTGTTCACTGTTGGATTACATCGAATCAGCTTGCCTGCCAGCTCCGTTTTGCTATGTCCATTTTTAAGGGCTGCATCACGGCTCCCTCCTTTTGTTCTGATCACTTGCAGATTATTTCAGTCGTGCTTGACTTCGGCAGGCACATTTTTAACTTCCTTAGCATATCTTTGAGACACAGAACTAGAACTTACCCTGAACATTGAGCACTCTCTCCACACTGACATCAGACAGCCTTTTTTTCCGGAGTTCGGCCCGAATTCTGAACACTTGATCAGCATAAGGTGTTACAACTCCTATACTGCCATCATCCAACTTGCCCCAGGCAACGGGCCATTTTCTTCTTAATTCTTCAACACGCTCCACTACTTCAAACACCTTAAAAGAAAAGTCAGAATTCTTACAAGTATGCTCCACTGAAAATAATTCTTTGACATGGAAAGAGAATTTGAATTTGAAAGCTCTAAAGCCTTTGCATGACACAGTGTTACGTAGCCTTACTGCACAAGCAAAAAATTATGATGCCATTCTATAGTGATACACTGAAATTTCATGCATTAAAACAATCTATTTGCCACACATACCTTTTTTTTTTTTTATCTTCAAATAAAAGCTTGCCCACAAAAATGTCACCTTTCAAGTACAAGCTGGGAAATTATATTAATAACCTTAATTTGCAGGCTTATGTTCTTATGAAAATGTCAAGTGCAGGATCTTTCTTATCATACTTTCTCATTTCCAGAAGTAAATACACTGCTTAAATAGGGACTATTTTAGTTTTTTCTGGATTTTATTTCTGTCCTATTAAGAGCTTCATAACTGTAGAAAGGGAGTATGTATATCAGAGTACAGCCACTTTCCATTGCAAAAGGCTACCATCAGGAATTTCAGATTATTCATCAACTGCTAGTTAATCTCTATGAAATACTATGAACTGTGCTACCTGAAAGAACTAATGAGTAATGAAAAGTGAAAACCTCCTCCTGTGAGGAGACAGGCTCAAAGCAACTTCCTGCCAGGCACAGCAGCTTCTGTTTCAACACACCAAATACTTCTGCATAACTTCGTGGAAGGATTTGGGGGTTTGTTTTACAAAAAATATTTACATGCCATTTGTCATTCAAAAAATGCCAATATGCCATTCACTTTCTCCAGATATTTAAGGCCTGATAATTGATGTCTAAATATTCCTAGAGCATCCCAAGGGCAAGCTCAGCCTCATAATGGAAGCTAGGCAAAGTCTTCCCTAGGAACCTCAAGAGTTCTTCACTTTCTTCTCTTCCCTATTCATCCAACTATCTTTGGTTGTGGGAAGGGAGCACTAAAAATAAATGTAATGCTCTTAGCTTTTATATTATCTTCCTCAAATTGCTCCGTGGGAATTCTAGGGACTTTTATGGACATTTCAAGAAGATGAGAAGTGATATAACTTGCAATGAGTATGTAGGATAGCATAACACATCGTAGATTCCAACTGCTTCAAGTCTGTTGTTTCATGCTGAGATCTCAGCATCTAAAATCTGATTCTAGGCACTCTCTTTATATTTGTATATTAATTAATTTAATTAATATGAACCAGAAGAATTTGTTGAACAAGTTAGTGGGAGAGAAATAAAATAAGTTCTACTGACAAAGGTTATTAGAATAAATGTTGGTATCTATAAAAAACTGTAGCACAAATACGACCTTTTGCAGGTATTTTGGCAGGCTTCTCTGAAAGTAAGTAACTTCTGGATGTGTATTTAGAATTAAGGCCATAGAGGGAAACTTCAGAATTAAGATCAAAAGGGGAAAAAGCATTTTCCAGATTAATGCTTAATACAGGCACCAATGAACCATAAGATGCCCTAATGCAAAAGTCCATTGAGGGTCAAACAGCAAAAATCTCCCTCATCATCTGAATTTCAGCTTTTCATGCTGGTGTTTAAGCAGCTGTTGTCCTTCATTTCTGCCTGTAGCTATTAATGACTCACTATTTTCCGACAGTTACTTGGCTACTGAAGATATTTTTTTTTACAACTTCTTTTAAATGGCAGAGCAATCCAAGTAGATTAATGAAAGTAGTCAGGTGCCCTCAGTTTGTTGGTTTTGTTTTTTTCTTTCAGTGATGTGTCCAGAAATCATTGGAATTTCTTATTGAAGCAGACTGTATTGAAGTAGATCTTTAATACATCCCAAAATGCATAACAAACACAGTGCAACAACAACCAAAAGGTTAGCAACTGTGCGTCAGATAACTGCACACAACCACCAACAGCTCTGCAATGATCACAACAAACACTGCTGCTAAAAAGCAACCTACATCTAGATAAAATTCCTTATAAATTGAAGAAAATGAGTGATGTATCTTTGTTTCTCTTTAAATGTCAAGGACATGTCTTGAGACATGCTTTCCAGAATCAGAATTAATTAGGTTGGAAAAGACCTTCAAGATCATCGAGTCCAATCCGTCACCTAACACCTTCTAATCAACTAAACCATGGCACTAAGTGCCTCATCTAGCCTCCTTTTAAACATCTCCAGGGATGGTGACTCCACCACCTCTGAGGACAGCCCGTTCCAATGGTCAATCACTCTTTCAGTGAAGAAAGTGAAAGGGAAAAAAAGGAGTTGGGTCAAGCACCCTCCAACTTGAGGTGACTGGAAAAAAATTATCTCTCAGTACAAAAAGAATTACCAATTTGAGGATGTGAGTGTTGGGGGGGGG
>VWZI01016405.1:615080-669409 GCA_013396835.1 Psilopogon haemacephalus
ACAAACACAAAAAAAAAAAAAAAAAAAAAAAAAAAAAAAAAAAAGAGAAGACTGGTTTATGATCATTATTTACATGTATTTTTTTAACAGCTCAAAGAACTGGGTAAGGAAGTGGTACTGGAAGGAAGAGGATTCTGAAGCATGGATGCTTCTTGTTTAGAAATGACCTTACCTGGTTCAAGATCCAGCTGACAAAGGTACTGTGATGTATTTAAAGTAACAACTACTACTCGTTGCTTAAGAATGTCTTCTTTCTGTGGCATCTGAAAGGTGGAATGTGTGCTTGAAATCAAACAGTACTGATGCACAACTGGGTGGACAGTCTTTACCCAGCGATTTCTGAAATATACCCTAGGAAAGAAAAAGGGGGCTTATTTTCTCTGCAGCTTGAACACAGGGACAGTTGAAAATTGCTCATGTTAATACTCTGGTTTCTGCTAAATGTAATCTTCAGGAAGCAAAATATCACAACTATGCAGAATTACATCCTGAAATATGCTAAGATGTCTTGGATTTACCTTTTGGTATTTGCTGCAGTGCAATGCTACATTCAACAGTTGCCAAGGATTAATTCACATATGGAAATCTGGACATTTGGTTCATGCTGATGGAGCTGGGGCTCTTTAGCTTAGAGAAGAGGAGCCCGAGGGGTCACTTCATTCATGTTTATAAAGATGTGAAGGGAGGACAGAGCCAGGCACTGCTCAGTGATGTCCAAAAACAGGACAAGGGGCAATGGGTGCAAGCTGGAGCAGAGGAAGTTCCACATGAAGATAAAGAAAAGTTTTTTCACTGTGAGGGTGACAGAGCCCTGGAGCAGGCTGCCTAGAGAGGTTGTGGAGTTTCCTTCTCTGGAGACATTCCAAACCTGTCTAAATGAATTCCTGTGTGACCTACTCTAAGTGATCCTAGAGACTGGGAGACTGGACTGGATGATCTCTATTCCAACCCCTAACATTTGTGATTCTGTCACCCTCACTCCAATGTCTATTTCATTGTAAACTATCAGGAAACTCTTTTTAAAGAGACAGTTCCTCAGCTGCATTATAAGTATAGCCCACATATAGAATCATAGAATGATTTAGGTTGGAAGGGACCTCAAAGATCATCCAGTTCCAACCCCCCACCATAGGCAGGGACACCTCCCATTAGAATAGGTCTTGGCAGCAACAGAGCAGCAGTGGTCAGCACATTCCCACAACTGCAGCTACAGAATCTTCTTTAAAAAGATTAATTTCAAACGACATTAATAAAACCCTGCCCTTCCTTTTACACATGCTTTTTACACATTCTCCAAGAACCAAACAGGAAGCATATTCACCTTTTTATCATGCAGGGCCATAGTTATGATTCACTATATAAAAGAATGAGAAAACAGTGCCAAAAAAGACGGCTAGAGTCAAAAAATCTCAGGATGTTGTCAGCAAAGCTGGACTTCAAATATCTTTTCATTTTATCTATAAGACAATTTTAATCACCATATCATGAGATTAATGACGATTTTTCCCTAAAGAGTGACAAAATGTTCTGGTCAGTCCAGCTAAACGGAAGAAGAACAGGGAAGACACAAAGACTGTGCCCCAGAAAGCAGAGCGCAAGTATTTCCACGGAGGTCTACAGCAATACACCGAAGCTCAGCAGCTAAGGGAGCTGGATAAAGATGTCAAAAGCAGCCTCTGTGGGATGCTCCTCAAAGATACGCTCTGTATCTAAAGTGGAACACTTAAACTACAGGAAAACTATTGTACAGAAATTAATATGTAAAGCTATCTTATTTCCAAAGATTAGATTATTTCAACTAATTTCAGTTCCAAATACAGGGTTTATGCTGCTTGGTTTATCTGTTCTTTATTTATTTCCTCCTGCATCCAGGTTGCAAATCCCCAAATCATTACTGAGATATATCTGGAAAGTGTAATTATGCACCTAAGTGCAAAGCATGATTGCACTGGCTGGATTTTGGACACCACATGTCCACTCAGATTTGAAAATTACAGCTCAGTTCTATTACTTGAGAGCACAAATTACCAGGATTATAACTAATTTGGCTTGTGAAAATCCAACTTTCATCTTGGCCAAGAGGGAGTAAGCTGAATGGCTTCTGAATTTGACAACACACCTGAAACCCTGCATCCCAAGGTAAGTGCAGAAGCACACAGCACACTCCTGAGTCACTCTAAAAAAGAACCTTCTAATGGTACCTCAATGTATTTATTATCAGCCACCAAACTGATAAATTCATTTGCTAAACTGTTATTAAATTGATATAATAACAAAGTCATGGCTCACTAGCTAGAATTAGGTGGTAGGTGCAAGATAACCTCTGCTCTGTTCATCCCAGTCATTCAGTCACTTTCCTTGAAATCCCATGGGATTCAACAGGAGACTACAGGAAAGCTGGAGAGGGACTTTTCATAAAGGTGTCTAGCAAGAGGACTATGGGGAATGATTTGAAGCTGAGGGAAAGTAGGTTTAGACTGGATCTTAGGAAGAAGTTCTTCGGTATGAGGGTGGTGAGACTGGAATAGGCTGCCCAGGGAGGCTGTGGATGCCTTCCCTCTGGGAGTGTTTAAAGGCAGACTGGATGAGTCCTCAGGCAACCAAGTCTAGTTGAAAGGCATCCCTGCCTATGGCAGCAGAGTTGGAGAGGATGATCTGAGGTCCCTTCTTACCTAAGCCATTCTGTGCTTCAGTTTCTGAACCTTAGCTGAGGGCAATACTTCCCCACCTGCTCACAGGAGCACTGTGAGGATTAATGAGTTTATTGTGAGTTTATGTTTGTAAAGCACTTTGAGATTCTTGGATGAAAGGTGCTATTGAAATGTAAAATATTATGGTTATTAGACATTATTATACCATGCGCTGTCTTTTATTACAAAAATTCAACTGTGGGTGACTCACAGATTGGCTGACAGCATTTCAAACTGCATTGCTGCTTACCCAGTAATTTCTTTTATTTTGATGTGAGATCAAAAAGGTATCCCAGAGCTATTATTCACCACTGGCATAAAAACACCTGACAGATGTGACTACTTTGAAAATGTCGTGATATAAGTAAGTCACACTGAACAAGCAACTGCTTTCTCAGGCGAAATTTAGGATAATTAAGTCTCCTCTAATTTCATTAAGGTGAGGCATTTTTCCTCAAAGTTAGAGGAACCCATTGCAAAAATGGGGTTTACCAGTTGAACACGAATTGTAATGTTTCGCCCTGCAACATACCCTTAACCACTGACTAAAGAAGTGACTAACCTTCTAATCTTAATACCTGCATGAGCAAAGTATCTGAGCTGCCAATCCAAACACTCACTAGTACCTGCAACGCATCATATTGAAGCTCGAAAAGGGCAGATTTCAGCTGGATCCAGTGAGGGTGGTGAGACACTGGAACAGGTTGCCCAGAGAGGCCCTGAGCATCCCCTCCCTGGAAATGTTCAAGGCCAGATTGGCTGAGGCCTTGAACAACCTGATCTAGTGGAAGATGTCCTTGCCCATGGCAGGGAGGCTGGAAATAGATGATCTTTAAGATAGATGATCTTTAAGCTCCCTTCCAACCTAACTGTTCTACGAACCTATTACTTTGCAGCTGTAGTACCAAGGTACCAAGATGAACAAAAACTAGCTTCAAACCCCAGCCCCAGCTCACATGAGAGTCTGCTTTCTCACAAGACCTTAATTCTCAATAAATTCAAACCTTGAAAGATAAGGTTTATCCAAATCACAAGCAGTGAAATTACAACCAAATACACAGAGAACCACGCTGAAATGGAAATCCCAGAAGATGAGAGATTAGGGATTCGCTCTTCTGCAAACAAAAGCACTGATTCTATCCACTGTGCTTACTAATGCTGGGTTGATATCTACAGAATCTGCATTTTGATGTGGAAATTCACCCTAAATGTGGCACCTGGATGTCTACAAGAAAAGCCCTCATTTCTGGGGACCTATAGCTGGTGAGCTACAGAATGGAACGAACTGTCAGCTAACATGTCTATGTTTGCTTCAACTTTCCAGACACTAGGCCAAAAAAAGAAACCTGCCCAAGTATTCTTATTTGATGCTAGTCAAATTATTTCCTAATCCTCCATGTTTTGCTTCCACTGATAAAACTCCATCAAAGTATCAATTTGTACTGCAGACAACTTTCAGGCTGGGATTGCTCCTAAATCACATAAGATATACTTCTAAAAGTTAATAAAGAGCAAGTCTAGGGTTCTGAGGGAAGATAAACAGAGATTCATTTGCACTCCTATCCTACAAAAGCAACTTCTGCTTTTTATGACTCCTTACAACAGAGTGAACGGGGACTAAATTTAAGTTCTTGGAAACTTCTCTCTGTTTTGAACTGCCAAACACCAGCTCCTCCCAGTTTTTGGTAAAAAGAACCCAGATTCTCCCTTCAGGCTCTCCTCCACAGAACTCCTCTTGGATAAACTCCCAGTGCAAAGCCCAGCTCCTCACATTTCATGCAGTTACTTCTCACCTGAAATCCCTCAAGCAAAGAGAACAGAAGCTTAGAGGTAAAAGAACCTAGCAATGTAATTTTGTGTTTCTGTTAAAAGACCATTAAAAAAAAAAATTTAAGTAGTTCCAAGAAGCCTGAAGAAAACTTTAAGAGCATTTGACTACCCTCTTTCATTTATTTTGATCCACCTCCAAAGAGAAGCTCATTCTCACAAAGAAGTATTTTCCCTGAGATGCAGGAAACATGTGGAAAACCTGTCTTACAACCTGGAAATCAACTTTTTTAATCCATCTTCCTTTGTGGGCAGCATAAGACAGAAGGTAGTTTCAAGAAAAGAAAAAATTAATTGGCTAAAGAGGCCTTTATTGTACAAATTAATATTTGACAAGATAAATTAATGCCATTTTCAGGACCAGGCAATCTGAAAAAAAAAGGCAATGGTCCTTTAAAACCTATTAGGTTTTTGGGTTGGAGGGGTTAATTCAAACTCTGGTTTGCTCCAACTGATTCATTTTTATATAATCTGGGTATCCCCTGAAGCCAGCAAACGCACATTAAAGCTACCTGGTTTCAGGTTCCACACAGTACCCTCTGCATTTATATCATGATCAAGATGATTCAAGTGAGGTATTTTCAACAGAATTGGCTTTCTGACACTGATGAACTGATAGTCAGCAATGACATGTTTAGGAATAAATAGAAATACTCAAAATACAGCTAAGAGTAGGATCAGCTCCTATTATACATACAAAAACCAGTGTTATGGAGGCAGCTGCATTTGAAATATGCAAGTAAAATAACAGCAATAAACAGCTCAATAAACCTCAACAACTGTGTGCTCAGGAACAGACAAACTGCTGCTGCTCCCAGGGTTTTAGGAGATGGGGATAATCTGAGGTGTCTACCTACAGTGCTACCTCAGCAGCCTACCAGCTGCTGAGACACATTCACAGAGTAAAAGGGTAAAAAATCTGGAGCCAATTACTACTTCTTACAGCTCTGACTCACCAGCTTAAGGTGCCTCATTCTTCACACTTAAAATCAAGCGTCAGCACCTAACAGGAGGACTTAATCAAAAGCTTTTCCCAGCTGCAGGTTAGGGTTAGGTTTCTGTCTAACAGAAACACTTCTGCATTAATTTACTTAAGCCTAATAAATTTGCTTCAGTGTCAAGTTCCTTCAGTAAGAGTGAGGGTTTAGAGTATGCCCCTAATACGGCTGAATTATCTCATCAAGCCCAGTGGCATTTCTTTTTTTCTGGGTACAAATTTGTTTATGAGCACCAGGACAAAGAGAATCTGGCCTTCAGGCTTCACTGATATTTTATTTAGGTGCGGACTCAACATAAATTCTCAGTGTTCATTCTGACTTTGCATTTTCCAAAGGGCACAGAAAGTTGTTTTGTTAGGGGAAAAAAATATTAATTTATAACATATTTTTTGGTTGTTTTTTAATCCTAAACTCTGGGCTCCAAACTTTTGTGTGGTACCACTGATAGAAATTTATTTAGTGTACAGCTTATAGAAATTTATGGAAATATTTACAGAGTTCTCAGAAGGCCAATGGCTTCCTAGGCTGCAGCAAGAGAAGTGTGGCCACCACATTAAGAGAAGTGATTCTGCCACTTTGCTTTGGTAAGATCTCACCTGGAGTACTGCATCCAGCTCTGAAGCCCTCAACACAGGGAGGACATGGACCTGATGAAGCAGGTCCAGAGGATCACGGGGCTGAAGCACCTCTGCTATGAGAACAGGCTGAGGGAGCTGGGGTTGTGTAGCCTGAAGAAGAAAATGCTCCAGGGATACCTAACAGCAGCCTTCCAGTACCTGAAGTGGGCTACAAGAAGGCTGCTGAGGGACTGTTTACAAAGGCCTTCAGGGACAGGACAATGGTTTCAAATTAGAGAAGACTTAGATTGGATATTAGGAACAAGTTCTTTAGCATGAGGGTGGGGGAACATTGCAACAGGTTGCCCAGAGAAGTGGTTGAGGCCCCATCCCTGGAGATCTTCAAGGTCAGGTTCATGAAGGCTCTGAGCAACTTGATCTAGTGGAGGATGTTCCTGCTAACTGCAAGGGGGTTGGACTGGATGACCTTTGGAGGTCTCTTCCAACACAAGCCATTCTACGATTCTATCACAAAGTGCTTTACAAATCACCTCAATACAATCTGTGCTGAAATACAGCCAGATCCAAGGGGACTTTTCAAAGATAAGCTGCCTTCTTTTCCTTGGCCAGATCTTCAGTGTCTGTAAAATGTCACATGGCAACTAAAGCCAGCAAACCCAAGAGAATTTACACCTGTTGTAAATCTAGCCCTTTCACATAACTTCATTGGCTTTACTGACATTGCATAAAACACGAAGTCCAGGACGGCTTTTAATAGCTAGCAAGTAAACACAGAGTCATTTTCTTAGTAATATAATGAACTCACTCTCTGGCATTCAGAAAATGATGCCCATAATTTCAATAAATATATACCAAGCTGGCAGCATACAGAATATATTGTGATTATGGGTTTCTGCCCATAAATAAATCCTCCTTAACTGTTTCTATGCAACTTTATCCTCCTTCCTCTTAAAGCTTCCATCTCTTCAGCAGTTTTTCCTTAACTGCTTTCCCCCAAATACCCACGGGTAAGTACATTTAACCACATAAATGATGACTTCAAACTGCCTTCTCAGAAGAGGCCAAACTACTTGCACATGGTTTTCTAAATACAAAGCTCCTATGACATCAAAATTTTCCTTCAGAAGAGCCTCAGTTTGGTAGCCCCAGTGTTCAAATTATCATTGCAAGGGTGAGTCAAAACGCTCTGGAATTAAAATACAGCTCAAATCCATTTTATTTTGTCACAGTAGCTTTTAGAGGAGCACATCACAAGTTTGCTCATAAGGAAAGACACATTGATCAATAGAGCAAGAAAAGCTTAAAAAAGGATGTCTTTAGTTTTAGTTAACAAACGACCCCAAATTATGTCAACGACATTTCACATTCCTTTTAGTCTCTGTTTTTAACAGCACTGCTGGCAATGCCAATACACTTTTATGTTTTAAAAGTTCTTTAACCTTTTTTTTGTTTCGTTTTATAGACACCTTTTCTTAAGAATAGTACTTTATAGATACATAATAAGCCTTAAAAAAATACCTGAGAGGTCTTGCCTGGGGATTGCCTGCTTCTACATATGGATGTAAATAATCCTTTATGTAGAGATCAGCAGCACTATTAGAATGGGTGCAAATGAGAATCCTGCTGGAATAAATGGTGCAAATAAAAAAGCCATGAAGAAAACAGAAAACAATTCAAAGCAGTAGAATACAAAAAAAAGGAAACAGTGGCCATCTTCCTGCACATTTGTCTTAAAGGAACTAGCATATTTTGCATGACTTGGATCTTTAATTCAGAACCTTCAGTTATGACAAGATTTAAAGTTCAAACAGGTTTTCAAGGATTATTTTGTGATTATTAATCTAGACTTGATTTTAAGTAAGGAACAGCTTTGATTATCTAGCACACTGCAAAGCTTTCTGTGTCAAGCAAGTCATTCTACACATTGTCAATTTTAATTACAGAAAACACAGGCTAAGACTAGGAAATTACTTTATCATTCAAAACAATGACATATGGCCTGGGGTTGGGATTGTTTTTAAGCTGGATGGAAATTCTCTATTTCTACCTTTTACTTGAATTTAGATTAAGAAGTACATCATCTCTGCTAATTGAGCATCATTCTGTTTAGTGTCCCACCTCACCTTGTATCCTGTTGTTGGAGTATGTGCTTGACTGCCTGAGCCAGAGTGAAGGTTTTTCCTGTCCCATAGGGACCGATGATAAGAACAGGAGGCAGTTGTATGGAAAGTGGAGTAGTGATAGCCAGAACAGCCTCTTTCTGCTTCGCATTTAGTCGAGGGTCCAACTGCTCATCCCATTGTCTGCACAAAAAGAGGCAAAGGGGTTTAAACACAGAAGCTATGACAGTGTGTCATAGCATAAACACAGACTATGACAGCATAGTCAGGCAGAAACAAAAGGAGGCAAGATCCCAAAAGCTTTCAAGAAATTATAAGAGCCTGTAGGCTACTTTATTGACTGCGCCATTCTGAGGCATGCCGAAACAAAGTAACTGACCCAGCAAAGCAATCACACACTTTAATCACAAAAAATTTATAATAGCTGCAATAAATTAGTTGGGTTTTTTTTTTCCCAGAACGAATTTAACTGCTTCTCAATTCATATTGTCTCACTTAACAATAATTAACCTACACAGCACACATTTTAGAACAAGTATGTGCTGCACCATCGCCTGATAATAAAAGCAAGCAGACATAAAATTATTTTCTCCTCTTCCTATGCAAACTGTAGCATTAGTCATGTGTCTTCCCTGCACTATTTACATTGTCAACTTTAAAAGTCAACATTTACACAGCCCCAGGGCTTCATAAAAGTCATCTATGATGAAATTAAAAAGCAATTAAAAAACCTAATGGTTCCAAATTAACTACAAACTTCCTTTTTTATTTTTTTTGGGGGGGGAGAGGGGGAGCATCATTAAGGCACATACCTCTAATGGGAAAGAAATCTATTAGGAAGGGGTTTTGCTGATACCAGCTATTCAGAAAATGCCAATGAGCATAAGAGGTTAAGGACTTGTAGACACAGTTTTTAATATTCCCACTGACAGATTTAAAAGTAGACATGCATAGTAAAAAACACCTGTTGTTGCTGCACATATGGCTGTACTTTAGTAATGTGATCTGCTTCTTGCAGACTGGGGAAGTTAGTAGTAGTTAGCAACAGAGAGTAACTTTTAAGACAGTTATGAGCAAGAAGCTGGCAGGAGGTAAGAAATATCATAAAGTAATAGGGATGTGAGACAAAAATAGAAGGAAAAGAGGGAAAGACAGTTTTGAGGCAGTCAGAAGTACTGATTGTCAAGGTAGGGCAAACCAAGCCAGCAGATGGGGAAAATCATGCTCATTACACTGACTTAAACTGAGCTACAATCATCACCTTCATTATTTATGTCTATAAAAAATAAAAACCACTATGGAAATAAATTCCATCAACTGAAACAGTATCTAAATTCCTGTAAATACACATTTCCTAACTTAAGCCAGAGAAGATAAAGTTCTAGTTCGGTTGACTTACCTTCTTTTTACTGATATCGCTGCTTGCTTCCAGACTATTCTTAAACACTATGTCCTTGTAAAATTAATTCAGAACTTAACTAAGTCAGTGAACAGATTGTCACTGACCTCCATTAGCTTTTTAGTGCAACTACACAACCCTTTCTTTCTGCTTGTACTGTCAGAGCTTTGGTGCATGCAACACTGCTCCCACCCTTTATCCTCTCTGTTCTTCCTACACTTCTAAAGACAAACTAAAACATTTCAAGTAATTTCTGTCTCATATTATCTTGCTGTCTCAAGTTTCTGGAGAGATCTCTTTTCATTTTAATCCTTGAGCTATCTTCTGATTTTTACTGCATCACAATAACACTCTTAATTCTCACCTCCAAGACACCACACTACTCCTCCTCGCATGCTGTCCAGACTATCAGTTCCACATAGCTCTCATTTCCCTGGTTTCTAAGTACAGAAACCTCATACCTCTTTTATCCCTCCCTGTGCACCAAGAATACTGACCATATTCCCTGAGCTACACAGCCTCACATTTCTCCACCCCAAGTTTCCTCTTTGAGGCAAACTATTTTCACTGCATCAGCCTTAATCTTTCTCAAAAATATTTCTGTAACAGAGGTTTTATCATTTCATAAAGGAACCTGGGAGACATGCAGACAAAGACTCTCAGGACCGCCTACAAGTGCAATGCTGCTCCTTCCAAGACTCAAGCTCACACTTCTCCTCATCATCAACAGTGGTATGTTCAAATCTGGGCTCACTGCATCAGACTCAAGAAGTGCTAATGAATGACTCCTTGCAAATGGGCGCCTGCACCCTTCAGATCCTGCAACAACAAACTCCCTGTAACTGGTATTTGCATTTTTACCACAAATATTTTGAGTGAAGAAGAGCAGACCAGTAAAAACCATAGCAGGCTTGTTTTCTACAGCTACAACGCAACTGTAATGCTTATAAAACCATGGGTAGACTGCAGGGAAAAGCAATCAACAGATTTGAGCCCTCAGAGGATCACTTTTCTTGTTTTATTTAGAACAGTTTCACTCCCTTCTCTGAACCACCCTCACCACTAATGAAGAGCAAAGCATGTTTCTTGTTCTAGGGCTGATTCCAGCCATCTGTTATGAGAACTTCAATACTGCATTACCACACAATCTTTAATATTCAAGTGTTTGTATTCTTGTACCTGTTGGGACTCCAGGGTATGGTGGGAGTCATGCTGACATCTGGAAACAAAATACTGTTGTCCTTAATCCTGTCCAAGGCATAATGCATTTCACAGAGGGGCAAGCGATTTAACTGGAACTGAAGTTCAACCTGCAGTACAAAATGAATGAATAAATGAAGAGGTGAATCAAATATGATTCATTTAGACTCTGCTGCATATGATACATTTTTATCTTCCTAAAAACTACAGATTCTCAGAAGAAAACAGCAAATGTCATTCAACCAAAAGATTTGTGATAAAATTAACTTGCTTTTTTTTTTTTGTTGTTGTGAAGCACAGATAAATGCAGCATCTTCTACAATGTAATTTTGTTCTTTGACTTTTAAGATTAGATTCCACTGTATTTTCAGGGGAAAACAATAAAAGGGATTCTTGGATTTTTTTAATACAAAAAAACCCCACTACTCCTGAAAAATATCATTGTCCCAAAGTATTGGGTTTTTTTCACAAATATAAGCTTCTACCCCGTGTTGTAGGCACAATCTTGAGAAAGTGACAGGCCAGAAACATTTATGGCTCAACAGACAGGATAGGCTGAGGGACCTGGGATTGGTCAGCCTAGAGAAAAGAAGACTCTGTGGGGAACCTGAGAGGTGCCTTCCAACACCTGAAGGGATCCTGAAGGAAGGTTGAAGAAGGAATCTTGATAAGCATGTCTAGCACTAGGACAAGGGGGAAAGGTTTGAAGCTGAGGGACAGCAGGGTTAGATTGGATCTTAGGAAGAAGTTCTTCAGTATGAGACTCTGGAAGAGGCTGCCCAGGCAGGTTGTAGATGCCTCCTCCATCAGGTTGTTCAAGGCCAGGCTGGATGAGGCCTTGAGCAGCCAAATCTAGTTGAGAGATGTCCCTGCCCACAGCAGAGAGACTGGATTATCTCTGAGGTTCCTTCCAACCTAAGCCATTCTAGGATTTAGTGACATAAATCAGATGTGTGACCAGCAGAGATAAACCCCAAACATTATTTATTTCTAGTCAACCATTCTGGAATAATACAAACTGTCATTTATGTTTAATTATTTGGACTCTCCAAAAGTTAATTTCTAACAATTAGTTGCTTATCAACACATTCAGGTTTTTGTTCTCTCAATTACTTGCAGTTTAATGCTAGTAAATAAAAGATAATGCCAACAGGATTGTAGTACAAAGCCAGAAACAACACTCACAGCACATTAACAATCCTGATTAAATTCAGAGCTGAACAATGGGTAGTGAAATTAGTTTCTACATACATATACTAAGAAAGCAAAGAGAAAAACACAGTCCACACTGGAACAGGAGATAAAAGTAGCTCCTGGGGAAACAACTCAAAAACACTCAGATTATCACTTACACATATTTAAATTTGCAATTATTAAATCTCTCCAAAAACAATTTAATCTGATCAGAGCACTGTGCCAAAGAACTAGATCTTAACAGCCAACACAGAAGCCTTGATACAGAATGACACAGATTTGCACTAACATTAAACAGCATTAAAAGCCCCAAAGCTGGAGAAGTGAAATGATTGATGTACATTTTTTGGTTTTTTTTTCAAAGCACTGCTATTTATCACTAAATATTTATGTAATTACTGTGCTCTAATAAGCATTTGTGATTAAAGAAGGAAATAACTTTCTGAGGCTCTTGATTACCCTGTGGTTTGCTGGGATGGTGGCTCAAGGAGAGGAAGAACTGATTTGTTTCCTCCCTAAAGCTGTATCCTAAAGTTGTACCCCAAATGGATTCAACCTATTTCTGTGCCAGTTTCTGTTCCCCCCTTACTTGGTATTTTCCTTCAAAAAGCATGAATCTGGGAGAGGGAGGGAAGAGCACAGCCAACGGCAAGGCTGGAGATGCATGAGACATCAGAGGAGACTTAGGCTGGGCATCACAATAAGGTTCTTTATTCTCAGTGCAGTAGATGATAGCTAAGGTCCCTTCTAACCTAAGGCATTCTATGAGAGTGGTGAGACAGTGGAATGGGCCACCCAGAGACACTGTGGATGCCTTACTCCTGGAAGTGTTTAAGGCCAGGCTGGATGAGGCCGTGAGCAACCCGTTCTAATGGAAGGTGTCCCTGTCCACGACAGCAAGGTTAGAAGTAGATGATCATTAAGGTCCCTTCCTACTCAAGCCATTCTATTCTATGACTCTGTGTAGACTGAACTGTGAGCATGCTTACAGTCAGCCAATCTACTGTGGTGCTGCATCCTGGCTGGAAAATCACCCCTCATTTACCTGGAAAGGGTACCTAACATTTCCATGCTTATCCCCACTGAGCAGCCTCACACCCATCTTAGAGAAGGTGGTTCTGTACCACTAGTCAACAGATTTGAAAAACAGAAACAAATACAAGCTGAAGTTGGGGGCTCAGTACCATCACACTGCTCAAACCACAATTTAGCACCCCATGTTCACAGACTCACAGACTGCACTGCATGACAAGGGACCCTCTAAGGTCATCATATTCAACTCCCCCGCAGTAAGCAGGAACACCTCCAACTAGATCATGCTGCCAGGGCCACATTGAGTCTGATCTTGAATGTGTCCAGGGACAGGGCCTCAACAACATCTAGGGTATTTCACCTCTCTCATTGTGCAGAACTTCCTCTTGATGTCTAACCTAAATCTACCCTGCTCTAGTTTCAAACCATTGCCCCTCATCCTATCACCCCAAGCCCTTCTGAACAATTCCTCCCCAGCCTTCCTATAGGTCCCCTTCAGATATTTTACCCAAGAAATGTTACCCCAGAGAAATGCCACAAATGTGTCCAAAGCAAAAACTTGCTCTCAGATCGATTAATTTTCTCCTCCAGCACTCCCTGATTCTCTGTTAGGCAGTCTGTTATTACTTAATCACACTTTAATCTCATTATAATTACCACTACTAACCAAAAGTTCAAACACAAAGCAATACCAGAATATACTTTTGTAATTATCTTTTCTGACAATTTACATCAAGACATTAAGAAGTCCTTGTCAGCTAAAAATTAATCAAAACCAGAAGAAAGGTTAGAAAAGCAGACAGTTGCTTTTCTAAACACAATAGGCCTTGTTCAAAGCCCTATCCACATCTCTCATGGACTTTCTTCTCTATGCAGAATAATTTTGCCCCCTACATTTAACTACTTGTTGGATCTGACACTCCTTGATCTGCTCTTAAAGTCACTGCCCACCACAGGATCACACCTGAAAAGTCTCTTGTGCTCCAGTCATGCTTACTACTTGAAGATCATCTCCTTCTGGAGGACTTGCAAAACACAGCTCTTAGCATTTCCTTTTTTCCCTAGTACATTTCAGTACTACACTGTTCATGTTATTAACTAACATGTAAAATCAACACAAGCTTTGCTGTAAATCAACAATGTCTGCCTGCATCAACACAGAACGCAGCCATTAACTTTGTCTCTCTGCAGATGTAAAGACATTAAATATTCATCCCGGTTACCACATTTTAGAGCAAGATGTATAACCACAACACTGAAAAAAAGGGCACTAACAAATCTGCTACAACTCAGAGTGTGGAGTTTGCCAAAATGATCAGAACTGTTAAGAAAATTTCTTTTAAATATGATCCATAAACATTATAGAACTCTTCTTCCCACTGGTCTTCAACAGCAACCTTGTTTGGCGCTCGTAAAGAATGACAGCACCAGTTCATCCCACTCAAGAAAGAAATGCCCAGGTAGCAGGAGTTAGCAAGATAGTGGGTTTGGGACCAGAGGGGAGAGGGTGGGTAGAGCTGGTAGACAAAAGCCATGAACTACACACAACTACTCATTTGCAAGATGGAAGTTTCCTTTGTAAGGGCTTAAGACTCCGAGAGCCCAGAGATGTAAAAACAATGTCCATGACAACTGTCAAATCACACTTCCAAAATCATGAGATAATACAAGTAAAATTCTGCAAGCAATGCCTAATCGTTTCAGGAGAATTTTGCCAGAAAATGAATTCACTCAAAGGTATTTTTAATCTGCACCAATTCTGAAGTACTGATTTCCAACTAGTGACTCATAGATACATACAACACACACACAGAGAAATGTGTATTTACACATTAAAAGATTTCACCTATCTCAAATTCTCATCTTATTTGATGATAAATAACAAAATGCCTTCTCACATCTCCAAGCAATTATTTGGGGTGGAGCCACAACAGCCAGAGTGCAAACAGTTCCCATACCAATGCCAACTCCGACTTACCTGCATTTCACAATCTGCCCGAAGATTAAGTTCTTCACAGCATTCCCTGGATACCCTCAAGAAGATATAATCCTTAGTTTTCTCCTCAATAGCTGCTTCATAAACCTTCTCTTTGGTTCCTTGGGTCTGTGCTGACTTCTCTTTAGTGACAGGCAATAAATAAACAGCATTGACTTTGGTCATCACCAGCCGTCCAGCCAAAGTGTCTTCCGAGAGCGTTTCAGTGAGTTTAAAGCGGCCAAAAAGTTGTCCATTTTGGGCATACTTTGCACCTCCAGAGACACCTGTGAGCATGAAACTTGCTACAATCTGCAATTGCACTTTTATGTTGAACCTAAGTTAAAAAAAAAACAAAAACAACAAAACAAAAAAAAAACATTCTGTCAGTGCAAAAAAATGCTCTCAGGTTCAGAAATTTCAGGCATTCGCCTGAAGATCCATTGCCTCACATTTGGAATATATAACTTTAAACAAATGTAGCCTTTTGTAAGTGGGACTTGAATGTTTACACATTTTCCTTTTGATTACAGCCTATAAAACATATATCCAAAAGAATAAACATCTCTGAAGCTTAAAAAAAAAAAAAAACAACCCTCACAAGAGAGACCCAAATTAGATTTTTCAGAGACCAGTATAAGTTTAGGGAGAATTAGAGTTGCTGTGCTTGTCTCACAGCAGCAAAAAAATTCTATTTGAATAGTTTGTATGCTTATATGAAGTATCCAAGCAAGCAAAGAACAGAGTAAGATTGCTGTTTATTTCACCTACACGTTCCAGGCTGCACACCAAAGATGGCAATCTACATCTTAAAAGGTAAATGGCATTATACCTATAATTCAGAGGGATTGATTAAAATGCCTTCCCCCCCCCCACCCAAAAAAAAACAAAGCAGAATGTAGGCATTAGAGATAATTTTATTTGAAATGAGAGAATGGCATCACTAGCTCAGCCACAGAAACCATCTATCCACAGAATTCCTATTAGCAGCGAGTTCCTGCTGTATTCAGGGAGGTAACAAATTCATCCTTTGTAGTTCCCAATTTCTAGAAGTCACATGCAGAACACATTCAAGTGACTTATTAACCACACTTTATCGACCTCTCACCAGCACACAGTAATCTCCTTCTAGAGCCTTTGAGGTTTTGTTTAAACAGATTGCTTCAACCTGCTTTTATAAAGATTTTCACAAATGAAATAATATCTCTTGGGAAAAAAAAAAAAAACACACTCATTTTCTTGTAATACTTCTCATACTCCTACTGCGTTTATTTAATCTGTCATTATTACAATTTCTTTTAATCTAATAAACTGGTAATTTATCACTCAAGCCCTGCAGTATCAATAATCATAAGCCTGTTACAATGAGATCCAACATTTTAGCTCGCTTGGGTAATTAAAACATCTAGCAACCCAACCAAAGCTATTTTTGCCTCATGTCTGGCAAATCCTGAGTCTTGCACAGAAGCTGCAAGTTTGCCCCCCTGTGGTAAAAGTGGCTGCTTTACATAATACAGGCACCAAGTCACAGCCGAATTTCACACTCCTCCATGCTCAGAAAGCAGGAAATGTCTTCTTAGTGAACATGGACTTGTCTGGTTCAGCAGTGAGCACAAACGCTTCTGCACATCACTCACAAGCATGTACTTCAGGGAACACACCACAATTAACTGTAATCACAGCATTGCAGAATGGTAGGGGTTGGAAGGGACCTCAAAAGATCATCCAGTCCAACCCACCCTGCCAGAGCAGGATCACCTAGAGTAGGGCACACAGGAACACATCCAGGTGGGTTAGGAATGTCTCCGGTGAAGGAGACTCCACAACCTCTCTGGGCAGCCTGTTCGAGGGCACACAGAGTAAAAAGGTTTCCCTTCATGTGGCTCATGTGGAAACTCCTCTGCTCCAGCTTGCACCCGTTGCCACCAGTTCTGTCATTGGACATTACTGGTCCATTACTGGAGCAAAGCCTGGCAGGGTCCTTCCAACACTGCCTTTCCAATCTTTATGAACGTGAATGAGGTCATCCCTCAGGGTCCTCTTCTCCAAGCTAGAGCCCCAGCTCCTTCAGCCTTTCCTCAGCAGGGAATCCCTTCAGCATCTTTGTGGCTCTGTGCCAAGCCGAAACAAACCCCAAGATTGCCTCTGCACAAGTGTTGCACTATCCAAAGGAGTGATCAGC
Organism: Psilopogon haemacephalus; assembly: GCA_013396835.1. NCBI lineage: Eukaryota > Metazoa > Chordata > Aves > Piciformes > Megalaimidae > Psilopogon > Psilopogon haemacephalus. Next base: position 632,276 of record VWZI01016405.1, read on the forward strand.
AAGTTAGCAACATCTCGATCAGCTCATCTCTCACACAGCTGATTAATGAAGAGCTACATAAAACACTGAACAAAGCAACCAAGATTTCAGCATCACCAGCAAGATAAATTTGCTATTGTGAATTTATTTTGCTGAAACCTTCCTAAAGATTAATCTTTATGATGCTGAACATGTATCAGCTCCTTCTCAAACTCGGATTTGTAAACTTGGGAAAGAGCATTGCTGCCATTCTGAGCTAAAGTACAAGTTAGTGTCTGCATAGATGACTGAACTGAATCTGCTGTGCTGAAGGGAAGCTGAAGTTTACACCAAGCAATTTCCATTGAGTAAGCTGACACCTTCTGGTAAACTGTTAAACTACAGAAGCCTCTAAGGATTATTAGCATTTTCAAAAAGCCGAGGTTGCTTCTTTCATCTATTCCTCATCCTTGCTGTGCAGGTTTATACAAAGTAAAGGCTTTTCAGCCAGGCTTATTAAAACATTGGAAACCCTAAACTTACATTTCCTCCTAAGCACACAAAATCCCAGCCTAACTGCACTGTACGTGAACCCAGCTAAAAAACAGGCTGATGTCATATCTTAAACCACAGAATTAATTTTTTAAATTATTTTAATGGATTTTAAGCTAAAGCTTTCTGAATCCAGAGTCAAGTCTCTTATAAGTGAGTTTAAGACTTTTAAAAGTCACTGCAAGCTTCACCCAATACTTTTCAGCAGTTCCACTCAGGTGATCCCACATCAAGTCTGAAATTGCTTCCTGAGAAAGCATCATCATTCTGGAACCCAGCAATTCTCTCAACCTGCACTGCAGACAGTCGTGTTTTTCCAGCCTTCTCATAAGAGAGTATGTTGACAACCCTACTACTTTAACCATACACACACACAGAGAGACCCATTAGAGAGCAGCAATTCATCAAGCATTCACTCCAGGCACCACTTCAGAGGTATTACAACCCACTTAAGTTGTATTTCTGGGCCCACTTCTAGACTTGCAACCCTGACACTTCACTAGAGAATACCAAGTGTGTGATCTCAGCCACAGAGGACCAGGAAAGTGTGCTAGTTTGAGCCTTGCTGCATTAAAGTGGGCCAGCTGCAAGATCAAAAGAGTAATTCTGTCATCAATACTATCAAAACAGAAGATTTTGAGAACATTATTAAAACTTACTTTTAAACTGCTAGATAGAGAAAGAAGAGCAAGATCTTATTACTGCACCAAACAGCCCAAAGGGGAAGCATTACACCCATGATGCTCTTTCATTTTTACATGCGTGCTGCTCTTTGATTTCCTCTGAGGTATGACAATGTCATTCCCAATGTGAAAATTCATTCAGCAAAAATACTGTTTACTTTCATATTATATCTCATAATGTTTACTTTAAACCTGCTTTTGGTTTAAAAAAGCCTTAGAGAAGTCAACCTGACTGTTAGTGTGTCTGATGGACAATATTTCTGTACACTGAGGACAGTGTTCAAGCACACAATTCCTTCATGTGTTAGATTCCAGGCCCAGAGCAGAGCACAGCAGTGATGAAAGATATGAAGAAAAATAGTTCAAACGCACTGCCCTTCATTCAAGATACAAAAAAAGGAAATGGAACCTTTTTTTCTGCTTTAGAAGCATTAGAAATACAACTACTCAGTAGCATTTTCTTCCTGAAGTCTAGAGGTGCCATTCAGATGAATCTCTGTAGCTCCAGGAGTGGTTTATCTTTAAAAGGCATTTCTGATTTGGAACTTAAGTAACTGATAGAACTGAACGTGGTACCAAATCAGGTTAAAGGCAGCTTACACCTTTTCAACTTTCCATTCTCTGCAGTGCAATACCTCACAACTCTTAGATACCACACAAGTGCAAGAACCATTTTTAGCTTCCTATATCAAACCACAGAAAAAAAAAAAAACAACTGTTGTGAGCTTGCCATGCATACACTCTCATCTCTTCCCTAAGCCTGTATTTGCTCATGCAGCTTATCCTCTTGGGTAGTATGTACATAATACCTAAAGATAGAATAAACCAAACAATGTATACAATATGCCTTTTATTAGGAAGTTTTATTCAGAAGCTGGGTTTCAGCCTATTTAGAGAATAAATATAAAGTCAGCTGCCACATCATCACAAGATTGGAGCTTGAACCACCCACGAGTTAACCTTTCATACAAAGATTTCTTACATCAAATATATATTTCAAATTATTCACCAAGGAACAAAAATGACTCCTACCATTAATATTTTTTTTTTGTGTAGACAGCCAAAAAAAATGTTTAAAAAAAATTATTATCCAGACACGAACAAAACATTGGACAATAGCTGTTGAGTGTCTCTGTCTGTAAGCACAGCCTGACACACACCATTTGTTTTAGATGAGTTTTCAGTGAGCTACTCTTAAGTGCTTCTGAGTTTCATCAAAAGTTACTATACTCAGACCCTCATTCAAAATCATTTCCAAGAAACAGGAAGACAGTAGCTTCAACAGACAGGTAGGTTTCATTAAGAGAGGTGCCATCCTCATTTTGACAGGACAACAAATCAAAGAAACATTTTTACAAAAGTATCACTTACTTGCTAACTTCCTTGTACTGTGCTATTTCCTCAATATAAAGGAGGTCGTGTAGCCGGGACTGATAGTTGGTCTTGGTCAATGATTTGTCCAGGACAGATTGTGTAAATAGCTGGTCAGCAGACAGAGGAATTTGGTATCTGGTAAGAAGGCTCTTCTCCAATTCAGTAGTTTCATTAGGCTCAAATTCTACAATAGTCTTAGAAGTAGAATCCCAACGCTTAGCTGTTGTTAGTAGCTGTTGCCGTGCATGCATCAGGTATTCAAGATCTGGATGCAGATACATAATAGGGCGAGCAAATCAGTTCAAATCCTGTATGTGCTTGGTTTGTACTAAAAACACCAAACTACTGCTAAAAATAGTCCCATTAGAGATAATGAACTAAACATAGGCAAGAGTTTTCTTTGCTTACAACAGCTTTAGTAACTTCATTGTTAGTACTTACCATCCCTACTTTGCAGGTGGACACAGAGAGCATGCAGGCTCTCAAACAATAACAGAAAGTAAAATATTCTATAGATAGGAAATAGAATGAATACAGACAAAGCATTTTGACAACCACAAGCCACTTTTGAAGGACTTGGCATTGCAATCTGCTTTCAAAGCCTAGCTGCAACATCACCTCATTTCAAAGAATACATAATAGTGAAGAACCTCCCAATACACTCTAGAAAATTTAGAAGGCAATAAAAACAAGTTGATAAACCAGCTGGTAAGAAATCATTCAATTTGCCATACTGTGAAATCCTTTGAAAAACACTCTCTAGTACCATAATGTGTGTTCTTCAGACAGCTACATTATATAGCTAAAGTTAGTTTGCTAGCTAAAACCTGGGAAATGGAACCTAGCATGATATGAAGTTAAATAATTATGAGGAATATATATATATATAACACACCTAATTTCAGGGATCTTATAGCTTAAATGAGAAACAGAAGATCAAGCACTGTCTACGGCCACCCAAAATAAATCCATTAACACCACAAAGCCACTCTGAGAGCAGCACATCAGTTAACAGAACTGCAGTTAAATTGCAGAGCTGAAAATATTTGGCATTTATAGAAATAATACATTAAGATCTCCCAGCTTCTCTGAGTAAGATTCAAGATAGGTATCCAGGATATCACACCAACGCTGAGAACTGTGTAAAAAAGGCATTTTCCAATTCAAATGAAATACATCATCCTGGCTGTCTCTATTCTAAACAAAAAGGAAACAGATTTTTAGCACAAGAAATCTCAGTTCTTCTTGACTAGGACTACAGGAATGTAGTTCATCTTCGTTGTTAATCTTGTGTGTTCACCTGTAAATATCCACCTCAAGCCTGAACCATAGAATCATAGAATCAGTCAGGGTTGGAAGGGATCACATGGATCTAGTTCCAACTCCCCTGCCATGCCCAGGGACACCCTACCCTAGATCAGGCTGCCCACAGCCTCTGCCAGCCTGGCTGCAAACACCTCCAGGGATCTGGCCCCAACAACCTCCCTGGGCAACCCATTCTAGGCTCTCATCGCTCTCATGCTGAACAACTTCCCCCTCATATCCAATCAGAATCTGCCCATCTCCAGCTTTGCTCCATTTTCCCTAGTCCTGTCACTCCTGAATAACTTTAAAAGTCCCTCCCCAGATGTTTTGTAGCCCGCTTCACATACTGGAAGGCCATATTAGTAGCTACAATTGTATGGCAAAAAATAAAAGTCCATGTCTGTGTGCCTTCTGTGTATGAATCATCTCACCATAAATGAAGCTTTCTCTGGTACTAAGCATACCTCAGATCACAAAAGCTCGATAATTATGCTGGGACTGAGGCCCTGTCTGCCAGAAAGGCTTCCAGTGGAAGCCCAACATAAACAGTTCCTTGCACAGACTGTGCAGAGTGACCCTTTCTTAAAAAGCATTTTGTACATTCTCAGTGCACAGAAAACTTCTCTTAATTCTTTTTCCATAGGAAACAAAGGTTTTAAAATGCAGAACTGAGTCTCCCCATTATCATATTTTAATGTTGACCTTTCTTTCTTGTCCAGCTATCCAGACAAGGCTTTGAATTACATGCAAATGCAGGGGCTTTGGGCATCTTTCTGTCTGAAAAGTACTTTCATGAAATCCCAATTCACATCTACCAAGAAGTAAAAGAAACATGGAATTGAACACAAATAACACCGTAATCCATTTCACTTGCCTGCTTACACACTTCTTAGATTACCTGAGCTAAAAGCCTAGGATCCTGTACTTACATTTACCTGTAAAGCACCAATCACTCTACCATTGAAATAAATATTAATTACAACCTGATTGAAGACTTCATTATCCCTCTGCACTTGGATAACAGTACATAAGAAAGGAAGTTTCAGTAACTAATGCTAGAGAAAGCTCTCTCAGCATCATTACTTTATTACTTGAAATGGGTATCCCTTGTCTCATTTTGGTTAGGAGCTAGTTTAAGCCAAGAAGGACCCAGACCATAGATGGGCTTGACAGCACCTCCAGCCTTGCAGGTAAGTTATGACTTGGTTCTCTTAATCTTAAAATGGGTTTATAATAAAAGGATCCCATTTCTCCACAAACTGAATGTCTTAGTAGCCTGTCAGCTATGATTACCCACATTGTTACGCAGAGATCACATAACAGCTCCTGAAAAGACCACAGCCTTGCTTCTGAGCATAGTTTCTTGTTGGCAATGCAAGTCTCTGCTTTAAGAGACATTACACAACTTGTCCAGCCCGACTGCTCTTGGCTACAAGTACCTGGGTCATCTGGAAAGATCAGTTCATGATCTATGGCATTTGCTATATATGGTTTCCTTTAGTTAATATTGCAAATGTTAACCCATTAAATGAAGAGAAAGGCCAGCAGTAGAACACTGCTACATAGTTTCATCTTTTTACCTTGTGTTTCCTTTTTCTGCTTCCTGCTTACATCCCAGTGCTACAACGGTTCCTTTGGTGTTTATATCTCTCAAGTTTTCATCAAAAATTACCATACTCCATCCCACCCCCTTGCTTGCTGCCAAGTGACACACTGACCTACATTTAGTTCTCTTTCAACCATAAATCAAAATGCTTTCTTCTTTTTTTGCCCCTCCCTGAAAATCTTTCTATTTGTTGAAATCTTTCTGTTATTTCAGGCTTGAACTGGGAGGCACAGATCAGTTTCACAAACAGAATACAACCCTTGTAACATCTAATTATTGATTTTTTTCCTTGAACGTAAACAAAAATAGTTACATTTTCTTTAAGTTTTGAAAACCCATGTCAACAGAATTTATTCAGTTACAAGCCTAAACTCTGCCTCTTGTCTTTGTCAATCCTAGCCAGAAACCGCAAGAGGAGGAAGAACAAGATCAAATAAAGACCAAAAATACTCCCACACTAAAGAAAACCCCAGCAGCTTGCCAGTCCACTTAATTAATGAATTACCAGTATATTCTTACACAGAAACAATTCATCTCTCTCCTGACCATTTTCTACATGTTTAATGCCTGCACCAATACTATCATAAAATCATAACCACACTAACTGCCAGTGCTGTCTTCAGACACACACCAAACTAGAAACTCCTAGCATTCTGACAAGATTTAGGAGCCACATCCCAACACAGTCATACTCTACTCACAGAAAGTCATACTCCAGTTATCTACTTCAGTTTGATTCTCATTACTTATATATAATGAACATAACATCCAGTAAAAGAGATTTGCCAGTTGTTAAAACAGATGTTATCCTGCCCAGAAACATGAAAAGGAAAGAGATGGCGTGAAAGTTTTCCAGTATTCCATTTTAAAAATTGCTAATACATTACCTTCAGTTGAAGCAGCATCAATCATCACTCGTTTCATGAGGACTGGTTCTAATCCAAAGTCAAACACAACGGTTTGGCGAAAAGTTCCAAAGATTTCTGTGTTGAAGGCTATACTGACTTTGTAAATATAATGATCTATTCCATTCTGGACCATCTTGCCTCCTATCCATTCCTGACAGTTTTCTGGAACTTCTTGTGATACCTGGGTGGTGCTGTCTCCAGCAGATATTGCAACGATACTAAAATGTGGACGATGGGCATCATAAAGCAATGCCACTCGATACAGCATTCTTGCAGGCTAGGAGGGAAAAAAAAAAAGCAAAGGTTGAAATGACTCTTGGAAAACTGAAAATACTTTAGTATTATGTTCATTTGCAGTCAGCTAATGAGAGCTTCTAACATCTCTCAGCTTCTCAGAGCAGGCACAAGCAGTGCTTGCTTTCCAGAAATCTGGGCAGTTGATACATAATCACCAGAGCTGCTGGGAAAAGAGGAAGAGAGAAGGGGTGGTGCTAGGAAGTGTTTCTATTTTAAGAAGAATTATGCAATTGAAACCTTAATCACAAAAGGTTAAGGCATGCATTCCAGTTATTATGGACTGACTTTCAAAAGGTAAGTAGTCCTACCTTACAGGTGAGAGCAAATGTCCATGTCTGATGAGATTTTTTGGTGGTGACAGTTACCGACAGCTCAGGGTTATGTTCTACTCTCACTCCTTCTACACATTCGCTAAGCTAGATTAACAGAAAAAGAAGATTAAACATTAAACTTCTGGAGGCAGTATCAAAGTAAAACCATTCAAGAAAATGTAGCATTTTTTAAACAGAATGGTTTCCTAGGTTGTGCAGGATTGATGCAACTCCACCGTAGGAACTAATGAAAATATGCACTAATTGAGAGAGACAAGCTAGCCAAATATACCAGATCATACTGTGCAAGGGAAGAATATAGCCATTTAAAGATAATTTAGTGCAAGACTTGATGTGCAAAACTCAGCTTAATTGTAAATGTTTACAGCAGAATGTGACTTAATTTGGCCCAAAGACTGCTCTTGCCAAAGACACCAGATCTCACTGACATCAATGAGACTTACAAGAGACACCAGGAAACCAACATCAGGCTTTCCCCTCATTAATGCACTTTGCAGAAGTTCCACCCTTCCCAGATTTTAATCAACAAAAGATAGACTGAAAACTCTTTAGGGTCAGTGGCAAGTAGAGCTGGTCAAACGCCACAAAAACATTCTTTGGAATTCCAAACAGCTGCTAATTTTGATCACATTCATACCCTTTGCCCTTCGGTATTCAACTTTTTTGACCATTTGGGGGACTGGCTGTTCTTTAGGCAGGTGCCTGCAGCCACAAGCAAAGAAAAGGAGCCACACACAAACAAGAGGATTCTCCACTAAGCTGTGAAAGCTTTGCAATTTATTGTTTTCCAGTTCAGAAAGTCAAGGAACAGGAACAATACCATGAAACTGGGCTGACACATCCTGAGCTGCGAATATGTAAAATGAGCCTGCTGTGATTGCCCACAAGCTGCAATTCACAAACTCCACTGAATTCCTAATAAAAAAATGAGCAATAGGCAAAAATCAGCCTAAGTCTCTGGTATTGTTACAGGAAGACATACTGTAAGATAGAAATGGGAGCAAATTAGTTGGACAACTTCTTGGAAAGCAGTAATTCAACCAGCTCTGATAGTAAGGGCCAAAAGCAGGCTTGTCTGTTTTTCTGAATACAAGCAGTTAGGGAAGATGTGTATTTTTCTTACCACTTTCTCAGGAGATAATGAATTCATCCATTTCTCAATCAAGGTTTCCATGTAACTGCCTGAACATTGCTTGTTTTCCTTCTGCTGTTTCAATCTGATCAGGCGAGATGCATATCGTTTCTGCCACTCTGTTAGCTCTTCCTGGGAATGTGCTGAAGTACACTGTGCACCGTACCTGCAGATCCCTTGCTCTAGAAATCTGCAGAAAACAGGAAAACAGACTATGGCTTGAACATCTCCATCTCCAATTACACAAAAGAAATGTATCCAAATTTAAAGCCAGAAGGGCATTCTTTAAGTTCCTCTCACAAAACTCACAGACTCATCAGAGAATCCTAGAATGGCTTCAGCTGGAAGAGACTTAAGAGATCATCGACTCCCACCTCCCTGCCATGGGCAGAGACACCTCTCAATTAGACTCACCTACTCAAGGACTCATCCAACCTGACCTTAAGCACCCCCAAGAAGGAGGCATCCACAACCTCCCTGGGCAGAGGGACTCCTATTCCAGTCTCACCACCCTCATACCAAAGAACTTCTTCCTAAGATCCAGTCTAACCCTGTTCTCCCTCAGCTTCACAACATTCCCCCCTTTCCTACTGCTAGACACCCTTATGAGAAGTCCCTCTACAGCTTTCCTGTAGGATCCCATCAGATATTGGAAGAGTGGTCTAAGGTGCCCCCTGGAGTCATCTTCTGGATGCTGATCTTCTGTAGGCTTAGAAGGCAGTTTAGTCCACGGGAAGTGATTTGGAGATATACACATGTACACAGCACTTTGTAAGAGAAGCAACAGCCTCTCTTACTGCAAAGTCCAGAAATTATATTGAATTTCTTGGAAACAGTGGGGGACTGAGGTTTTCTTCAGAAATTTCCAGTTTCAGAGGAGAAAGAATCAAGGGTTTGTACAGCAATTAACACAATGAGATCATGGCCAACCCCTGAAATGACTAGGCCCTGTATTAATATGAATAAAACACTGTCAATCAGCAGCCAGGGGAAAATATAGCACAACTTCCTCCAGCACTTACGTTATTAGCTGAGAAACGCTCATTCAGAGTTTCTCCTGGAGCAACAGTGACATCACATGGCTCCTTCCACTAAATACACCTACACAGAAATCGGCACTCAAGGGGGAAGGTTTAATCACCTCCTTTGTAAAAGTCTCTGGGTTTGCGGAGGTTAAGAAGCTGTTACCAAACTACATTTCTCATTCAATGGCATGTGCTGATGCATCAAAAATGATGATATTCCAAAGGCCTCTACACGATTTCAGCATTTTAGTTCAGATTTTATTACAAGCCTGGGCAAATGCCTGTGCAACTTGGGAGTTATTTCCATAATTAAAATTTTAATACAAATTTAAAGCACAAGGCAGTAGCTGCACCTTCACCATTCTTCACAACTGAAAGACTTAAAAAACTGAGGAGAGAACGAGGAATAAAGTGGGGAGGACGAATTCTGAAGGTACTAAGCAAGTATCGGATACACAGAATAAACATCAGGCCATGAGGCTGGTTGGTTTGGTTGATTTGCATAAGGAGATTATAAAGAGTTAATATAAGCATCACATTTATTACAAATTAAGTCAAGCAGGCTGATCTCTGACAGGATACTGAGTTTATACAAACTCTGTAAACATAACTACATTTGAATTTCATGTGGATATCTATGTATATGCTTATATCAAAAATCAATTCAAACATGCTGAGTTACTGTGAAGAAGAAAGGATGCACCAAGATTAGATTAATACAAACCAGGACCACCACATCACTGATGAAGGCCCGAGGAGAGGCTCAGGGATCGAATGAACTTTCCATGACAAATGTATTATGTGATTTAGCAGGAACTAGAATGTGAACTTTGAGCTAAAACAAAACCAAACACCTGTGACAAAACCAAACAGCTATGACACGAAAACTCTGCAGCAAAAGTACCTGGATATTTAGGCCACACTTTTATCAGTGGCTATCATTTGATTTAGCATCAACTTTCCCTTCAAGAGAAGTTTAATTATTTAAAGGTTTGTATGCCCTAACTGTAAATAAAATAGCCATGATAAATGTCAGTACGTTACTAAATAATTTGTCAAGCTATGTTCCCTACTATGTTTTGAATTAAAATATTTGTCTTGGCAGTCAATATCAATATTTCTCTTGTCAGTTTTCCAATTCACCACTGCACTGGAAGGCTAAAGTACAATTATGATTTTCATGGCCCAGAGTAAATGGAGTGTAAGCATAAAAAATTGTTGACTTGTTCTTATTAGCTAGATAGCAGATTTCAAATTAAGTGGTTTTCTTTTTCATTATTTAATAGGAAAACATATTATTTTAAAATTTGTCATCATTATGCCAGTTTTCCAAGTCCTTATTGTTCATATTTTTAATAGCTTTTTTCCTCCTCATTTTCAGTTTCTTATTTAATACATCCTGCAATTCCACAGCTTCATTATCTAGAATAAATACGCTGTACTCCTACTGCTTTATGGTACACAGGGGAAAAACAATCCTCAGCTACAAAAATTCATATTCAGCACCTGTAACTGCCTCCTCAAAAGGAACTAAAATCTTTAGCCCATGGCCAGAATGCTGCTGTTGATACAGATTTGCTGAGTGAAGCACATCCTTCTCACTGTGTGGGTTAATAATGTGCATAAAGCTAATTATGGCGTTAGTGGAAAAATGTTTCAGAGCAATGGATAGGAACGTGATATAGACGTTACAGAAAATCAGTGGCCCAAATTCAGCAATCCAATCATGTCATCTAAAAAGCAGGTCAGATTCCTGCTCATGTTTTTAAAAGAATACATTTGCATCAGTTATGGAATCCAGTGCAGAACCATGCTTCCTCTCCAAATTTATTAATCTAATCTAACAACAACTAACACCACAAACTGCAAGCAACTTTGACTAGAGAACTGAAAAGGACAAGGAGGAGAAACTTCAGTACAACCCACTGGATCTTCAACAAGGCAATTCACCTCTGTGCAGCTGAGCTTACACAACATGGAAATATAGACATCTGGAGGGCAACTCTACAAACTCTTTTCTTATGCAATTCAAAGCTCATTTATGTGAAGGCATAATCCCTGTCAGAGCACACCTCACTGTCCTTCAGTCTGCTAACACTTTTCTGTGAGAACTTTTCACATCTCTGAACTTATACAAATTAGGAAAGGTAGAAGGAAAAGACAAATGTTGACTCGTCACTGGAAAAGCAGTCCTCAAACCACTCTCCTATGAAAATTGAGCTATTGATACCATTTTATACACTGAAGTGCCTCTGGATTAAACTGACCCTTCCAAAAACTTCTGAACCAATCCACACTGGTTCTAACAAGTACCTTCACTTTCCTGACCTCCTAACAATTCTGTCAGCAGCTATATAAAAGAGGAAATGTTATGATTCTTTGGAGAACATTGATATGAAGCAATCATTTTACCTTTTACATAGTGTATATTCTTCACTGCTTGTGACTCCCCTGGGTGGAGGGCGGAACTGCCAGCCATCCCGGGAACCTGCAGAGCAGTCAAAACATCACTTATGTTTTTTTGAGTCACTAACTGTCCAGGCAATCATATCATTAAACATCAACCCAAAGTGTATTTGTACACAAGCACAATTACCCACAAAAAATTAATTTTCAATTGCTAACAAATTCATTTAGAAGTCTAAAGGTTACAAAGGCAAGCTTCAATCAATTGCAGAACGGTGCAAGCTCTGATATACCAGTTTGACCAACAAAGAGAAACTCTTGCCTCCAAATTTAGTCAATGATGAGGTAATTCTACCTCAAAACCCAGGGCACATCACAACAGTCAAGGCCTTTTCCAGCTTTCTGACTGCTACGCAGTACTGAACATTTCAGTAGACAGCAAGTCTTCTCACTGCAAAATGAAATAGCTTTAGAAGAGAGTTACATACCTTCTTCTAAATCTTCTACATGATATCCTGATGGTACTTTGCCAGCTGCCTACAATTACATTTGCAAAAACATAGTTAGAAAGGAGCACAAAACATTTTCATCAACAAGAACTGCTTTGGCCTCTTCACTGTCAAAATGTGGTTCAGAAGCAATGCAGAAATATTAATCAGAAGTCTGAAATCACTTCCACTCAACCATGAATTTCATATTAACCTAACAACTGGCTTGCAGCTGCTAATGAAAGGAATTCTGACTAATGAAAGGAATCCTGACAAGAGAAGTGAATCCACTCATTGGTGAAAGAAAATTTTAAGAGTTTTTATCAGACCAAATTATATTTTGTTCTAATGTGGATTGCAGATAAGTTTTTTAAAGGCCAAAAGTCTCAACTGTATTAAGATATGTTTCAGCTTTAAATTGACCTTTAAAATAAAACAATAAATGCATAAAAAAGAACCAAAAATAAACGGGGGGGGAAAAAAATGTAATCCATAGATATTACTTCTAATACAAAAAAAAAAAGTGACAAAAGAAGTGGGCATTTGTATTTGTTAACCAATTTCTTAAGCAACGTTTCTTACTACAGAATCACTTCCAACAGAGAAAAATAAAATAAATAAATAATACAGGTCTGAACACTTAGAATTCTTTCTCCTTGCTACTTCAAGAGGCACCAATCTAGTTGTATCTATCTCTACGTTTTCATATGTCATGGAAGATTGTGATGAAAGGCTCCTAAACAGGGAGGTGATAAAGACCAACAGACCAATGGAAATAATGATGTTTGAAGCAGTGTTTTCACACAGGAGCTGGATCTCCTGGGACACACCAAACAAGCCTTTCAGTTGCTCCAGGTACTGCTCATTATTTTCCCAATAACATGCTCATTATTACCTCTGTTTCAGCAAGAAGTGTTTTCAGTCGTGTCAGATCTTTAGTTACCATCCCGTTCTGGGGGGGAAAAAGAATACGAATATGTCAAACACATCAAACTTTACATGCACTGCCCCACAGCAATGGAGTTTGTTTCCTCCCCAAAACATCAACAAGGAGAACAGCAAGAAGAAAAAATCAGTTTAGCTTACTAAAAATAGCTTCATATTTAAGTACACCTGAAGTTAAGATCTTACAAAACTCAATTTGTCTAAAATATGTAGTTAAGGGTAACAATTTCACACTAACATAGAATCAGTCAGAGTTGGAAGGCACCACAAGGATCATCTAGTTCCAACCCCTCACCATGGACAGGGACACTCTTCCCTAGATTAGGCTGCCTCATCCAGCCTTGCTTTAAACACCTCCAGAGAATTGGCCCCAACCACTGGGCAACCATTCCAGGGCCTCACCACTCTCATGGTGAAGAATTTCCTCCTCACATCCAATCTGAATCTCCCCACCTCCAGCTTTGCTCCATTCCCCCTAGTCCTGTCACTACCTGATAGCCTAAAAAGTCCCCCCCCCAGCTTTTCTGTAGGCCACATAATTCGAAGTTTCAATTAAAGGACCATGACCCTGTGGTTTTCATTTTGATCCTCTCAGAGAGAAATCTGATTTACATGTGACTACATTTGTTAGACCTCTCCATATCTTAGCTATGCTGCTACGCAGCAGAAGTTAACTCTCTGTTAAAAACTTACATGTGAGAATTGTGAGTGTGTAAGTTTTTTGGTTTTTTCAAAATGATTTTTCACTTCTTCAGCAGAAGGCTGAAAACTGAACCTGTTGAGTTGAAATACACTACAGGACAAAAATGCTACCAAGAAACATTCTCTGAAGTCACTGGGGAGGAAACTGGATAGATTCCAACTCTTCGATAAATGCATTTCAAAACTTTGTTTCATTTCTTCTCTCAGACAATGGCAGAAGTCAGTAAATCAGTTGCTGATTTTAATACTGCCAGGGAAAACAACTGTGTCTAACAACCGAAAGCTTGCAAAAACCTCTCAGACTCTGCTTTGGGACACCATTCTGGAATTATATCTGAAGCTACCTTTATTTGTACAACAGCAGCTCAAATGAAGGGCACTGTGTATTTCCTGCAATAAGGAGCTTTTGATTATTTTACTAATTTTTCCTGAAGGCCAGTTTCCTTTCTACCTCACCAGGAATTTTTCAATGAAATATTTTTTTCATTAGAAAACACCAGCTAAACAAAGGAAAAAAAACCCTTTTCTTTATGTAAAAATAGCCAGTGGCAGGGGGGAAGAGAATTCAGGATATATACCAGACAGAAACAAAACTCCTTCTCAAAAACAACCTGATTAAGTTAAGCACCAAGATATAGGAGACATGATCCAATTTCAAGGTAACAGACTCTCCTACAACAGTTTCTGCTGTCACTTACATTTTCCTCATGGTCTAACCAGAGCTGCTCTTGCCTGTGCAATAACCGTATCTCTGGATTTAGCATCACTAGCAGTTCACAGTGATGAATTGCATGATTACAGAAATAAGAAGAACACTGTCCTTTGGAGACTTATGTGTGTTCCTTATTTTCCCCAGAAGAGGAGCCACTCAAGAGTCAGAACTTACATGTATGGAGTTAAAAGCATCTTTACAAGTTTTGACAGGTCAAGGGTAAAATAGAAGCTTTGAACTCTAACCTTTATCTTTGTTTGGAAATGCAAAGCTTTTGTTTTCTTCCTGAAAAGCTTTTCATGCCATCCTACAATTTATCATGGGCCAGTTATTTAGAACTCCTATCAATAATTGCTCTGCTTTAATGGCTAAACTTCCTGAAGTACATACAAAATGGTGTCAGGTGCAACTTTTAAAAGTAACCAAAAACCTTTGAGGTTTATGTTGTTCTGTCAATCACATCGATATGGGGATTATTTTGCGTTCCCTGAAGATTCAGAGCCAACAATGAAAAAAACTTTGCCAAATTGTAGCAACTCTGAAACACTGGTAATGCAACAGCCTAGGTATCCTGAAGAGCTATGGTCCATATACTTGTCTCTCTTCTTGTCATACAAATCAATTTTGTTGCAACCTGCCAGACAAACATATGTTCAGAGGTTTGTTATTAAACAAAAAGGAAACGCTAAACTTTTTTTGTTTTTTTTTCAGTTGTGGAGATTGCAGCAAACCCACTTACCAGTGATTCACCCATCAGTGATTTGGAAAGAACATTAGACACAATTTGCAGCTTCCCTTTAAGATGCATGCAGCAGAGCACTGCACGGAAAGATCCATCTCCCTTGGCCAGCCCCTCTCCCAGCACTGCAACACAAATCAACAACTATTAGCTTCACCACAGTATACATTTAAACAAACTACACACAGTTTTCCTTCACCTCTAACATGAAAACAAAGTCTAGAATTTGGGTTGAACCCGTGGCTTCTGGGAAAGACAAGTCTTGGATGTAAAGTATCACTTGCTCTTGTCTAATATTAACTCAAAACTTGTCTCCCACCATCTAAGAAATGCTGCACACGAGCTCAAAAAAGGTTGCAATTCTTACATGCTAAAATAGACAAAACTTAAATATGGGAAGGGCAAATTCAAGTATCTGACACAGACACAAAGGACCTCCTCTTCACAAAAAAGGGAAAAAATAGCAACCAACAACCTCTCAGTAACACAAACATGCTCAGGAAGATCCATTCATGCTCACAAAAAACATGCCCTGTCGTTTCCAAATATAGCCAACCTCCTCGTGGTCAATTCCTGCTACTTTAAAAGGGCTTTTATTCACTTACACTGGATAAAGTGCAGGATATAGGAACGATTGTTTGAGTCCAGAAATTTACAGGCTCCATGTAACAGAAAACTTTCCTAATGCTTTCTAGCACTGAATCAGATACCTAGCCAAACAGACACTTCCATTGACACGTCCAACAGTGAAAGGATTTATTTCACCTTACAGACATGCTTCAGACAAGCAGGAGTAACACTTAATCATATATATTACCTGTCCAGAAAATGAAATGCCAGAGTGACTAAAAAGCTAGCAAGCTAAGCATGGGAGTCAAAAAGAAGGCTGGACAGTTGTTTAAAATGAAGGAATTATAATATATATTACAGGCAACACAAACATCTTCATTTATACTGCTACTCATGCAAGATGCAAACAGCTCCTGTTAGTGCTAACAGGAATTTTACATTCACCACAACTTCAGGATTGCATTTTAGAGCAATAAATCCAAACTCCTCATTCAATAGACGTTCACATCGTTAACAGAAATTGCACAAAAGACTAACAGAAAAAGAAGAGTCTCACAAACCATTTACAGAAAACCAACCAGACATCTCTTCAAAATGAAACAGTAACTAAATCCTGTTTATAAAGTGCCTCAAATACTAGTCTGAATTCACCCCTCTGATGATACTGACCACATTTCCAAAAATAGAGCTTACTTCCCAAAACAGAAGCAGCAGTGCCAGAAATAGCTGTACCATGTCTGAGAGTTTGCTATTTTAACCTCAAAGATTCCATATCCAATTATGAGATTTCATATCACTCAGTGTGTGGTATCACCAAAGTAAAACATAAAATTGCACAGAAAATGTTCCAACACAGGAACCAACATCTTCTGGTAAGGACTGGGGGAAGTAACTGAATGGATTGCAAGTTCCTTGTAACAGTGCAGGCAGTATGCTATAAAGAACATGAATTTCTCCAGCTCTTCCAAAAGGTACTGAGCACTGAAGTCAAAATCAAACACTCTCACAGGTAGGCAGCATGTCAAGTCTTGTAAAAGAAGAGCAGCTTGAATAAAACTTTGTCTAAGAGTATTAGATATACCATATTAAGGTTGCTTCTTCCAAAGGATATTTCAAGCATAAAGCTAAGACCTTTCAGGATCATAAAAGCAGATACTCTAAACTGTCAGATGCTAGGCTACAACTGATGACAGCACATCATAGGGAACCACAATCAAATAGTTCATATATTCATATAAATATGGGGTGTCTATGCAAAAATACACACACACACTTCTTGTATGTAGTGTGTGTATGTGTGTGTGTATATATATATATATATACATACACCCACAGAAATATGGCATTAATAAGGTGGAAAATGTCCTTACTTTCAGATATGGAAAAAATATTTGCAGAACATGCTAGCATGAATCAAGGAAATTAACATCAAAATGGATGTTATTTCTTTGTTACTAATATACATTTGAAAGCTGTCTTCCCTACTTTAAAAATAAATAAATAAAACTAGAGATCAGTGCTCTTATTCCACCCACTTCTAAGCCCATCCAGTGAGAGAAGAGGAAGTTAAGCTGACAGTTCCTTTGAGATCCTGATAACTGACACATATGCCAAGAAAAGTTTCACAGATGTCACCCATCTACCCCCCCCAAGACAAATCCATCAGGTCTCATCAATGAGAATATTATTCATTAACCAGCATTCTCCCTCCTACCTCCTTTAACCATCATTCATCTTTCCATACGTCTCCCTCTCACTTTTATTTGCCATCATGAAAGACAACTGTGAGGTTAGTCAGAATATTACACCCTTGGCATACATCACCAGTTAAAAGAAGCAGCTTTGAAAAAATACCCAGACTATTCTAAGAGTGGTACTGATTATGTTCAATGTTAATTTTACACCCATGGAAAGCAAGTTTACTTTTCTCAGTTATGTTCACAAGCAGGTTGCAGAGCCCCACTGTTTCCCCAGACTAAGACTTGAGTGACAATAAATCCATTTAAAACAAACAACTAAAATAAAACCCCCAATCCCCCCCCAAAACCAGAAAGGAAGGACTAAAAAGTTATCACTGCTAGCACAAAGATGGAATGTCAGAGTTGTTTTCTTTGTGTAACACAACTGTGGTTTGAGGAAATTTCCTTTTAAATACAAGAGGAATTAAGGAACTAAAAACTGAAAAGTGGAATCTACCCAGCTTTTCTTTCCAAATCTACCTGATAAAACTCTGCTCCAACACTTCCTAAACTCAGCCAAGAGTTCTCAGTGGGTTTTTAATCACTTACATTACATATGAATAACAGAACACTAGGCAGGATGGTTAATTCCTTTAGAAACACCCTGACTGAAGAAGGCAGTGAAACAGGAAAGGCTTAACTTCAAAGTGACATATGCACATTTGGAAGTTGTAGCAAACAGGAATAAAGCACATCATCTGGATTTCCTCTGAATCAAGTCCCAAAACACAAACCACTGTGTCCCTAGGAAGAAAGTCAAGAACAAGCAGATGTCTTTTGTCTTCCCAAGAATCCTAACAGTACCAGTTCATCCTACAAGTATCTGTTATATCAAATTATCTGTTATCAAACAGGTTATCAAACTAGCTGTTATATCTGTTATCAAGCAGGTTACCAAACTAGTTGTTATATCTGTTATCAAGCAAGTTATCAAACTAGCTGTTATATCTATTACCAAACAGACTATCAAATTAACTGTTATATCTGTTACCTAACAGGTTATCAAACTAGCTGTTATATTGAATAGCACCACTGTGCCAAAGACATGCATTTGAGTTCTGGTACTTGAAAATTAGTTACAAAATAGTGAGATCTGTCTTAAAAAAGAAAAAAAGAGAAAAAAAAAAAGACCCCCAAAAAACCTAGAAAAAGCATTATAAAGAAGATACATCAGTTTAGCTAGCTAAAAAAAACACAGTATTAGTAAACTCACAAAGCTGGGCATNCTTGCCCATACTTTTTCTGAAAGGTAAAACATGAAAAGTTTAAAAATAGCATTATTCCAGTCAGCATAAACAACTACATGCTTGAATTACATGTCTCTTTAAACTTTTTAGACTCCATTACCTCATCTTTTCCTGAGTGGAATGTGTAAAGAACATCAGTCACATGTCAAATAGAATAAAAATTCGTTCTTAGAATGCTTTTTCCTCAAATACACAATTTGCGGAAAGGAACACAAACAGGCAAAGAATTGGTTTTACGTGTGTTTGTAAGTGGCTCACAGCACCTAGGATAAAATACAAACCAAACTTTCCTTCCTAGCCACTGTAATTTTTATTGATTTCTAACTTGCACTAATATGTTGCTATTGACATTTGTCAGGTGTGTATTTTATTTTACTCTCTCCTATCAGTGGTGATTTTAAAAATTACTTGGCTTAGTAAAACAAGAAAGAAAATTCAGAGTAATTTTTTTTTTTAATTATTATACGACTCCAAGTATCTATATCATTCAAATCTATACTAGGAAAATTTTGATCACAAGTATTTTTCCAAAGCCCCTGAAGACTTACTGCAATGATTTCACTATGGTGAACACCCAGATAGTGCCTCTCAGGATTTACAGAGGCATCAGGGTCAGAAATGGATTAAATGCTGCTAAGCACCTACCTGTATATGCCCTATGGAAATAATTCTGAGAAGCCAAGTCTGTAGCAACACAACTTCCATTAAAAAACAACCATAGTTATTTCTGAATCTCTTCCCCTGAGAAACCCTAAGATAGGTCACATCTTCAATTAAGAAGCTTCCCAATTCCTATTTTGCACATTGAAGAGTTCAATCCAGCTGTTTAAAGAATGCTTAAAACTGACCCTGAATCAGATGGGCAAGATTTAGCTTAAAGCTGCCCAGCAAGGTCTTACAACTTGGCCAAACTTTTTCTACTTGAAATGAAATTGCTCATATCAAATACATGAAGATTTGGGGTGGTCACAGCCCCCTGGAAATCTCTAACATTTCCAAAACAGAAAGATAAGGGAAAAGTAGGTTCATTAAGCAAGTTGTGGGTTTATTCCCGTGCACTGTCATGTCCTTTCCTTTAATAAACTGTAGGCTTCTGATGCTTTAAAGGAAGGACACAAATTTGGCAATGGCATGAACTATTGTTCATTGCCCTGCATTTACAAACCTTTATACAGACCCCAGACTTTCATTTAAAAATCTGCCAGAGCCTAAAAGTCAACATCTTTCACCAGATATGCTCTAGCCTAGCCATGGAAAACTATGATATGATCAAGTAGTAAAATACTAACAGTAGGTCTATGCAAATGGAGCTAAATTTGATAACAATCAGCCATCTGAATTCTGGCATTTCTTAACTCTGGTTTTTAGAAGTGTTTAGATTTGCAACCTTGCTCTTTAAAGATAAGGTAATTTGGTGTGCAATTCAGCATAACTGATAAGCATATTACTCTGAAATCCGGTATTTTGCCTTTCTGAAATATATATTTAAATATATACAAATGATTTTTGTGTGTGTGTGTGTATTTCTGTTCATTATTTTAGAGAACTGTTATTCAGACCCAAACTACTTAAAGTTCCCAATTCCAAAAAATACAGATCAGGGAAATCTAGAAGACAGAAGCCTTGTATATTCTTATCAAGAAGGATTCTGTGGCAAACCACATGCCAATCACAGGCAAACTCTGAGTTTTATTTACATCTTGACGGTACAAGATAATTGATTGTTCTTTCCAGTTCACTAGATACTATTAAAGAGTCACACTCACAAGTTGTAAAAAGGAAGCAATTCTATACAGAAGAGTCTCGATTTTGATGCGGTCGATTTCTGCCTGGCATGCCTCCGGGAGGTGAGCTGGGGGGTACTGGCTGAGGGAAAGGAGAGCCTCTGTGCAATGCTTCACTGCCACTTCATAATCCTGCTGCTTAAGAGATTCACATGCTTGTTCACATGACTTCTCTGGTCTTCTGTCTGCCATGACTCAGGGACAGAAATCCTAGAGTGGGGGCAGAGGGGATGATAAAATGTTGGTTAGCTGCATAATGGCAGTGACAACTTGCCAACCAACGTCCATTCCCATCTCAAGGTGTCATATCACATCCCCTTCACTTTATGCCATTTGCACTTCCTATCCCAAACTTCCTCACCAGCTAACTTCTTTCCAGCCTTCTCTCCACTGCTCCCAACTCTCACTTTTGATTCTAACTCAAGAAGGTATTTAAGCTTGTGACTGATTTTATGAATGTAAGCAGTGGTTTCAAATTCTGCAGTCAGCATGAATTTAAGCACTTTGCTACAGAGAGGCATTGGGGTCTTCCCTGGCAACATGATCTTTGCTTTGGAAGAAACAAATCTCATCCACCAACTGCTCTTTCTCTGAGCCTGCAGCCATTTGCTCCATGACACCTTGCTCTTCAAAGCACTTCTCACCTGTGCCCAGGGGAAGGAGCTTCTACCTCTGCCTGGATGAAGCACAACACAGATGGATGAGAATGAATAAGGACCAGAGACAGGAAACCATTCATCTTTTCCTTCTCTTGGCTTATTTCCATTTATATCTGAGAAAGCCTAGATATTCCTGGCCACATCAACACCTTTACGCAGAACTGTTTAAATAATTTTTAAGTAAATGTTTTTAAGGAAAAAAAAAAAACAAACAAAACCCACAATTGAAACAGTTGTGGTAAGAATCTGTGTACAAGAGAGATGATGTTACCTGCCAATCAACTGAGAAAAATGGTTATGCACATCCTGAACTCCCAGTAGAAAAGCACTTCTATAATCCCTTTCTAGCTTCTCCCTTCATTGCCACATTTAGCTGTGATACAGGTCTCTAAAGATGGTTGTGCTTTAAAAGTGACTTCACGAAAATATGTTCTGATAACAGAAGAGAAAAATGTAAGAGCTCTCATTTTCACTAGTAGCAAGCAGCATACTATCAATATTTGTGATTCTAGATCTCAAACAACTGTCTTTGGCCCACCTTCACTGCAAAAAGTTTCCTTTATAATGGATACTTTTAGGTTTTCAAAGTTACTTTACCTTAGTTTAAGAAGTTAATCCAAAGGTCAAATAAATGTATTTTCCTTCCTTGAAAAACTATTCCCTATCCTGTTTTTCACATTAACACCTGCCTAAAACAATATACAATAGAAAGGTAAACAAGATTTCTCATATATTATGTCACAGTGTTCTATGTGTTCCCTTCCATTCTTGAAATCTGATTTTCCATATAGAAACTTGAAGGGACATGGATTTTTCCAGGCATTTTTCACTTAAACCTCCTTCCCTTTTGTAACATTTTATAAAAACTTCTCACACAACAATGTATCTTCCCAAAAATAAAGGCACAAAAGTACTCCCCCCCTCCACTCTGGCCTGGTGAGGCTGCATCTGAAGTATCGTGTCCAGTTCAGGGTCCCTTGTTCTTGGGTAGGGAACTGCTTGAAAGAGACCAGAGACAAGCCACACAGATGCTGAAGGGAATGGAACATCTCCCTGCTTAGGACAGGTTGAGGGAGATGGGGCTCTTTTACTTGGAGAATAGGAGCCTGAGCAGTGACCTCATTCATGTTTATAAAGATGTGAAGGGAGGACAGAACCAGGCTCTGCTCAGTGATATCTAAAACCAGAACAAGGGGCAATGGGTGCAAGCTGGAGCAGAGGAGGTTCCACATGAGCATAAAGAAAAACTTCTTCCCTGTGAGGGTGACAGAGTCCTGAAGCAGGCTGCCCAGAGAGGTTGTGGAGCCTCCTTCTCTGGGAACATTCCTGTGTGACCAATTCTATGCCATGCTGCTCTGGACAAAGAGTCAGACTCTATGATCTTTGGAAGTCACTTCCAACCCCTAACATTCTGTGCTTCTGTGATTAACACTCTGTAGTTATCCTGATAAATATCTCTGATCTATGCCTCTTTCCTAATAGTGACCTTACAAAATATTACCTCATTCATCCACATATTTCCTTTTCTGCTAGAACATGGGTCCCCATCTTTGATCAGAATAGGAACAGGCAGGAAGGTTTTGCATTTCCATACATATGAGTAAATCCATTCATGGATTAATTCTATTAACATCAAAGACACTCAGCTGGATCACTTCGGCACAAATTTTCAATTATATAAATGTTAGGTATTCTTAAGCTGTTTATATAGGGATCCTTTCCAGCTACAACTGAAAATTACAGTGATTTTTGCTGGGAGCGGGGAGGAGTGAGTGGCTGTGGCCTACATTCTAGGCCACAGTGAATTTTCCAAATCCAGGCTGTGCTTCAATAGTACTACACCAGTTAATTGATGTTTTTCTCGTGTACAATCTGTTTTCCTCCTAAGGGACAGGGAAGGAAAAAAAAAAAAAAGAGAGAGAGAGAGAAAGGATTTCATGAACTCTGCTGTACTTTTGAGATCCTCATTTCCTGGCTGACATATAACCAAAATTCCTTTGACCAAAAGTCTGAGCAGAGCTTCTGTGTGTTTATTCCCAAAGAACTGATGACACACAGATCCCATCCTAACTGGCCTGGCCAGCAGAACTGACAGGCATTTGAAGGCTCTTATCCAGCCCTTCTTCTCCAACCTGGCACCACATAAAAGAAAGTAATGTATTACTTGCTGTCTTGTATTGGCTGTTTTGATAAATACTGAACTCACCAGTGGCCTACTGTACTGCAATGGCAACACAAATTCTTTGGTCAACTTGATTTAGAGAGCACTTCAGGGGTCATAACTGCCCCCAAGCAAAAACCTGTGGATTAAGTTAAGTGGAGCCAAGAGAAGTCAGGATCAGGCTGTTTGGCTCACTATCTAAACTGAGTCATATTATCAGTATTTCAAAGGGTAATTTAAAAACCTACTCAAGTCACAGTGCAGTGCAAAAATAAGCTAATTGTAACAAAAAAAAAAAAAAAAGGACACAACAGTATGTGGACAACATATGGAAAATTATCCAGTCAGGCTCTCCTATTTCATTGCAATTCCATTTATATCCACATGTGCAGACACAAACGTGCACATTTACTGGGTACTTGCACCATCTACTTCAGACTCCAAGTGCTTGAAACTGTTCCTTGGAGGCATGTGGCTCTTTAAAAGCCCATGCTCCTAGTTTTGGTCTCTGGAATCTTACCTAAATTAGCAACTGAGACTAGATTATATGAATGTAAATTACACCCAGGCTCTCTCAAAATCTTGTCTGATGTAGTACCAGTGCTGTTTAACATCACTGTGAGCGCCATGGGCAATGCCATTAAGTGCAACTTCAGCAAGTTTGTGGATGACATCAAGTTCTGTGGTCCAGCTGACAGGCTAGAGGGAAGAGATGCCTCCCAGAGGGACTTAGGTTAAGAGGCGGGCCCAAGCCAACAAGTTCAACAAGGCCAAGAGCAAAGTCCTAGACCTGGGACAGGGCAATCCCAAGCACAAATATAGGCTGGGCAAGGAATGGCTCAAGAGCAGTCTTGAGGAAAAGGATTTGGTGGTGCCAGTTGATGAAAAACTCACCATGAGTCAGCAATGGTCACTGGTAGCCCAGAAGGCAGTTGTGTGCTGGGCTGCATCAGAAGCAGCATGACCACCAGAACAAGGGAGGTGATTCTCCCCCCCTACTCTGCTCTCTTGAGACCCCATCCGAAGTATTGTGCCCAGTTCTGGTGCCCCCAGCACAAGAAGAACGTGGAATTGCAGGAACAGGTCCAGCACAGGGCCATGAAGATGATCAGAGGGCTGGAGAACCTCACCTATGGGGACAGGCTGAGAGAGCTGGGGCTGTTCAGCCTGGAGAAAAGGAGGCCCTGAGGAGACCTAGTAACAGCCTTCCAGTACCTGAAGGAGGACGACAAGAAAGCTTCTTGTATAAAAAAAGACTTTTCCTAAGGGCTTGTACTGATAGGATGAGAAGGAGTGGATTGAAGCTTGAGGAGGAGGGCAGGTTTAGACAGGACAAATAAATCAGATTTTATTTTATTGAATAGAACTTACTGGTCTGTATATTACACAACATTTTTCAATATCTTCTACAACAATTGATTCTAATGGCAAAGTTTAGTACATCTTCAAAATATGAAGAAATGGGAAACAGGTGCATTTCAACCATCTGAAGTTACACATCTAAAACAGGTGGATTTACCTCAGATATTCAGGCACAAGGTCTTACCAACAGAGCCTTTACTGTCAGTGGTCAATTCAAAGCATTGCTCAGCTTTGCATCATCTCACAGCAGCACTGTGATCCCTACAGAAAGGCTCCCAATTTATGCATTCAAGTAAACCCAGTGCCTACAATTTCCACCTAAAAGGACAGTAAAGCATCATCCAGACTACAGCACAGACAGAAGTTCACTCAACTCTTCCTCAGCGAATAATCCAGAAATCTTATCCTGGCGTCATACTTTGGACCTCCAAAACACTCCTGCCTTTAAGCCAAAGAAAACTTACTGATCTTGCACTTCTGTGAAGGCCAAGTTGTGCTCAGCTTAGCTTCCACAAAACAGCATTTTAAAGATCTGGTTAGTCCCAACTGGTGTAACTTAAACCTTGGTGTTTATTTCAATGAGCTGTCAGGGGTTTGGGGTTCTCCCTACAACTAATGATTTTCAGGCTCAGTATTCCTGATGAGTATTTTGCCTTCTTCTTTCCAAAGGGATTTTGTAAACAAATGTGAAAAGAGTAACTAAATCCTAACCTCCAAATAGAACTGCCCATTTCCCCTCCAGAACTGCAGAGGGGGCTGGGAATGGCAGAAGGGACAACTTGAGGAGGAAGAGTGATAAACAACATGATCTACACAGTCATTCACTCTCAAGTAAACACTCCGCCTGCTTGGTGCAAAAGAGGCTTTTGAAGATTTACTCCACAGCCTGATGAATCCAACTTCAAACTAAAAATCAGTGTAGGAGGAGAGAACATCGAGAACTAAAATTTTAAGTGTTTCGCAGCATTTTAACTCATGACTGTGCACTTTCACGCTTCACAACTTACCAATGTATTCTATGGAATCAAAGGGTCCATACATTAAGATAATGATAATTTAAAGCATGTGATGTGTTCCTAAAAAATTTCAAACAGATGCTTTTTCAATTCACTGCAAAGCATCTAGCCAGATAACTCTCACTGTACTTCATAAACAAACAGATTAGAGGGCACAATGCTGTTCCTATTAATGTTATTGGCAAAATTCCCAATGTCTGCCAAGACAGAAGGATCAGATCCAAGGTCTCGCATGCCAAGCTGACAAACAGTAGACAAGTCAGTAAATATTTGCATATTTTAACCAGACATTAACATCTCTTATAAAGATTTATGCTAAAGCAAAGATGTTCAACTTGCAGTCCTACAGTGAGACTGGTAGGAATTTACTGTCAATTGAACATGCTTAAGAGCTACATCCTGGGATTCACAAACTGAAGCAAATGAATGAGTCCCATTGCCATGGGGAACATGCAAGGGAAGAGCCTCTCCAGCTGCCTCCCATTACAATCCGTAACCCTTGAAACAGCTCTGCTGTGAGACATAAGCACCCAAATATTCCTTGCCAAAGCTATTCAGCTGTGTCCTCCCGTTAACAGCCCACTGTACTGCAGGAAAGGAGAGGAGAAGGCTTTGCCGTTCCATTGCCTATTGCGGTCAAGCTGGCACAGGCTCAGAGAAAGCAGAGCAGGAATTCAGCTCGTTCTGCACTCTCGAAGGAAATGCGTGTGGTGACCACACCGAGTTTCCTAACCCTTTGTGATTTCTCAGCTCTTCTCTCAATTGGAAAGGCTGGCCACCAAACTGGACAGAAGGTTTAAATACATAATACATCAAGACAAGACAGACGGTTTATCATAACTTCCCAGCAATTCCTTTGAAGAGGCAAGAAGAGATCTACCAGATTTATTTTTGCTCTGTCCTACTCAGTAACTTTCGAACGTCAAGTCAATCAGAACTAAATTTCAGAGAAGTCCAAAGACCGAAGATGCAGCAAGATTTATGAAAAATGTGTAATAAGACAGACAACAGACCTAGACTTTTCAAAACCACCCGGGAAAGGATAAATTATAAGTCAGTCTCTTACTGATACCAAGACATTAGTTACCCCATCAGTTACTGTCACGTGCTGCCATTTACCCAGCATGAGAGACAGCACTGAACCAAAATATCACTCATCAGTAAAAATCTTATTTGTTTTTCTTGTCCATAATGATAAAAGCCACAAACTCCATTCATAGTGATCTATGTCTCACTAAAGCAGTTTCCAAACCCTTTAGACAACAGACTATTTTTGACTGAGAGATAAGAAATTCACATATGAAGACCTCAAAACTTTACTGTTTCCATAATAGAGAGAAGTAACATTTCAGAAGTCAAAAAATTGGTACAAACACAACCTCTGTGACTGAAGAATCTTCTATCTCCTTCTCACTCAAAACTATTAGGAAAAGACTGACAAGATACTTGAATTTCCACAGATTATGTTCTGGTTTGTGCCCATTGCCCCTTGTACTGTCACTGACCATCAGTGAAAAGAGCCTATCCCAATCCTCACAGCCTCCACTCTTTAACTATTGATCAGCTTTGATCAGCTCCCCTCTCAGGCTGCTCTTCTCCAGGTCTCTCAGCCTTTCCTCATCACAGAGATTCTCCGGGTCCCTCAGCATCTTTGCAGCACTTCATTGGGCTCTCTCCAGTCTTCAATTATCAAGAGTCAACAAACAAACTGCACTTGTCTGTACATACAGGGAATTGCAATAACACAGGGAATAATATATCTATCTACCATGAAATCGGATTATACAGTTGCCCTGGCATCTCTGGTGTTGCTATCTCAAAGCATGCTTGCACCTCTCGATGTTATGTAATTGCTTTTATAGTACTCCAAAATACCACTCGAGTACCTTTAGGTAAGTAAAACAAAATTAATTATCTATTTGTTTTCCTTACCTATAGAGATAAACTTATCTTTGCCTTAAGAGAAAAAAAGAGCATTTTATTCAAGCTCCCAGGAAGGAATAAAACACAGCTGCACAGAATACGGAAGCACTTACAGACAGACAGGAAGAAGCAGCACTTTCCAAGTGTCCTGACATACACATCACAAACAATCCCACACTCAAAAAAAACATTTAATGAAAGTAGATAATGATAGGGGCACCATACCCATGTGAAAGACTTAATAGAACAGAGAGAAAAAGGATGGAGCATCTTTCATGTGCAAGGTGCAGAGAAAAATGATCGGAAAGGAGCTTTTGCTTTGTTTTTATTTGAAGAATAATAGCAGAAAACTTCTGGACTCATTTATTGCAATCACAGACGAAGTCAGTAATATTGGTTATACACAGTGCTCAGAAATGCACTGCACACCTTACAGAACAAATACAAAAGTCTCCACCCTTGAGAGAGGACAATCTAATCAGTTTTCTGAAATAACTGAATTACTCTGGTTAATGTTGTACAACTCCAGGCAAAATGACCCTACTTTACATTCCAAAAATGATGTTAAATCTGAAATGGAGCATACAGAATGAGGAAAGCTTATTTCAAGGTTTTATTATACAGCATAACAGCAGCAAGAACTTCTGCAACGTGGCCTCTAAGAAACATGATATGCTTGATTTTTGGGAAGGGAAATAAAAGGACTTAAGATCTTCATGATGTCCCCTACCATTAACTACTTAGATTATCCTTCCACGTTGCAAAACCAAAGAGAGCACCATAAATTATGAGGATAAGAGATCTCTAGCCACATAAACAGAGCCTTGAGTCTGATCCTGCAGATTTAACGTATAGAATGAACACATCCACATTTACTGAGAAAGGAAGAAGTGCCTGTGGGTGGTTTACCATTCACATAACAACAGTAACAAAAATATAGCAGCAATTGAGATTAAGAGCAGATGCCTTCCACATCTGGATCTCTGTGTTCTTTAAACCACTTTACATACATCACAGACAGCAATGAGTTAAGATTTTATTGCATGCTTGTTGCGATTTTGGCACAGACACTTTATTAAGCGATTGTTAACACTTTACTAACCTCTCTTCATTTTGGAAATAGCAGCAGAAAGGACCATCTATATAGCCAGTGGCAGCAACATTTACACGTGGCCAAACTGCCCAACTTTGACTTGAAGTCTCAGAAGTGCAGGGCCTCAGCACTTGTAATCACCCCATCCACCACATGAGTATCCCTAATATCTTCATCTCCTGCCTTTAAAAGGATCCTTTATCACACACTTGTCTGAAAACATCACTTAGCTTGATCAAACTAAGCAAAAGACATGGCAAGTCAAAGCACATCTACCTGCCACATACTCGCTTTGTCTGAAAGCCACTCATACCTGACAGATATGAGATTCCTAGTTACACAAAGCAAACACACACACTTATTGCAGTCATTAAAATTATACTACAAATACTACGTTATAAGGTTTTATATTCCAAGGTTACATAACAACAAAAGTATCTGCACAAGCTGATGTTGGCCCTCCTGTGTATCTGCACTGTGATATTGCCTCTAACTGTCTAAGTCACAAACTGCATTTTCCAAGGGCTACCTGGAGGAATGAGCAGGCAGAGGAGAGGCTGCCTGCTTAATGGACACCCAGTTAAATATTTTAGCAGAGGGCCCAAGGCCTTATTTACTGCCTACTACTCAAATCTGCTTCTCGAGACTGCATTTTAATGTATTCATTAACTTTTCAATAATACTTACAAACACCGTGACCAAGCAATTCACAAGTATTAAGAAAATATATTTTTCCTTCTGACACTATTCCCATCTTACAAAGAAATAAGCCATTAAAATATAGAAACTTTTGGCTGTAATGTAAATGTCTTGTATTCAGATTAAGACAACTATGAGTGATTTTTCCTCATTATGCTCTGCCCTCTATTATACAACCCTTTATACGATCAAAGTGGAATACTCTGTGTCTGCAGAGGGACTTCCAAACATTCAGCATTTCCCCACATCACAACATGGAAGTTTCATTAGAAATACAGAAAATGAAGTGTAGCAAAGATGGGGCTTAAGTGTGACTTCCTTTTTTTTTTTTATATTCCCTACTCCATTTCTGAAGCAGTAATTTATGCAAATAGTGACACTGTATTCCAAAAACCAACAGTATTAGCATTAGGAAATAGATTACATGTACCCATACAGCGCAGACTCTCTTCTACTTCTTTTTAACAGTAATATTTTTCTGTCTCAATCTCCACGTTCAGCCACATTTGTTCTACGTATTCTGCCAAACTCTGCATTTCGCACCCCTGTTTAAATGCAGTTGCTGCTTCCTCTGTGCTCTGTGAAGGTAGAGCTGGTAAGAAAGAGGAATTGGGTACGACCAGTGTAGAAAAGCAGTTCTCTGTGCTTTTCTTTTTGCCCCAAGTCATACCAGGGAGGAATGCAGAAGCCCTACCCTTCAAATTGTACAGAAATCCCACCCAGCTCATGCTGAAATCCAGTCTTTGTGGAGATGATCTTTTAGATCTGTGCTAAATGCTAATTTGACCAGCGCTGAGCAGATTTGCACGGGGTTGATAACAAGAACATCCTTGGCAGGAACATCACATTATACCTCAGCTCAACTTTGTACAAAGCAGCGCTACAGGTCATTAGAAACATTTTCTGTTTTATTGTCAACATAAGAATGGGATTTTTGCCCAACTTTGAGACTGAATCTTGTTGGCAGAACCCTTTGCTCCATGCACAGCACCCAAAAAGTCGGCCTGCACTAGACACCTACCATGGGAAATTTCAGCCCAAATAATTAAAATTTGGCAAGTAACAACCAACTGAAATGAGGAGTATGTCATAGTAAGCATCAGGTAACATAATAATAGGTGGTGCTTCTGCCCCACCTAAAGTGCTTTTGGCTCCTTCAGAGAAAATCCTCACGTAAACAATCTTTCATAATCCCCAGCTGAGGTGGTTTGTATTCCGTATACCTGTGTACTTCCTGCTTTTTGAGAGTAGAGTTTCTCACACTTATCCAAGATGAGGGCATTTTAATTGAAATGTTGTCCCATGGTTACCATTTTATCCCCATAACAACATCACCAATTACTTACTTTTAAAAAAATGCATTAGAAAAGTAATTTAATCTTTGCTTCTCTTAATGAAATTTGCCAGAGAAAAACAAAGGGAAAAATCTGCACTGCAGGACCAGCCAAGCTCTCCGTGGAGCTGCACCAACCTGCTAGTCTCAAACTCAAACACACATTGCAGAATACAGTACCCATGTTCAAAAAGCTGTTTTAAAACACCACAATCCACAACTTTTAAAACTATAGACTACTTGTGGCAGAACCTCCCTTTTAATCACATGAACAACAGAACATGGCCTTGCTCCTGAGCATCTCTCCACACTTCAAATTGCAATGTTTAGTAATAATCTCAACCCCCCAAAAAGTGTACACCATTAATCCTAAGGACTTACACAGCTACGCAATTACCAATATTCTTCCCTGCTGAGTCACAAGATATTGCTAAAAGTCCTTTGTGAGAAATACCTGCTCTATGACAGACGGCTACATCTGTGTAGATGTGACTACACACCCCTCACTGGATTTTCAAAATGCCAGGCAAGTACAAAACTGTGTTCCCAGGGAAGGCAAAGGGGAGTCAGAGAAGATTCCCAAGCATCATTTTGACAAAAAAAATACAGATCAGGATACTTAAAAATGTATTTCAAGAGTTTTAAGACAACACAAGTCACAAAGTTTTCCATGATGCTGACTGAACTTGCCAATCACACAGCAGTCTTCAGAGAGCACTTCAGCACAGTTCATTTCCCAAAGTTCACCAGAACAATCAGTCTCTGAGACAAGCAAAATTAGCAGTTCCTAAGTTTCAGTCTTGTGTTCAGTTCACAGCTTCCTCCAGTACAGCTGCACGTGGATTTCAGCAACAGCAGTAGTTTTTAAAATCAGGACATGATTTCTCACAAAATATCCCCTTTGGAAAACTCCAGTCAAACTCCAAAGCTCAGCTCCATGCGTTCTCTGCTTATCAGGGATATTGTATGGCTTCTGGGACAGTCTTTTCTCAGATGTTAACTTTTCATTTCACAGAACTTTCTCCACTCTTGATGTGTCCCACTAATGCAAAGCAGCACACCTCTTATATAACTATGAGATCTACCTGAAGGACAACTCTGACCACCAGTGCAAATGCAAATAGGCTACAAGTCTGTTTCAGTTTTACAGTTGGATAAAAGAAATCCCCAAGTTAATTGTCTGTTTGAGATGCAAAATATGCATCACTCTTGCAATCCATTTGAGACACAAAAGAATGCAAAAATGTTCCTGCTATCAGTTTTATCACATAGTTAGAATGCCCAGTTAACAAACTGAACATAGAAACAAGGCAGAAAGTTATGATATAGAAGAGGAAAATTTTCTTTCAATGTACCCAAGTCTTCATTGCAGCATTAGAATGAACTTAGATCTATTCTTGCAGTGAGTAACACTGACTGAGGGGTTTTGTTACCCATTTATACAGCACTTAGCACAAAGGGTCCTACCATAACAGATTTAATAACACAATCGTGCCACCCACAGATACTCCAAACACATCTTTCCCAAAACCATACCTATTATGTAACTGCCTATGATATTTTTGTGTGCTATTTTGAAAGTTCAAAGCAGTAACTAACCTCCAACACTAAAAATGGCTATCTTTATTGTAAATAACCTTTGAAATTCAGCCTTACGCAGCTGTGCTTCAACTAGTTTGGCATAATGTAGCTAAGTCTGGACTGGGGAGTTGTCTTCTAGCTCTGCATTTTAATATTAACCTCTCTGCATCCAGATAGTGCTTTTACAACATCTCTGATTCCTCTCTTCAAATGCACAAACGTGATGCTAGCAACAAGTTCAATTTTTAAGCCCTCTCCTGAGAACAGAATATGAATTCTCACACTCTCCTCACACAGCAAACCCTACAGGCAGCACCATAACTTGTATCCAAAACTGCAAATTTCCCAATGGCATTCACTTTGCTCATTCCTTCTGAAATGAACATTAGAGATTCAGTCACGTATTTCAAACCCCACTCAAAGAACAGACATCAGCAGGAATGAGTAACGATCCTGCTGTGGTTAACAGCATAGTTCTGACAAAACTTTGGGAGAAGAAAAGCAGTGTCTGGCCTAGCCAAACAAATATAAACAAAGCTACAGTCAAGTAATATCAGTCAATTCCAACGACAAAACAAATGTCCTGCACCATTCCAAATGTGTGAGTGTCTTAAGATATGGCCAAAGCAGAGTTACCTCAAAACAATTAGCACAAACATCTGTAATCAAAAACATCACTGCCATAAAATACCCAGAGTTCAGCAACAACATCACGTTAGCACTGATCCAGAGGTATGCTAAAAAACATTCCCCTTAACTACCTCCCTGTGTAGGCAACGAGAAAAGCCCAACAAATCCTGGCAGAGGAGCAGACACAAGGCAGCTATAGTGGCTGGTCAACAGGATTTGGGAATCCCAGCCAGCTGATGGAGAATTTCGTTGAGCAGCAAAGGAGCATTATTTGGGAACAGAAGCACACTGCCTGTCCTTGTCCCTCCACAATTATCCCAGGATAAAATGAAATTTTCACAAAAGATTTCTCACTTATTACAAGATATGAGAAAAAAATGTTATTTTTATATGCTGCCAAAACCACTATGCTTTTCATTTGTGGCATTCTCCATTTATTACATCCACAAAGATTTGCTACTTTCTTGGTTTGCTGAACCACTAAATATTTTCCAGCAAATTAAACACTCGTGCTGCATTACTAACAACCAAGAGTCTCAAAACCAGCTCTTGTGTTAATTTATTTCCTTTTTGCCATGGAGTCTGAAAGGCTCACAAAGATCTTCTAAGTGTATTTAAACAGTGGCATTTTTAGTGTTCTGATGAATACCGCATTTTTGTTACATGTAACTACCAAAAAAAGGCTTGTGAAATTCACAGACTGGAAGATCATTTCTCATTAACTCATTCCAACTACTATAAACCAGCTCAGACAAATCCACACACTACTCACATTTCTACCCTTCACTTTCTGCCACTCTGACATTCAAAATTTCATACCTAACATAATTCTACTATTCTTTTTCTTCCAATCCTTAGTTGCTACAGCTCAGAGAACCATCAGCCTTCCTGCTGCTTAACAACAAAAGAGATCCTGACATATATTTCCCCCAAACCACATATAAACCAAAGATTAAGCACATCTACCTTGGTCATACCATTCTTCATTCAAGTGGTACTTCCTGAAATTAACAGAAACAAATCACACATTTTACAGTTACACCTCCAAAACATCTCTTTACATAACAATCACTTACAAAAGCTTTGCTACCAACTCAGCAGTACTGTGCGCTGAGAACGATGAACAGCTCAGTGTTGTTAATTCTAAATTACCTTCTTGCTAAGGTAATTGTCTTTTAACATCTGACAAAGACCCCATGCCACTCACAGAATTTGATAGGTGGTACTCATTCAGAGGCAGGACAGGGCCACAGTAATCACTCAAAACTTTTTAGTCTTGAAATGGAGCCTCTCAGTGCAGCAAAATTACATTTATGGAGGAAAGAGATTGTAATCTATGATGATTTCTTATCTTCTTTCCTGTCATAAGTCTGCAATTTGGTATTTCAGAGGACTCTGAGAAAAGACTGGGTAAATAACCACTGCAATTCTACTAAATTCATTACAATTCATTTGCATATAAAATGGTAGACAAATATTTGGACATTATGTTATAGCCATATTAAGTACCCTTTAACTTCAGTTGGCAGAGCAATGGAAATGGAACAGAAAAACATATTCTCACCCATGGGTAATTACAAACTCCCTGCTCAAACTCTGAGGCACTTCCCCTACAGTAATATTCACTTTTCTGTGTTTCCCAGGCACGAGTGATTGTTTCTGGTTGAAGCCTCATGCTGCAAACATTTGTGTGAAGAGAAGATGAAAGCTCAGTAAGCAAGATTGGTTTTGAGTAAGGAACTTCAGCTACATATCAATAACACTATAATAAAATCATCAGCAGAAGCTTGTCTGTTTCTGTGGAGTGGTCTGGCCTTGCAGACTCCTCATTTCACTGTAAACTTCAGTTATTTTCTTCCCCCCCCCCTCCAAAATAAACACTAGGAGAAAACAAGTGTTTACTTTCCCAGTCACAATGTCCAGCAGACCAAGATTCCTTCCTTTTTGTTATTCCCTACCAATGCTGTGTGCAAACTTCAGAAAAAGCAGTCTCTCTTTATCAATATTCCCTCTTTTCTTCCTTGCTGAAAACAGAACGATAACCCCAGAAGTTTACCAAAGGGAGTGAGAAATCAAATATATAAAGCACAGTGTCTTTAAATATGTAACTGATATACATAAACACAAGCGCTGACTACTGCCAGAGGCCACAGAAAAAATAGCAAGAACAAAAAAAGCACAAGAACAAAAAAAGGAAGGTCTTGTTTGTTCTGATAATCTAGCCCATAAATAATAGTTCCATTTAAAGAGGGCAAATGCGTATACCATGTAATGGCAATGAGAGCTTGCCTTAGGATCCCAACAAAAAAAAAAGTGAGAACTGATGAAAGGGTTGTCACAGGCAAGCAGGAAGGAGGTTCATGAATACACAGTTTACTGTTCTTCCCCCCCACCCCCGGTTAACCACTAGTGCCCTTGCACAAGGGGGAACATCGAGGATCTGCTTCCAGAAAGAAGCCTTTAACAACACTAGGGAAAACATAAGGACAGGATTCCCGTTCACAAGGATTCCTGGTCTACTGATCCCCAAGGCGGGGGGAGTGCCAGCTGTCCAACTATTCTGTCCCTAAGCTAGAGCAGAATGACACCATCCTTCCTTCTCCAAAGCCAGCACCCACGGCTTTCCCTAGTTAGCCAGGCTGTCTACAGGGGACAGGATTTAAATTATTACTAAAGACTTGGCTAATTTAGATTTCACTCCTATCTAGGTACCACTGACCTTAGGAGGGAATGCCAGTGAGGTGAAAGATTCAAGGGCTTTCAACTAATAATCTGAATTGCTCCAGCAATTGCTTCTGCCATTACTAAAATGAAAACACCAAGAATGAAGTGCAGCAGCAAGTGCAAGATGGTAGCAAGCAACAAATAAAAATTCAATTGAAAAAAAACACAAAGTCAGAAATAATACCCAGCTATAACTGCAAAGAGGATTTTAGTTACAAAAATAATTGTCAACAAAGGAGAAAATATTTCATCAGACTATGAAATTAAGAGAGTTGGAAAACATTAGTAATAGTATTTCCTAGTTCCTTCACCCACAGGCCTTGAGGTTCTACAAGTTGGTAAGATTTACTACTCCTGGTTTAAATTCCTTCAAAAGGAAACAAACAGATGGAATGATTTTTATTAAGCTGTCCAGATATCTCCACCTGTACTCTATCCACTAGGAAATACTACCTCTTCAAACCTTCTAGGCACTGTTTCTTATATTTTTTAAGATAGGAATTTCTCCATGGATCTACCCTTCCAGCAGAAGTTATCTCCAAACTACAGCCCTTCTCCTGAAACCACATCTACTAGGCCAGGAGCAACTTCTCTGAAACCAATGAGATTTCTCAAAGGGAAAGACTCCTCCACAACACATCAAGGAGCAGAACTGGGACAAACTACAGATGAAGGTCCTGTTCCCATATCAAACTGTAATTTTAATCTGCAGGGGAAGAGACAAAAAACAATCCCCAAAAAAGGAAAAATAAAAAAATAAACAGCAGTAATAAACAAACAACCAAAAAAAGAAGCCAAAAAACACAGATACTACAACCTTTCAAGTCCTAAAGCAATCACTTTAATAAGCCTCTTTCATAGGAAAGTTCATCTAGCTCACTCAAAGGCAGCATGTTCCTATGTATTAAAGGAGGGAAATACACACTCTGTATGTTTCATAAGTAAAAAAAAAAAAAAAAAAATCACAGAGTTGAGGAGTGATAATAGAAATGCAATTTCAGCTACAGAAAAAAAGGAAAAAAAGTCATTTCTGCTTTCACAACAAATTACAATGAGAACTCAATTTTATCAGTAATAACACATAAAATGTTCCTTCACTTAACAAACAGTAAAGAAAAACTGTTCTGCTAATTAAGGTTAGGAAAAAAAAAAAAAAAAAAGGGCAACTCAGCTTTTGCCACTCACAATTTCTGTGCTGGAAGAGCTAAGCCTACCAAAGTCTAATTCATCCAAGAGAAAATCCCTTGGTTTGCAACCCGGGGAGGGAACATGGTGGTCACTCATACACCTTCCTCTCATCTAAGTTTCCACTGCACATTCAAAATCAGCTCCTTACTAGAGAGGACCAGGAAACTGCCCAGCATTCCCAAACCATCCCAATCAAACAAGCTTTGGCCTTTAAAAAAAAAAAAAAAAAAAAAAAATTTACATTTTGATTTTGGGGGGGTT